>OZ017739.1:214907347-214934847 GCA_963969285.1 Odontomyia ornata
TTGCTGTTTGATTTGAGGTTCAACTCGCTGTTGTATTTGTTGTTGGGGTAGAGTTTGCAATGTTTTCTATTGCATCTGGATCTGCTGTGTTGGCTGTTGGACATTTGTTTGAAGTGTTGTTTGTTGGATGTGTTTGTGTGTTATCTTTCGTGGCAAAAACTCTTGTGGTGCTTTCAGGTGTACTTGTGACAACTTGATGACTAATTTGTGGCTGGTGTGAATACGGTTTGTTACTAGGCTTATATGTGATTGCGGTGCCGACTGGTCGATTTGTGGGTCAGTTACGTTTAGAATGGGTTGTGATTGTGGTGCTGGCGCATATCTTTGATTATGGGCTTACTGGCCGTGAGGATAATTTTGTACAGTTTCTTGTTTATGTTGGAAATTTTCCCGAACTGCTTGATAAACTCGAGTTTCAGTGCTGTTTTGCATGTAGGCTTGCTGAGTTTGTTGTACATGTGTATGCAATTGTGGTGATACTTACTGTGTGTGACTTCAGTTTAATTGTACTTCTTGTACGTGTACATATTGTGGTTGTTGAACATGTTGCAATTGCATACAATTTAGTTGAACCTGAATTTGCACCTGTGGTTGTGGCTGTTGTTGAATCGGATGCGATTGTTGTGAGCTATAATACCCGACGTAAGTTTCCGCACAAGATGTTGTACCTGTTACCTCTTCACCAGGTTCATTTCTGGCTTTTTTTTAGATGAACTTAGTTTTCAAACTTGTTGACGTTGGTCAATCAAATGATTTTCGAACGTTTCTTCGGAGAATTGTCTGTATATACCATTCGATGCAACAGTGAAATACGAAATTTGTATGTGATTCTTGAATTTCATCGTTGGTCTCGGCTTAATTTGCAGCATTTGCAGAGTCATAATAATGAGCCCAACCTATATAAAAACATGAGCATCTAGTTTCCACTCCTCGCCGAAATAATATTTGATAAATATTAAGGGGATTTGCTTGTGTATCGAGATATTTAATCCATAATTTAACCATTCAAATATCCTGCTTGTAAGCTTCATTATGTTCAAATATAGTCAATCGTTTTTCATTTGCCTCGCGGAATTTACTTTCAGGATCAATGCGCATGCTATAATCAGACCAGCATACGAGTATATAATTATACCATAATTTTGATGGATCAGGTCCACTATATACAGCAATGGCACTGTCCCATGTGGCTTTGTTTCAAAGAAACAACGCCAACTGGTCATTAGAGTGCATTTGAGGGTTCATTATTTACAAAACTTCGTTGAACTATCAAATTGGTTTGGGTAAACTTTGGTATACGATGTAGAAACACTGCAACTGTGTTTATTCTACTTAATTTATTCTAAATGTGGTCGTAAACAGCACTTATTAAGTCTGGATATGAAAATAAAACCTGAACGACAGGACTTCAACTCCGCTGTGATGGATGACGGCTTGATTATTGCAGGGCAGCTAATTTTCTCGCAACCCCAAGGCGATTAGGGTTGTCTCATCTAAAGTGGAGATTAGGATTGCGAAAAAGGAGCTGAAGAATCCTTAGGTGGAAAATTGATTTTGTCGATTGTGTTTGGGGTCAAAACGCGGAGTGGGACGACAGAAGAAAACAATTAGTGGACAGAAGACTGACGCAAATACTTTCGATTTGCTATAAATGGGTAGACTCTGTGTGTGAGTGAAACTAAGTACGGACGGACAGAACAGACGTATATATTTAACTATCGACGCAGGTCTTTTGCGTGAAATACTCCGATTTTTTTCCCCGATAGGTCGGTGAGGAGGTAACGATTGGGTTCTACAACCTTCTGTACATGGTTTTTCAGGAAACGGCGATCTAGCTTGGCATTGTAATGCCCAGCGGGGTCGCTTTGGTGGAAGTTGTGACGAAAAACCTCATCCCCTTCTTTAAAATCAGAATGTCGAGACCTCACGTTGTAATACGTCTCGTTTGCATGTCCTGCGACCTTTATTATAATTTGTTAGCGGAGGATTCCTAAACGTTCGATGGGATCTCCCAAACACTTCAGTTGCCATAGTAGCCTGTATGATTTGCCTTGGAAAGTCATGTGCTGTCCAAAGGAAGCAATGTAAGGCAAGGCACAGGTGACGGAATGGTAGGACGACCGCAGAGTGCGAATGATGGCGGAAAATCTACGGTCCCAATCCTTCTGAGCTGGATGGACATAAGAACGGATCGCGGCTAACAGGGTGCAATTCAAACATTCTGAGGCGTTAGATTGAGGAGATTATATTGGCATCAGTTGCTGTTCGACACCGTACTGTTTGAGTAGACCCTTAAACTGCCGAGATTGGAACTGTACTCCGTTGTCCGAGTACACACTTTCTGGTACCCCAACGAATTTCATGATAGGTGGAGTCATGAATTTGCGAATAGGTTCCACCAGTGGAAATTTAGAGAGGTGGTGGAGCACAACGATAGCTCCGTTGTGTCCCATAGAAGACCGAGAATATGGGCCGAGTAGATCTATATACAGACATTGGAATATGCGCTCCGAAACGTTGAGTTGACTCATAGGAGATCGAAGAGGCTGGTTGGGAGCTTTAGTGCCTTGACAGGTCTCACAGGCACTTACATAGTCGTTCACCTGGGATGACATTTTAGATCAAACGAAGTACTACTAAAGGTGCCTAAGCGTCCGACCGTAACCACAGTGTGCACTTATAGGATGTTAGTGCGCGCGGAAGATCAGATTGTTAGCCATTTTCTCCGGCACCCTGAGTTTCCAGGACTCTTCTTCCTGGCAGGGATTACCAGTTGCGTATTTATTACGTCGATAAACATAACCGTCTATCACTTTTAAATCAGGCAACTGTGTTTGTTGGGTTACGATGGTTCGCCTCAACTCGTTGTAACTGTCTAACTTAGAATAAAGGCTGTCTAAGTCTATCTCGATGGGATCATTGTCATTCACTGTCAATTCTACTCTCTCATCTGAAAATATTTGCGAGAGAGTATCGGGCATGATGTTCCGGGTCCCCTTTTGGTGTTTGATGGAAAGCTTGAACTCTTGCAGTTTAAGAGCCCATCGGGTCAGGCGTCCGTGTAGGTCCACTTGGTTCATCAGCCATTGTAACGAAGCGTGATCTGTGATGATTTCAAACTCGTAGCCCTCGATGTACGCCCGGAATATCGTTACGGTGTAGTTCCTTTGGGCCGAGGGGGGTTTACTGGACATGAAACCAATGGGAGCTTCCTCTCCCTCCTCGGTCAATTTCACAAGCACCCCTCTAACTCCATGTTGACTCGCGTTACAATGAATGGAGAAGGGTTTCTGAAATGTTGAGACTTGTTTCAGCTCTTGAAACGCCTTTCGACTGAGTTCAGTCCAAATGAACTTCCCTTTCCGGGGCATATCTGACAGAGGCACTGAAACTCTTGGTAGTTCCGAATGAATCTTCGGTACCAACCACACACTCCAAGGAAACGTCGTAGCTGCTTAACAAGCTCCGGTAAAGGAAACTCATGAATCGCCTGAGTTTTGTCCGGATCCGTTTTGATAGTGCCATGTCCAATAACATGTCCTAGATATTGTACTTCGGTCATAACAAACTTACTTTTCTGGACATTGATGGCGAGTTCCAACTTGCTGATATGCAGAGCTACTGTAATGTGACGCCTACGCCCGGGAATCGAAGTGATTCCGATCCCGAACCCTTGCACTCGGCCAGATGGGTATGACCTCGAAGTGCAAGCGGACTTCACCTTTCGTGCGGATATCGTTGCGCAGAAAATATTTTTTATCTCCAAATATTTAGATCTGTGGATTTAAATATTTGAAACAGAATATTAATCAAAACCCCGACGCATTTCGAGACATATCCATCTGGGAATGCCCCCTCCACCGTGGCCATCGAAACACTATGCCACTGGCGACAAATGGAGATGCACATTGCCGCCATGTGGCGTTCCATTCCACACATCTGTTTTGTCCGATGAGAAAACAAGTAGTCAATTTGACAAGTGAAAGCTCCGGTATTACAGAGTGGTAAAGTGATTTTACACGTCGCTGCGCCTTTCGACCCGTTTGTCAGTGAAAGTGAACTTTACCGTGTGTGCGCATATGCTGTAGGAAGCAGTAGAAAGGGCTACAATAGGGCAGGACAACATTGTACCAGTCTCCCCTTGCTGTGACTAGGGATTCATGCCCCTTGGAATTGGAGCAATTAGCCCAGAGGGGGATATTTGGCCCCACGTGCACAAGCGCCAATACATGGTAACCAGTGAAGAAGTGGCGCTGGAGGTGACTGAACTCACAGGTAAGCAATTTCGAATCATCTTTCCTGCGGCTTGACTATTTATGTCAGAACCTGCCGGGAAAAGATCGCTTTTTCTGCAAATACATGCAAAAAAATTAGCACTGCTGCAGCGCCGCATTATTTATTACAGTCCCTCCTCTCGGCCCAGCCATCTGGTCGTGTAATTGTTTGGCGACGTGCAACAAGTGGTTCGAATTCGAATGTATTATTCTTTCATTTTGCGTCTTTAAGAAAGGAGCATACGTTTAAACGAAGAGAGATTAGATGAATGGGTATTCAACACAGAAGCTCACCCGTCACCAATAAAAGGCACCAACTTATTTTATCGTATGGCAGCTGTGCCTTCATCACAGCCTTGAATAAATTCAAAAAGGTTTCGTTTGTTGTGTTTGATCCAAATAGTATTTTTAAAACGGTTGTGTTGATAGTTTCTTAATTTTACGTTGATTTCATTCCTTCTACACTACCAGTTTTCGTTTATGAGTTCTAATTGATTTTTCTTTGCTACGCCTCAAGAACACCAAGACCACATTATTCTAAATAACGCGTAGTAAAATTGTCTCGAACCGATTGAATGCAATAGCACGAGCTCATTATTGACAAGACTTTCTTTCTTGGGCGTGTGTATAAGAAATACAAAAAAATGCAAACAATTATATTTAGAGTAAAACGAAATAATTTTATACTATTCTAGATGCATGATGTAGAAAACCTAATAAAATTAAGGGATGTTAGAAGTGTAACAAATTGTAGTAATATTTTATATAGGAGTTAACTAATTAGTGAAATTTACGAAATTTATCTTAAACTTACACTTAAAGTGCGTGAATAAATTGACTTGTATGAATGAAAACGTGGACTATTTGTATAGATGAAAATAAACTATTTACCGCAATCCGATAATTCTGTTATAGCAAGTCAATCTTATTCCACCTTAATTTATAATCTTTGCTTTTCAAGTTTTGATGGTCGTTGTATTATATAAAAAGTGAAAACACGTAAATTTAAAGGATTGTCTGTAAAAAACAAAAAAACAAGGAATTTTTTTTTGTAAATAAATTAATTTTACACCTACGCCAGAATAAAAGTCCGTAAATAATAGAATTTTTGAAAATTGATTATAAAGTAATTGTAGAGTAAAGATGATGGAGGAAACGGTAGTAAAATAAATCAATTATTGTTTATAGTACAATTATAATGGATATTTATTAATATGGCAAAATTTTTAAACTCATCTAAAGTGGAGATACATATGATTATGATTTGTACTTAGAGAATAGTGTTCATATATTATTCTGAATTGAGTCCACACGACCCACTTTTATGCGAGAAATTGCTTAAGCAGCGCTAATTATTTAAACGATGATTTATACCATAATTCAACCAAAAAAACAAACAAGTCTTCATAATATATTTTTATTATTAGAAAATTTGCGAAAAAAAAAATTTAGTAATCAAATGAATTGCGAATAAATAACTAAGGACTTTCCTTTTCAGCGGTTCTTCTTTTTCAGTGGGAAGAGAGAGTGCAGGGTAGGTATGCCGTCGCGAGGGTAGGGTTTCGACAAATCCGCGGAGGTCGGTTTCGCGTCGCGCGCGGTACGCGGTACCTTTGTTGTTTTGTTATTTTATTTAGAGTAGTTTTCGTCGGGTTGAGTTAGAGTAGTGTACTTTTCGGTACCGCGTCGAAACTTCGGGAACGCGAAATGAAAATTAGATCTTGTATTCTTGACTGGTTATAAGAAGAAATACGGAGTAACGTAAAGTAGGTTTCCTCTCCGTATGGTTTTGTTTTGTAACGCGTTTGGAAAACGGGCATGTTCAGGTGGCTGAAATATTGTAATTGAGCGTAACCCATTCGGAGACCCGCGACCGAAATCCTCTCCGAACTAGCTGGCCGACAAGCAGCCACCGCGTAAATGGGTTACGGTACACGGATTGGTTGACCTGTTGGTACCATCCGTTGGCACTACTCAGACTTAACGTCTAGAACCGATGAGAGGTCGGTTCCGCGTTCGAACCTAAAAGGTGGAAAATCATTACACTACTTCTTGCAACAGTAGAGGATGTTGGTTAGACGTTTCCGTGATGAGTAGAAGGTCATCCAGGTACACGAACACTTGATGTTTAAGATGAGGTTGAATTACTTTGTCCATCAGCCGGGTCATCGTTTACGGAGCATTACACAGGCCAAAAGGCATTGTGAGGAACTGGTATAATGTTCATTTGGGTACTATGAAAGCGGTCTTATCGTTTGACTTTTCATCGAGTGGAATTTACCCGAATGCATCTATTGAGACTTGTAATGTAGTTAGCTTTCGGCAGTCTTCCCAATATTCCATCTATGATCGGAAGAAGGAAAGCGTCTTTAACGGTCACTGCATTGACTTTTCGGGCATCTAAACAAAGATGGACTTTACGTGGCTTCACCATCAAGGTTACCGGTGACGACCAGGCACTTTGAGACTCCTCTATAATTCCCAAATCTAGCATCCTATCCAACTCTGCGTACACTAGCTTTTCCATGGTTGGTGAGATGGCATAGCGTCTCTGCTTTACGGGTTATTATCGCCAACATCGATGACATATGAAACCACAGTGGTGCGGCCAAGGCCTTGCCTAGAGTAAGATGGAAAAGCAGCGATGGATGCTTCCAGGCGTTGTCGTTGGCTATTTAAGGGTGACTCTGTGAATAAGTCTGAGGCCAAACCAAATTGAAGGACGAAATCGACGCGAAGGTATACGTTCTGAGTCAGAGAAGGGATAATAAAGAAGGTAATATCCTTAGTTTGACCTCTGAACGCCACGAGTGCGGTCAATCAACCCTGGATAGAAGGTTTGGTTCCATCAGCTGTGCTGATTTCAGAGCGCCGGGGTTTTATCACAGTAGGATGTTGATGGAGCATCTTTGAGCTGAGGCTCGAGGCAAGGCAAGTGCAATAGTGATTTCGTCCAACACTTTGATTGCTGTATAAGGTTCTGGTGTCGTTTTCGGAAACCTCCGAGTTGTTGCATAAGTTTAAAGTTTGACGGCAGGTGTGCAGTCTCTTTCGGAAACTCTGCCAACGACGAGTTGACTGTTTTACATCGCGCGAGTGGGAGGTGACTTCTTTGGAAGCAAAGATTCACTCTCGAGCTGCACGATATTCTTGCAGTCAAACATGACAGGGCTTTGGTACGTGAATTTCTGGCTTGCAGGTGTAGTAATCGAGCAGTTAGTTAAATTTACTATCTTGATAAATTCACATAGAATTCAAATTTTATTTATGTTCATTTATAGATTTTTTTTTATTTTCTTTATATATTCCGCACAACTAAAACTGCTCAATTATTCGGCGCCGGCAAAGGGTTAAAAAAAATTCATACATAATATGTCCCAGATCAACTAATCAAACTAAAAACCAGCTGCTTTGTACAAATTGTATCAATTTCCCTCCAATTTCATGATAACGAACGCAGCCCATGAAGATTGATCTGGTACAATTCGAGAATTGGAGAGGGCGAGCGCAGGTGGTCGTATCGGCAGGATTTGTCACTTGGCACGTCTGAGAAACGAGAATAAACAAATCTTGTGAAATGTTATAAGTGCGGGTTTCCCATTTATTATTTGTGCGAACGTTTAAAACCTTTGTGGAGAAGAATATCTCTTTGAATAAAACCCGTTGGGTGACCGGAAAGCCGTCGGAATAGATGGGATCAAGAAAAGTCTGGCTGACGTCCCTTGTGTGCGTGTGTGTCGTCGCCCTTTAAAAAAGCATCAACCCGTAACCCGCCATTGAATATATTTTAGGATTTGTCAGTATTTCCTATGCCAAGTAATTTGCCGAATAATTCGAGAGAGTCGAAATTCGTGTGATAAACTAAGAAGTTGCGACCTAACCAGTGCACGCCATTCACATATTCTCCCGGTGAATCTTCAGAGGTTTTAGCAGAAAGTATCTGTAAGATCTGCAGCAGTAAAACCTGATCATAAATTTCAGTACCGCAGAATTTGCAATTGTAACGTAAATACCAGTGAATTTGGTGGATAAACATAGTTGCTCCGTTCATCTCACGATAAATTTTCTCTCGTTTCCATTCAATTTCCCATCGACGAAAATCCCTTTTCCGTGTGGGCAGCAAAGTGCGAGATATCGAGTTTGGAAGCGCGAATCTATTCGCCTATGTATCTTTCGTATCCTCCAGTAGTCCTCGACAATCGGGAAAAGCATGTGCAGTGATCGTACGTGAAAAGGGGAGTTCAATTTTAGCAAGCATAGACAAGTGAAGTAAAATAGGAATTCGACAGGAGTTTTAGAAAAAAACGCTCAAGACGGATCTGGTGCACAAAGGAAAGGAAAAGTGTTTCCAAAAGGAAAAAGAACAAGTGTTTTTGAATAGAAGTGGAATCTGTGAATTTCATTCGTTGAAGGATTACATATTGGAGTAACCGAAATTAAAAACAAAACCAACAGGAGATTTGCCAGATAATATCGAAGTCAACGGGTCGTTTTTTTGCGCACGCATTGCGAGATAACATTAAAAATTCTGCATAAAGTCGCACTGGCGAGTTGCAAATTGTGGACAGAAGTGCAAAACGTCCGTTTGATTTGGGCGAAGATAATTTGCTAGCTGAACTGATAACATTTATACGAAGTCCAAGTATTCGCCGGACGTTCAGCGCAAATGAAAAGGCATATCATGCATATGAAAATGCAGAAAACTATGGTGCAAGTGATTTAGATTGCAGTTATGTTTATTGTGACTGCCCTACGGATTTCGTAAATCGAATAACAAAGGTGAAGCCAAGTTAGCATTCGGATTAGTGAACCCTATTGTCTAATAGCACTGGTGTGGTGGAAAAGTTGGCCAGAGCGTTTTTGGGTATACGTCACTTTTTCTTGGACAAACGTTCTTTGTTCCAAATGGACATGAGATCCCTCGTAAAAATGTTAGTGAAGATATGAATTTAATGATATGAGTGGAATCTAACATAAAGAGGCGGAAAAGCTTCGTATGGTGATCTTTTGTATTGACCGCGAATTGATGCTTGGATCAGGAATCAGTTGCGTTCGCGCCCAGTGTCGCTTGTGGGGTGGTGAAACGTTCTGTGCTGTTTGTTCCGGTTGTACTACAGGCAAAGTTGTTTTGGTTTCGCAACGCTAAGAGAGCGTCAAATGCCAACGGAAAGTTAATTTTAATCAGGGATTTCGATTTAGTTTTAGAAGAAATTGGCGAATGTGACAATGGATGGAATAAGTCATAGACTACAAGGATAGAAAATTTATAAACAAAGTTCATCATTATAACCAGCCTTCAACTTTAAATTTTTGTTTGTGTAACGTAGTGATATTAAGGCCAAGGAGCTTAATTTTTTTCCAAATTACAGGAGATACATGTTTTATTAGCATCTCACCACATCACCAGCGGGTGCCCGGAGTGAATGTTGGTGAGCACCAATTTTTATATTAATTAAATTGTATTTACATGCATGAATATTTATAAATTACCTGTAGAAAAATAAAAACAATGAATTAAATTGTATTTACATGCATGAATATTTATAAATTACCTATAGAAAAATAAAAACAATGAATTAAATTGTATTTACATGCATGAATATTTATAAATTACCTATAGAAAAATAAAAACAATGGATTAAATTGTATATACATGCATGAATATTGAAAAATTACCTATAGAAAAATAAAAACAATGAATTAAATTGTATTTACATGCATGAATATTTATAAATTACCTATAGAAAAATAAAAACAATGAATTAAATTGTATTTACATGCATGAATATTTATAAATTACGTATAGAAAAATTAAACACAATGAAGTGCTAAAGTTGACACAAAATCGGTCTTTCCATTTTCACCATTCAGTCCGGGTATAGGATCCGGTACGGTGGCAGGCTCACCCCATAAAACATGAGCCAGCCGCCGGGTACATAACTAATCTCCTTTTGTTTCAGGTGACTTCGCGGGTTGAGTGGCCCAAGCAGAGTGCCTCTTTATGGCATAGAGTTATGTAATCGAATTGCATAATTCTATGGCATAAATTGGTCACCGGGGTACTTCTCTTCTGATGGGAAAGCTTATGCAAGTTAAGTTGTATGAGTTTTCCCCTCAGAAGAGGAATACCTGGCCACTGCAACAAATATGGATTTTAATCCGGTTGGGTGGGTGCGCAGGGGCTCCATCACCACCCGGTTGCCCTTCTCTAATTTGTGGGCCATGAGCCTCTCCGGGTAAGGACGAGGTCACCCTGCTTCCACTTCTTTTTACTTGTTACTCTTGTTCCACGAACAAGTCAGTCGTCCCTTGTGTAGTTACCTACACTTTTTGCGACTTCGCTCGCCTTGTTTATGTTTGAGCACAAGAAATTCGTGAATGCGAAATTCTTTGCAGTGGGTCCTTGTGCTGGGGGAATGAACCCGCCCCACGACACCACAATGCTAGCCTGCCAGCGCATTCACGCGTCCCCACACAAGGGCATTCTCGGCAGATACCGACACCTTCTTCTGCCGAGGCAGCAGACCATCGCTGCAGTCCTTCACGGACTCTTGAACATATTTACCTTTTTCACTACACAGGTTTCTTCAGGCAGTAACTGCGGTGGTCACTTCAACAGTGTCGTTGGAGAGCCTTCCGGAAGAGAGGAAACCTCCGCAGTCATAATAGTCAAGGCTGGTGTATTATCGTCAATATTGGGGTTTGCAGCAGGCTGGCAACCTACTGTGGGGCTTTGGAGTACCGCTGAGGTGGTCGGGTAGTTGCTCGTCCGTTTTTTGAAGTGGAGCAATCTGAACAATCCGGGAGGTAGGTGTCAGGCTTACCGCACCCGCAGCAGAAAACTATACGCACTGCCCGACATGCAATAAACCGATGTCCGGTTCGCTTGCAGTTCAGTAGATGGAATAGGGGGGGTTCTAAATAAAGTTCATGATAAGTTCTTGGGGTTTTGGTTTCCGGTAGGGGTTCTAAATAAGTTTCATATGAATTTCTTGTGGTTGATGGCACGTGCGTATTGACCGCAGGTGTTGATAGGTTTGGCGTATCTCAAGAGCGACTGGTGTGTTATTGTTTGGATGGTATGTTGATAAGGAAATGTAGTATTATGGTTTGTGAATGGGGCTGGTGATAAGCGGTGATGTCACATGTGGGAATCTCCCCATGCAAGGGTTAAATTTGAACTGTATATGGAAATTGTAAGATAAGATGTATGTGAATGTTATGTTAGTTTTATGTAGTATTTGAATTGTTAGGAATTTGGGTATATGGGGATGGGGTTTTGATTTGCAAAGTTTTAAAGGAGATTATAGGTGTTATGTCATGATGATGTTTACGCGTGTGAAATAGTTTTACGATTTAGGGCTGAGGGGTTTATAGATAAGGATTGAGTTGGCGCGTGTCACAGGATAGATAGGAAGTGAACAAGACACGATGTTTTGGATAGAGCGATAGAGGCACATGTGCAAATTTTGTATATGTGAGCAAGTATGGCGTAGCATTAAGGTAACCAATGTGAAAATTGATTCGACGTATTTGCAGGTATATATGACACCTGAGGATGGAACGAGGGCGCTTGTACTGACGTTAAGGAATTGTGATGATTGTAGTTTACGAAATTTCGATATATTTGAATTTCAAAACTGAGATTGAAGTGCTGGGTGAGTGAAACGAGAGAGGTGTGCGAAGAGGAATATTAAATTTCTACTGTGTTATTATTGCTTCAGGTGGTGAAATTACGCTGGCTGGGATATCGATATCCAAGAGGCTGCCTGTTCGGTGACTCAGATGATTGGGATGTGGATAGAAAACATGCAATTTACGATTATGAAAAAAAGGAGGAGGAGGAAGGTTTGAAAGAGATTTTCCGCAGAAATAGAAGTCATCATGAATTCCCTAGAAAAGATGAAGATATTACGTGAATGTAGAAAGAATTTGATCTTTTAATTCGGAGGAGGGAAAATAGAAAATCTCGAAAAAATCCTTGACGTGTAAAAGAGACGATGACAACAGCGCGGAAAGCAAGTGAGAAATAAAAAATACTGAAGTGTATGACGAAATTATATTGATTATATTTTTATTATTATCTTTCTTTTTGAAATCGTTTTGGAGTGTTCGTGGGAAACGTTACTTGAACTGGATGCGTTTCTTCGATAAATTTACACATTGTTAATTTTAAGGACATATCCAGAGTGATGTGAGGCACCTTCCATTGTAGTTTGAAAATTTTGATGTGAACATCATCAGTGAGTGAGTAAAATGCATTTTCATTGCTTCTAGTACGAACAAGAAAAAATAAATATTATTGATCAAGTAGGATACAATGTTTTATTTTAAAGTCATCACTGCAACATCACATCTTTAACATTTATAGAGGAATTTCGTTTTTCTGAAAACCCCAACCACTAAACCAACGCTCGACTGCCATTCCTGTTCAATATTTTTTCAATGAGGTATAAAGACGGATGTTTAGCTTTCAGTAATGCGAGCTCGTAATAATCTCCTTCAATCTTATTTCTTTCATAATCTTCTTCTTTATGATGGGGTTGGTAATTCGAATTTGACGGATACTTAAAAATCTCTGTAGTCCAGTTTGGTGTATAGCCCTTTTCAAATAAATGTTTGTATTTACTAATTCGCACATGATCGCCCACTTTATATTTGAATGGACCCATCACTTTAATGGTGTTGTAGATGGTGGACAAAAGTATTTTTTCTTGGATCTTTTCACGCCAGACGGAGGCATTTTTATTGTTCGATGTTATCCATTATTATAGACGTGAACTAGATCATCAACTATACTAATCCAGCGATAATTTCCATTCATACTAAACTCCTTCCACATCATATTCTTTAGAGTTTGATTGAAAAGTTCAACAATTGATGCTTTGAGAGAACTATATGTGGAATAATGTTTTATTTGGTATTTTTCCATGAGATTTTTGAAATGCTTGTTGTAAAATTCTTTGCCATTGTTGGTGTGCAGTTTCTTAGGAACGCGAGCTTTTTAGAGTTTGCGTTCCATTGCCATGGTAACTTCTCTACCCGTCTTCGATTTGATTGAAGCTATCCACACATACTTGGAAAACGTGTTGATGACCCTAAGAAGGAAGCGAAACCTTGTATTTTTTCTCGCATATGCTCCCATTTCAACTTAATCGGCCTGCCACAAATCATCCAATGTTTTTATTATGACTCGTCGTCGCTTAAAATTTTTCCGAGCAGGTGTATGTAATTCATTTACAACTTACGTTTCATTTACAACTTTTCGTTTACTCATTTGAAATATTTCTCTATATATTTTTAGTATTTGTATGCCATTATACATCTATATCATTCTCATCATGTCTGGGGATGACGTTTTTCTTTGTTTTATTTTTAATTTGTTCATCTATATATTTCTTGAGTTTCTCAATGTTAATATCAAGATAAATATTTGTAGAAGCATCATCATTTTCCAGGCGTGGTCCGAGTTTCTTTAATCGTTTAGAATTAAGCATGTAATCACCGCTTTTAGATTTATTGAATCCTACACCATATAAACCATCTTTACCAGGTTTTCCAGGAATTCCTTGTAGACCTGGTGGTCCCTGTAAACCTGTAGGACCTAGTGGACCTTGAGGTCATGGGAGACCTTGAAGTCCTTATAAACCACGTTTTACTCCTCTTTCATTTGTAGATTGACCAAACTTATCGACACCCATTTATGAATAATGAGCACATGATGTTGATGATGATGGTGATGATGATAATTATGTTTTTTTTATCGTATTTATTCTATTATTTGTGATTCTTTCAATTCTTCAATCATTGAACTAATCTCGTTGTTATGATTATTGTGACCGGCTTGCTGTGATGCAATAAGTAATCGCAACCGATCTACTAGTTCATTCCGATTATCCCAATATATGTAGTCTTTCTGCTGGTTAGATGTTTGCAATAAACTATAGTCTTTGTGTTTAATGATTGGTTTATTTCTCAGCCCTCTTCCTCCTTTATTGTTATTTAAAATTTTCAAAATTATTCTTGTATATTTAAAGCTTTGATTTCCGTTTATCTGAGCAGCACTATCGTAAGAACGTCGGTGAGCGTTAGTGTCCAGAAGAATACTTTTATAGTTCTTCAAGTCTTCGTTTGTATGAGAGTATATGGTTTCATCTGGCTGCCTCATAAAAAGCAGTTCATACAAACCACGAGTTCCCGTGAAGACCTCCCATTTACAAGTATTTGATTGCCATCGAGTGCGAGATTTGAGTTTCCTATTTTCCACTGCTCACCATCATCATCATCATCTTTATATACCCCATATTTGCTGTCAATTTCATTCGGTTTATTCGCATTCATATCCAAACATTGCATTGGAATCTCTGAACATTGACTCTGATTCAGGTATTCCTTGAAACTTTCTTGCCCTTCCAGAGTGGTAACATAAATACGAATAGCTTTTGTGGAAGAGGTGGGTGGAGTGGTGGTGGAAGTCCTGGCAGTGTTGAAGTTAAGTTTTCGCCTTAACTTCGGTGTGTGAGTTTTAAAATGTCCTTAATTCCCTTCGTTCTCATCGGCGTCACTATTCCTCTCATATATTTTTTCTTTGCATTTACCTCGAACTGGAAGCGGCGGTGATGGTAGTGATGGCGTCCACGACGATGGTGGCTCTTCCTTAATTTCATATGTTATATCGGAGTCTTGCAATAACTTGGCTGTCTTAACAAATTCTTTGGGAGGTTTCGTGACTGGCTTAAATGTTTCCTCCAACTGAACGTCTGTTCCAGCTTTGCTAGTTTTCAACTGCTGATATTTTTAGGGTTTTGTACTAAAATACAAAACCCTATTGCAATCACGACCTGTGTCCGTCTGTCCGTCCGTCCGTCTGTATGTCACAGCACTTTTTCTCCGAAACTATAGAGGTTACAGGCATGAAACTTTGTGGATGGGTAAGAAGTGGTGACCTCTTGAAAGTTCAAAGGTGGAAAAATTTTTCAAAGGGGTTTAAGGGGGTCTCCCCATATAGGGAGGTGACCCCTCAAAAAAAAATTTTCACCATTGGTAGTCGAGTAGGGTGTCATTGGAAAGGTCTTAATGAGATCTTTTCAAAACAAGTCTTAAAATTGCCTTATGAGTACCGAGGGGGGCAAGGGAAGGGGAAATGTACGAACTTTTCGCGTACCCCCCCCCCTCGCGATTGGAAACCTTCCATCCGAAAATTCTGAAAAAAATTATGAATGTAGGCCTTTATGAGTACAACAACAACAAATACATGAGAAGTCGAAATTCGCTCAACTTTGTTAGTAATAGTATGATTTATCGATTTTATGTTTTCTTGAATAAAATCTAAACGGTACCTTTAAATTCAATAAAATTTAACAAACAGATTTCTTTTTATAACATAAATTTTTTCTGAAAGTTTCATAAAGATCCAATAGTATTTAACGAAGTTATAGCGATTTGAATTTTCCCGTATTACTGTCGAACAATATGCCCTGTATTACTATGGAAACATATGGCTATGGAGCCATATGCGCTTTTTATCGATTTAGACACTACAGCTTTGCTAGGATATGCATGAAAATTTCAGGAATCATAGGTATCATGAAAATGAGTACATACAATTGAAACAAGTCGAAGAGGCAGGAGAGAGCTCCTAGCAAAAGGGCTTTGTAACCATTCTAGGATTCGAAAAAATTGGCCATGAATCGATGATTACAGTACAGAGGAGTGGGCCCTGAAAAAAATTTCATGAAAGGTAGCCGATATGAATATCAACTGAAAGTTCTCTATGAGAGCTTTTCAAAACAGTTGTTAAACTGACAGTTTTTGCTTCAGTGGGGCCAATGGGGGGGGTGTAAAAACATGAAAAATGTGTTTCTAAAAAGTCTGGAAAAATTATCAAGGGAGATATCTATGGGTATAACTAAAACAAATACCTCAGAAGTCAAAATTCTTTCAACTTTGTTAATAATAGTATGATCCTCGAATTTCACATTTTCTTCAATAAAATCGTCTTTGACATGTTTCTTGATTTTATTCGTTGCTGGTTACTGCATTTTGTAAGTTGAGTACAAAACCCTTCTGACATGAGCATAGGTCTGTCTACCCAACTTGTTTCCTTATTGAATTTGTTGTCTCTACAATATCGTGGAGCAACTGCTTATCATACTTTGTACGTTTCATTGTTCCAAGGAAGGATATCGACAGCAGCAGCAACAACAAAAATTCGACAAGTTTAGAAATAACGCTAAAATATTTTGAAATATTTTTTTAATTGGTTCCAATTTGATTTTGAAATGCGTTTTACTGTACTTAAATTGATTTATATTTTGTTCCAATTGATTGGAAATGACTTCACCGCTAATATACTCAATCCATACTGAGTTGCTATCAAACTGTATTGAACAGCTACCGAATCGCATCAATATAACCTTTCGGTACTGAGCTGCTTTCATCTGCTATGAAGCAGGAACAGGTACTTGTAGAGAAACAGAACTAGATAAAGGAACTGCATCGCTTTGTACTGCTATGGAACTGGTACTGAACTGCTCTGGAACTGGCACTGAACTGCTCTGGAACTACTCGGAACTAGTGTGGAATTGATACTGAACTGCTTTGTACTGGTATGGAGCTGATACTGAACAGATCCTTTGAACTATTGTGATTAGCTTTTATAATATTATATTTATAGTATTATGAATACATCGAATTCCTTTCAATATCTCCCTTGCCTAGGGAACTGTCTTTAACAATTACACAGAATCCATATTTATCGCCCCAAACCCTCTGCACAAATCATTCTCAGGTCATGTCGGCGTTTATGTGATCATTATAAATCTATCTTAAATTCAAATCATTCTGTTTGAACATAATCAAAAAGTTTGTGTTATCTCGAATCAAATGTTTTGGTATTCTCTTATATTATAAGTTTGACATAGATAAAAACTATCAATATTATAATGTCGTCCCATGCAGAAAAAAATCGGGGAAAAAATGATATGGCACCGCTTCCATAAAATTTATTTCATCCGTTTTAGGGCATTCCGAAGCCGGTTTTCTTTTTTTTTTCTAAGTTTTTTTTTCTCTTCTGATAGTACTTTATTTTGCTATATATACACGTATATTTATATATATATATATATATATATATATATATATATATATATATATATATATATATATACGTATATATATATATATATATATATATATATATATATATATATATATATATACGTGTATATATAGCAAAATAAAGTACTATCAGAAGAGAAAAAAAACTTTTAGAAAAAAAAAGAAAACCGGCTTCGGAATGCCCTAAAACGGATGAAATAAATTTTATGGAAGCGGTGCCATATCATTTTTTCCCCGATTTTTTTTGTGACGGTGTAGATGTTAGAAGTATTTATGTTGAAATGGGGAAATTCATTTGGCACCGCTTCCATAAAATTTATTTCATCCTTTTTATGGCATCCCGAAGTAAGTTTTCTTTTTTTTCTATACGTTTTTTATTTCACTCTTTTTAGTGGCAAATTTTTTAATTTTAGACCATTCAAAACTCAGTTTTTTGAATACATTGTATCATGTTCTCGTTTATCAAAATATAATTTTTTACTGCAATGCAAAAACCACCATGGCTAAAATCTGCAGCGTTCATAGGAATCGAATTTAACTCTGGTACATTTAATCCATGATCTCATCAACGTCTACCTTGATTTTAGATTTCATAATAATCCAATATGAATTGTAGCTTTGAGAAATTTTCGAATTTTGAACTTTGCCTAGCCGCCGTTTTTATATTCTGACCTGACCCTGAAGTGCTTTTTTATCGTTCAACTTTTTTCGATCTTTGAGCGACCGTCATTTCGTTTCAAATTGTTCGACTTTGGATTTTTTATTGTGAGCTTTGTCACACGATTGAATAAATCTTTGTACTAGTTTTGGTACAAACTGGAGCTATACTTTGGCCAGAACAGAAATTTTTCTGAAAATTTGGCGAAAATCGAAGCAAAGCTGCGACCCCCAGGCACAAATTTTGTTATATCCTATGTAGACTCACACATACAACCACCACACATAGCCATATATAAAGTATATATATATATATATATATATATATATATATATATATATATATATATATATATATATACATATATATATATAAATATATATATATATATATATATATATATATATATATATATATATATATAGATATATATATATATATATATATATATATATATATATATATATATATAAATATGTATATATATGTATATATATGTATATATATAATACATACATGTATATATATATATATATATATATATATATATATATATATATATAATACATATATATAACACGTATATATATATATATATATATATATATATATATATATATATATATATATATATATTATATATATGTATATATATATATGTATATATATACATATATACATATATATATATATATATATATATATATATATATATATATATTTCTATATATATTGTTACATGTACAAATAATTCTGCGAGCTACTGTCGGAATTGTTTTCACAACCATTAAGAACATCAACAAAATGAATTTACTCGACACCACGAGAACCCACCAAGCATGATCAGCCTTTGGAAGTGAGTCACTGCTCCACTCATCTGCTCGAATATACCAGATACCTCTCGGCAGAACATCCGCCAATGTACGAGAAATGCATTGAACGGATGGAGACCCTATATAAAGGCGAGCTGAATGAATGGGGGGATCATTCATTCAACCGCGATAGTAAAAACGGCGATAGTGTGTGGAAAGCGATATTGATCGAGTAATAGTGAAGTGATTTTAGAAGACAATTGCGATAAGAAATTTATGGACAAGTGTTAGACTTTTAATGGTGAAAATTAAAATTGTGAAATAGTTAAATAAGTGATTGTGCATTTTTTTGTAATTAAATAAACTCTTTTAACTTAAATTAAAAAGACATTGCGTTTTCACTTTCCCGGAACATTAAAATTATTGGCCGCGAACCATAACACGCGACAGTGGTGTCGAGAAGTGAGAAAGAAAATTTTGAAAGTGAAAAACGTTTAAACATAAAAAAAAGAAAAATGCACAATAGTGAAATCTAACGTAGAAACTGGTGGAAAAATAAATAAAAGCTGAAATAATAAAAATAAATAATAACCACCAAGCTAACATTTCAAACTAAATGAATTTACCATGGTGGAGCTTAAGGGAGACGCAGAAACACCAAAATCAAAGGAACCAGAAGATGCACTGATGCAAATGTTAAAGCTGATGCAGCAAGAGCAGCGACAACAGTCATCCAATTTAACTACGAAGCTAGATGAACAATCAGTGAAGTTAAATGAACAATCAGCGAAGTTAAATGAACAATCAGTGAAGCTGGACCAACAAGCGATCGAAATCAAGGAAGTGCAAAAACAGTCAACCGAAATAAAAGTGGAGCTCGGCAGCCTGAACAATCAAATTAAATGCGTCGAGGAAAAGGTTTACCAGGTCGAGGAGAAGGTCAGCCAGGTTGAGGAGAAAATCAACTATGACATCAGCCAGGTTGAAGAGAGAATGAACCATGAGATGGAAAAAGTGAAAAAAGAATTAGAAGTAGCAAAGGCAGTAGTAACCACATCACCAGCTCCGCTCTAAGAGGCCCAGCTGCCGAGCTTTTGCAGACTTTCCCCGTTGATTTACACTCAAACACGGCTGCTATATTGAATGCGCTCGACATGCGTTATAAAGGCGACCATCTGAAGCAGATTTATCGGGCACAGCTACGAAATCGGATGCAGAAGTCTGGCGAAACCTTACAGCAGCTAGCCCAAGACATTGAGTGACTGGCACTTTTGGCTTACCCAGTGTACGACCCAGAACATCGAGATGACGCAGCGACAGAGGCATTCATCAGTGCTTTCAAAGACCAGGAATTGCAACAAGCTGTGCGTTTAGCTCAAAAGCAAACAGTCAAGGATGAATTGGCTTATAGCCTGAACTTTGAGGCAGTGAAAAATCTGACTCGTACCACTGCCCGGGTTCGCAAGGTAGTGGCAGACGAGTGCAGATGTGAGCGCGTGGAAAATGAGCGAGAGCCGCAAGTAAATGTTGCGCCTAGATACTGGGATTGCGGTGAGAAGGGGCACCTGCAAAGAGACTGCAAGAAGCGAAGAAAACGGAGCTATTGTCCAGAATGGTGGAGATCCAGACCGTGTCAGGAGGCTAGAATAGAAGCGCATCAAACTGCAAGGGCCAACTTCATGCGACGGACGTCGGCTAGGAGGATCGACATCCCCAGCACCCTCATCACCGTGTCAAGGCAACATCGTGGAGAAGCAGACTTATGCCTTCCTGGTCAAGTTGACGAAGAACATTGCACCATAACAAACGACACTGGTGCAACCCAATCGACGATCCGGCTAGACCTAAAGGCCTCAACTACTTCACAAGGGCAGAGTTCATGGCATCCATGGAGTTGAAAAAACTTGCTCAATTTTCAATAGTTCACATATTTCTGGCAAAAGTTTGTTAGTGAATTCAGTACCTAAGTCTGTTTTTAGCTTACTGAATTTTCCATATCTTAAAATAAATTCGTTAACTATACCTAATGCTACTATTTGTGCATCTTTATTTTCTAAGGGAAGTGCTACCATGAATTTTGTTAGCTCGCATTGTAATGTTAATACATATCTATAACCGTTTGAGATACGAAGTGGACCTACGGTATCTACTTCGATTGTCTGAAAACTTGAGGATGGTGTGTCTGTCTTCAACATCTTTTCAGATGTGTGTCTGATTTGCTTGCTCGTGCGACAAGTTTTACAGTGGACAGTGGAATCAGATTGGATACTGAGCTTCTTCAGAAAGAACCAGTGATACACTTATTCATTTCATCTTTTTCATATCCTCTTTCATCATATTCCGAAAGGAGAAAGGATATGGATTGGTACCATAACCACACTCACAACACAAATATTCAAATTAATTATTAGTTTTTTTTTCATTTTTATATATTTTTTAATTTTGTTAGTAATATTATTATTAACAATGATCAAGACACATAATCTAACTATTGGATTGTAGGATAGCACACACATATAACCAATCAGAGGATATGTGACGTTAGTAACTAAAAACAAGAACAAAAAAGAAGAAGAAGAAGCTCTTTTCGTATTAATTTCAAAATTTTCCAACAATTTTACTCTTCTATCAAATTATGCAACTTCCCAGTCAGCAACTATTGGATGCTGGTGTTGCAATTATTAACATGACGTTTAACCATTTCGTTCATGTTCTTCCAACAGAATTTTTGTTTAAGCTTGAGTAACGTTTTTCTTACTCCAAAATGTCCTTTATGAGGTGTATCGTGATAATCTTCTATTAACCCCTTTTGTTCTTTTTCGTCGGTTATTTTTCTGGGTGGTTCTTAAATCAATATTTTTGAATTCGTACATGTACTTTCTTGTTGCAATCTATTAAAAATTCTTTTAAATTCATTCCATCGATGGATTTAAATATCTCATCGGTAGAAGATAATGAGAGTTCACTGATTTTTTCCTTCTTAGCAAATATCAATAGCTTTTCTAACGTTGAAACGAATTTCAAATTAGACTTATCGCTATTGCTCTCGTTATTGTATATGGTACCATTAGTGTTATATGTTGATAGCTTAGCATTGACATAAAAGTGTTTCTTGCCAGATTTATCGCTACAACTCACTTCAATATATTTATTTGTACGTACTATTTTATCATTCGTATTATGCAACATAGTAAATTCAACTTTGGTATACCGGTGATGTCAGACAAACTAGTCCAATCCCAACAATAGGGTTGATCAGGTTCTATTTTGGCGTTGGTGAATTTGTTGTTGACTTCAGTTTTCTTCTTATCATTCTTTGCCATGCCCCTGGTTACTACTAACAATTTTCGTTTGACACTTTCATCAGTGTCTGGAGGAATCATTACTTTCAACATGTCTGAATCTAATTCGATTCTAGATAAGGCGTCTGCATTGGTGTTCATGCTGCCCTTTTTATAGACTATCGTAAAATCGTAATCAGCTGGGTCTGCACGTATCCGTGTTAATTTTGAAGAAGGGTTTTTATGATTAAAAAGTGAAACAAGTGGCCTATGGTCAGTAACCACTATGAATTTTCGACTGTAAAGGTAAGGTTTAAAAAAATTTATGTCCCAATGGATAGCTAGTAACTCTTTCTCTATGGTGGGTTTGTTGATATCATGCTTTGCCAATGATTTACGAGCGTAAGATATTGGAAGGTCGGAACTGATTTCACCTTGCGACAGAACTGCACTCAATGCATAATTAGATGCGTCTGTAGTTAATATGAATGGTTTATCGAAATCCGGATATTGCAGAATGGGTGGTTCGATGAGTTTTGCTTTTAAAGTTTCATAGGCTTTCTGACACTCTTCCGTCCAATTGAATGTAACATTTTTCTTCAAGAAAAACTTTGAACATTTGGCTGTTTCAGCAAAGTTTTGAATGAAACGTCGGTAGTAATTACAAAAGGCTACGAATCTACAAACTTCATCTGTGTTTTTGGCACTGGATAGTTTTTGATCATTTCGTACTTTGATGGGTCAGTTTTGACACCTTTACTAGTGATAAAATGTCCTAAGTACACTACCTCCGATCTTAAAATTGACACTTTGATGGATTTCATTTTAGATTATATTTACGTAACCTATTCAATACCTTGCGAAGATTATCATTGTGGTGTTTAATGCTGCAACCAAATATTATTATGTCGTCCACATAAAGAAAAGCCTCATGACTCAAACCACTAAGTGCAATAGTTAACATCCGTTGGAAACTATTGGACGAAATTTTCAAACCAAAAGGTAATCTTTTAAATTGGTAATGACCATCGTTTGTTGAAAATGCTGTTAATGGTCTAGAGTCTTTTTCAAATTCGATTTGGTGAAAAGAACTGGTCATATCTAGAGTGGAAAAATATTTAGCCCTTCCAAGCTTATCCAAAACGTCTTCAAGTCTAGTTAGAAGGAATTTATCGTTGACAATTTTATCGAGTTTTTGAAAATCGACTACCAATCGCCATTCCTGTTCACCACTATTCGCCTTCTTTGGGACTACCAAAAGTGGTGAATTGTAGGGACTAACAGATGGTTCGATGATGTCGTTAGATTGTAGGTCTATTACTTGCTTCTTAATTTCGTCGTTTTGGGCTTGTGGTAATCTATTATTTTTAATATAAACTGGGCTTGCGTCGATTGTTTGCAAACGTTGTTTATACAAATTATTCATAGTCATTTTTTCTCCTTCTAGATGGAACACATCTTGGAATTCATGCTGCAACCAAATATTATTATGTCGTCCACATAAAGAAAAGCCTCATGACTCAAACCACTAAGTGCAATAGTTAACATCCGTTGGAAACTATTGGACGAAATTTTCAAACCAAAAGGTAATCTTTTAAATTGGTAATGACCATCGTTTGTTGAAAATGCTGTTAATGGTCTAGAATCTTTTTCAAATTCGATTTGGTGAAAAGAACTGGTCATATCTAGAGTGGAAAAATATTTAGCACTTCCAAGCTTATCCAAAACGTCTTCAAGTCTAGTTAGAAGGAAATTATCGTTGACAATTTTATCGAGTTTTCGAAAATCGACTACCAATCGCCATTCCTGTTCACCACTATTCGCCTTCTTTGGGACTACCAAAAGTGGTGAATTGTAGGGACTAACAGATGGTTCGATGATGTCGTTAGATTGTAGGTCTATTACTTGCTTCTTAATTTCGTCGTTTTGGGCTTGTGGTAATCTATTATTTTTAATATAAACTGGGCTTGCGTCGATTGTTTGCAAACGTTGTTTATACAAATTATTCATAGTCATTTTTTCTCCTTCTAGATGGAACACATCTTGGAATTCATGCTGCAACCAAATATTATTATGTCGTCCACATAAAGAAAAGCCTCATGACTCAAACCACTAAGTGCAATAGTTAACATCCGTTGGAAACTATTGCACGAAATTTTCAAACCAAAAGGTAATCTTTTAAATTGGTAATGACCATCGTTTGTTGAAAATGCTGTTAATGGTCTAGAATCTTTTTCAAATTCGATTTGGTGAAAAGAACTGGTCATATCTAGAGTGGAAAAATATTTAGCCCTTCCAAGCTTATCCAAAACGTCTTCAAGTCTAGTTAGAAGGAATTTATCGTTGACAATTTTATCGAGTTTTCGAAAATCGACTACCAATCGCCATTCCTGTTCACCACTATTCGCCTTCTTTGGGACTACCAAAAGTGGTGAATTGTAGGGACTAACAGATGGTTCGATGATGTCGTTAGATTGTAGGTCTATTACTTGCTTCTTAATTTCGTCGTTTTGGGCTTGTGGTAATCTATTATTTTTAATATAAACTGGGCTTGCGTCGATTGTTTGCAAACGTTGTTTATACAAATTATTCATAGTCATTTTTTCTCCTTCTAGATGGAACACATCTTGGAATTCATCAATTATCTTCAACAAACTGTTCATAGATGATTTATTCAAATTACCTTTGTTTATAGTTTCTAGCAATATTTTAAGACATTCTTCATTGGGCATATGATTCGTTTGCATCATTTGGTCGTTTGTCTGTATAGATAGAACATCATAATTTTTCAAAGGTTCAACTTGTGCCTTGAATTCTCTTATGACAACGTCGTTGTCTGTGGTGTTCAAAATTTTCACATGTTGGATTCCTTTTGCTGGTATGATAGAATTTCCAATGAAAATACCCTTTTGAATTTCCGAATTCAACAGAATGCAGTCCTCGTCCAGCGTCAAGTTTACTGGACAATTGCTTCTGTTCTAGCGGATACTTTTATTTGATAACTGTTGGGTCTTTTTGTACTCATATGTAACGACTTAATCATCCTTGATATTAAACAAGATGGTGTATGTTTCATAGTCAATTTTACACATATATTTGACTAATATGTCCCTTCCTATGATACCATCCGTGGTTATTGGGAAGTTCTCGGTTACGATATGAATTGGGTTAGTTAACAAGTTTTCCCCTATCTGTAAATCTAAATCTAGAGTTCCTAATGAGCTAGTAACCTCTTTGGTTTTATTTTACTATCCGATCTTATTTCATACTCTACTTCATTATATATATTATTCTTGCATATGGATATATCTGCTCCTGTGTCTATCCGGAATTTTAATTTAGTGCCTGCATTATGGCAATAGATTTCTATAAAATTTGTGTAGGTGTTAGTTATTCTGTATATTTTGAGTTCTATACCGGAAGGTTGTCTCGCATATCCTCGCCGGTTTCCTGCAAGTTTCCCTGGTCGGATACCATCTTTACGAACCTTCTATTGTTTTGGTTCTGGTTGTTTCTTTTTTGATTATACCTGTTGTTATTTGCCCTATAGTTGTCATTACTCCTGTAGTATGAATTTCTACCACCGTCATGGTTTTGACGATCATCCTTATTGTTCTTATTATCTTGATTATTCCTATAGGTATTGTTACTTCTATTTCTATCGCTATTGTATCTGTTGCTATTGTTACAGTTTCAGTTATTGTTATTATATCTGCTGTTTTTGTTATCGTCTCTGTTGTTATTTTTTCTTTTCTTTTTGTTATAATTGTCAACATACATCACAGAGGCTGTTTGGGGCTCTGAGTTTTCTAATTCTAGGGGCAAAGACACAGCTTCTCCAAAATTTTGGGTCTAGCAGCGAAAACCATGCTCCTTAATTGGTCGTTCAGACCATTTTTGAATATCGTTATAGCTATCATTAATGTTGGTTATTAAGTTGGTTATTAAGTTAAGTTTGACCTTTGTTTACAAAATCTGTAAGTAAAGATTTGCCGGTTGGAGATAATGTAGAGTCGAGCGGTTCTATTATTTTTAGGAATGATTCCAACTCCTTATATTTCCCCTCAAAAGTTGAGATAATTTTGATTGCGGTCTCAATTGAAAACTCGGCCATTGCATATTTTTCTTTCAGAATAGGTAAAGTATCAATTTGAACGTTATCTTCGGTGTTTCCTTGTCTTCCTAACTGTAGCCAAAGTTCTCCTTCAAGTATGGCTGCTTCAGCTCTAAGCTTAAGTTTTAAAAACTTCCGAATTGCTCTCTGCAAGTTCACTTAATAGAACTTTAAATTCTTCCTTTTGCTTTTTAAGTAAATGCAACTTCTCTTGTAATGTTGCGAAGGTATATAAATACTTTGGGCTTTTTTTTTAATTTTTCAAATTTCTTTCATTGTACTGAAAACATTATATTTGCGTTTATACAAAAATTCTGAATATCTGTCGAGATAACATTATATAAAAAAAGGTTAATTTTTAAATATTTATGGTTCGACTCGAATAATACAATATATCTATTATCATCAAATATAGTCTAATTGATTTCTATTAACATTCAATATTAATATCTGCTTTATCTCTTACACAATTTATCTATATGCAACATATTGATATGCATGAATACATTTTTCAAATATTTTACTTTCTACTTAAAAGTAAAATGATGTTTATGAATTTCTCACGAGAGTCGTAAGACATCAAAAATGATTGCGGGAATAGTTTTCGATCAGCATAGTCTAAAACAATGCCTTTCATGGCATCAGCCGTCATCTTAGGGATATGAAGTTCATAGCCTGTGGATTTGAGTTTGAAATTGTCTAAGTTTATGATACAGAAGCTCTTCGTCCATAAATGGAGTGAGCGGAGTATTTTGGACTTCATTCTCTCCAAATAATTCTTTAAATTTTGCCTTAAGCTAAGCAGGATAGGAATTTCTTAGTTTCGTAGTTTCACAATTTCGCAGTTTCGCAGGATCGCCATGAAATGCTTTGAAAAATGTTATATAAATATTATAGCTTTGAAATGAATTAGTCCAATGAAATGTTTTAAATGAAATGGCAGGATCTCCATGAAATGATTTCTTATCATTCTTAAATTCACCTCCTCTAAGATGGGAAAAAGAATTAATATTATGGTGCCTAATAAATGTTATTCAAACCTACGCAAGCGGAGAGTTAATCCGCAGAGAACATGGCGAGGACATTATATCCACTACGCCGCAATTCCTAAATCCGCAAATATAACTTCGCGGGGTGTAGACCTGAGATTAAAACGACAAGGCGGTTCAATCACAAATTTTCATTTTATTTAACCGTACTTCAGTATTTATACATTTTAATTTCACCTAACCTATGCCTTAC
>OZ017739.1:214937347-215094847 GCA_963969285.1 Odontomyia ornata
TTATTTCAATTCTGTTCTGGTGAATTTTAGATCAATATGCTGTCCTTCATTTGAAACCTCCACAATCAAAATCCTTACGCGCGTCGATCAGTTATGCTGAAAAATCGGGGTGAAAGTCGGAATTTTTTTAGTTTTAACGGTAAAAGTCCTTTACCGGTACCTGAATTTCTTATCCTTTAAACGGGACATAACAGGAAGAAAGAAATATCATTTGCCACAGATCTCCGTTTAAAAGTTATGCGTGAACATACAAAAAAAAAAAAACAAAGCAAAAAAAATATACGCGATGAATTGATAACCTTCTTTCTTTTGGAAGTCGGTTAAAAAACCGATCAGTCTTTTCTTTATCATCATTTTACTAACATTAACTCTAAGCGAAAGTGGTTCCGTTCTTACAACCAAATATTTTTCACTGATCGATCTACAGGATGGTTATGTATGTGGGCTTGTTGATTTTCAAACATATAATTCTATACCTAATGTCGATGAAAAAATAATTTGTTACACATTGGAAAGCATATTATAGAAATTCCTATTGGATCATATGAAATTGATGATATTGCACAATATCTATCTTGATGATATTGCACAATATCTATCTAAAGAACAAGGGAAAGCGGATGACAAAATAAAATTTTCAATACGGGTGAATAATAATATTCTCAAAAGTGAAATCAAGTCAACTTTACCCATTTACTTTGATGAAGAACGATCCATTGGACAATTAATAGGGTTCGCCAGACGAAAATTAAAAGCCAATGTGAGACACACATCTGATCTACCCGTAAGCAAAAGTAAAGTGAACGTAATACGGATCGAATGCAATACTGTTGGAAATTCCTATATTAATAATATTGCTTCACACACAATGCACGAATTCTCACCCGAGGTAGGACCAGGCTATAAAATATTGGAAGTGGAAATGTAGTCTATTTACCGGTAAATGTCAAACGGATAAGAACACTAACTCTTAAACTGATTGATCAGGACGGAGATATAGTACACTTTAAGGGTGAAATAATAACCATCAGATTTCATTTGAAAACCCGGGATGCTGCTTTATAACAACAACGATAAATACCTACCTCTAAAGGTAAAAGTCACCAGTTCAACCAGGGAAATTGAAAGAGCCACTTCTCGATTAACATCAGAAAATAAACAGTTCTTGAAATTACTGGGATTCAAATTAAAAGAGAAAAAATGACAGAGCTTTTGAATGTTACACGTAAAGTCAGCTATGACAACAGTATTTTCAAAATTGAATACCATAGCTATTCTCCATTTTTATTAAATAAGAATACCTCTACAACAACAAAATTTGTGTATTTTACCAAGTCAGAGTTTCATCTATATTGAAGGTGCCCTAACTAAAGCTGATGAGACAACATCAGCAACTGCCAAGCTCACGAATAAAAGCATCGCATTCCTATTCGATGAAATGCGATATGAACTCAATGGTGTGGAAAACGATCGAAACAAAAATGTTCGGATAACTTCAACAATGTAACATTATATATCCCCTAATGAAAACGAAAGTAAAATTCTTTATAATGACAGCTGGTCGCCAGATGAACCTATCGCATCTTCAAGTGACTACTTCAACTTTTGTGTCCCACCTAGAAAATTGTTGGGGTTTGCAGAAGATTATAAGAACAATATCGTGAATGCCAAACATGAACTCATTTTGGTTATCGATTTATCGATAGTGCCCTCAGACCGGGGAACCAAACGCGTCCCCAGGGTTGCGGATAGGGGAAGACCTCTCGAAAGGTTTGCTGCGAATAACCAATAAGCAGCCGCGGACAATGGTCGGCAGTGAAGGGAGAGTCTCAGGACAAATACCTGAGTGTCAATGATCTTCACTGTGACATGACGAAATATATGGCGTCATCAATTATCCATATATCCTGGCAGTAGGTAAAATGCTATGGGAACGGAAACTCAGACAGAAAACCAAATCATGCAGGTCCACAAAGGGAACCAAATTACGGTGCAGGGGGTCGGATCCCCAGTACCGGCGGCAGAGGGTAGTGAGCGAGCAGGCTCCCGGCCGTCGTCATCCAGCGACTGCAATGTTATAGAAGTGGTGAACTTGGCTTCTGTAACAGATATAACTACAAGCAAACAGGACGCTAGCACGGAGAACCCTTTCAGGCAAAAACCGCTGTTGGCAAGAGCACCGATAAAACAAGTCACCGATTGCGAGGGGAGGCAGCAAACCCCAGAAACACTGTCAAAGTCAACATCACAGGTTAAATCATCGGAGAAAGACCACAGACGGACTAACGAACGAAAGAAGGCAGAGTGCGTTGTGCAACCTGGCATCATTGCGGCCTTTGGGCGCAGTAGAAGGACTATGCGCACCCCGGAGCGTCCAGTGTAAGACGTACACAATCCGGATCAAGCTGCGACTCCAACAGAGGCCAGTGTAAGACTGGGGGAGGGAGAAGTTTTGCCGTTGGCCGACGCCACTTCAAACGCGACCCAAGCGATAGAAGCAAAAGGGCTAGGAAACGGGGGCCTCTCCCAAGTGGTGGCGCCAAATAACACAATCGCTCTTGACCGCGCCGAAGAGGAGTGGCTTACTCGGAAAGCGGGGACTATCGTCAAACAACTGAGGGCTGCCTGCGAAGTGCAGAAAAACATAGGCAAGAGTGTCAAGAATGGCATTCTTGAACTGGAGGAGCTTTTTGGCCGCATAACGCACTACAGGCGGAGGTGGCTTGCAACCGAAAAGCACCAAAAAGACACGCTCTCCCTCGAGGCATGAGTGGGTCCTAGCAGCAGCAAAAGAATGGCCGGTAGCCCAATTGAAGGCCACCGTGAGAAAAGGAGGAAGGACGAGACCATAAACGAAGTTGACACTCCAGGCGAGGAGTTTCATGTGGTGCGAAACAAGGCAGCGAAAAAAGCGGCCAAAAAGCTACTCCTAGAAAAAACAGACAAAGAGCTCAACCACGAAAAGAAGAACAAAGAACCCCCCGATATACCACAGAAAACAAAAAGCGAACCGCGGCGCAAACCCTTGCGAGAGGCACTGCTTATTAAACCCACTAAGGGCCGAACCTACGCAGATGTCCTCCGTGAAATTAAAGGAGCGGTCAAGCCAAACGACACCAAAACTGCCATCAAAGCAGTTCGACCAACCCGGACCGGTGGCCTGCTGGTGGAATTCGGGCCAGAGGCCACAAACAAAGATGCATTCCGTGACGCGGTTCAAAAGGTTCTTGGAGATACGGCAACGGTGGCCTCGCTTGAACCAATGGCCACCCTGGAAATCAGGGACCTCGACTGCGTCACGGACAAAGCTGAAGTAGAGGATGCCATTAGGAGGGAGTTCCCCAGCTTAAGTGAAGTCAAGGCAAGATTGACACGTGAAAACACAAGGGGGCAACGCATGGCTATTGTCGAACTAGCTGATAAAGATGCCCAGCAAATCCTGGCGAAGGGCAAAATCAAGATAGGTTGGGTGATTTGCAGGGTACGGAGAAGAGCGATTCCTATCCACTGCTTCAGATGCTTCGAATACGGACACACCGCGTATGGCTGTAGGGGACCCGACAGGAGATCTCTGTGCTACAAATGTGGTGAAACGAGGCACAAAAGGAAGGAGTGCACGAACGAGGCAAAATGCATTCTTTGCAAGTATGTTAAGCTAGCACCCGGCGACCTCAAACATGAGCCGGGGACAGGGAGATGCTGGGTTTTCAAGGAGGCCCTAACTAAAGCCAAATCGATACTCAAATGATCCGTATCCTGCAAGTCAATTTGCACCGAAGCATAAACGCCCAGGACCTACTTGAGCAGTTTGTAAGGGATAAGAAAGCTGACCTGCTGTTGCTGAGCGAGCAACATCATAACAAGGACTCGCAAGCGTGGTACCCTGACAAATGTAGTACCTCGGCCATCTGGGTTTGAGACAGCGCCCGCCTTCAGGTGCAGGGCCATGGACGCGGGGATGGTTTTGTGTGGGTGCGGTGTTCAGGGATAACATATTTCAGTGTTTATCTGACGCCTAACGAGGCAATGCGATCTTTTCGAACCAAACTCGATGCCCTGGAGGACGCTGTCTCGAACACAGAGGGCCACATGCTGGTCGGGGGAGACTTCAATGCTAGAGCCATTGAATGGGGTATGCCACAATCCGACCCAAGGGGAAAGCAAATCTTGGACATGGCGGCCAGAACAGCGCTTTTTGTCCTAAATACTGGTAACACCCTTACTTTCCGCCGCTGGGGTTGCGTAGGAACCATACCCGATGTGACACTCGCTTCGGAGTCCCTGGTACCTAGAGTACACAACTGGCGAGTACTAGAGGACTACTCGGCTAGTGATCACCAGTATATAGCGGTTGAGATTCACGACAGTGCCACTTTGCGTGCATATGCCCAAACTTCAATCCTCGGATGGAGGACTGGGAGGATGGACGTTGAGAGGTTCGCTGACGCGCTTACGGCAGGCGCACCGTTGCTGGGAGCTCCGCTAGGGAGTGGAGGGCCTACAGCCAAGGACTTGGTGAACTCAACTATGAGTACCATCATAGCTGCTTGCGAGTCTTCCATGCCCCGTCGGAGACCCCGACATGGTAAGCCTCCAGTATACTGGTGGTCAAACGAGATCGCCGAACAAAGAAACGAGTGTCACAAACTTCGGCGAGAGGCCCAGCGGGCGCGAACACGGGAGGAGGCAGACACTAGACTAGCAGCATACAGGTCCGGCAGGAAATATCTTCGCAGGCTTATTAACAAGAGCAAGGGCCGATGCTGGCAAGACCTCGTGGACGATGTAAATAGGGATCCGTGGGGCCTTGGCTACAAGCTGGTCATGGGGAAACTTGGTGCCCTACGGAAGCCTTGTATACATGACGCGGAAAAGATGGACGCGATAGTGCGGTGACTCTTCCCCGCCCATCCCGTCCGTGTTGACGCTGTCCATGGTGAAACAGCAGTCGAGTGCCCACTCTTCACACAGCTGGAACTGGAGGAGGCAGTCCTCTCTCTGAAAGCGAGGAAGGCTCCAGGTCCAGATGGTGTTCCAGCTGAGGTTTTGCAGCTCGTCTATCACCATTGTCCTGACTTGCTGCTCAGCACATTCAACGCTTGCCTACGGGACGGGGTTTTCCCGGTACGATGGAAGGTGGCGAGGCTCGTGCTGGTCAGCAAGGGGAAGGGAAATCCCGAATCGCCGGCTGCATACCGCCCGTTATGCATGCTAGACACGGCTGGGAAAGTGCTAGAGAAACTCATCAAGGGAAGACTCACTGACGCGATTCGTGGTGCTGGGGACCTATCTCCTCGGCAGTACGGCTTTAGAGCAGGAAGCTTTACCATTGATGCGATTGCAGAGGTGGTGAACGCGGTCCAAAAGGCAGAGGCATATAGTCGCACCAAGCGACGGATCGTCCTGTTGGTGACACTCGACGTCAGGAATGCCTTCAACTCCGCTAGATGGGTGGATATTCTGGACACGCTGGAAAACTCTTTTCAAGTTCCAGAATATCTAATGCGGCTTTTGAGGAACTACCTAAAGGACCGAAGCCTGCTCTACGACACGACACAGGGCCAACGCCCAGGGATCTATCCTTGGTCCGGACCTGTGGAACGTGTCTTACGACGGGCTACTGAGACTTGAGATGCCAGATGAGTCGCGTTTGGTCGGCTATGCGAATGATGTTGCGGCTCTGGTCGCTGGACGCCTCGTTGTACAAGCGCCGAGTGAGGGACTGGATGACCGCTCGCGGGCTCAGTTTAGCACTGGAGAAAACCGAAGTGGTCGTCTTGACAAAAAAGAGAATCCCTAGAGTAATGATGATCAGTATTGGAGATATACAAATCGAATCGAAGCCAGCGGTGAAGTACCTGGGGCTACTGATCGACTCGAAGATGAGTTTCTCTGAGCAAATCAGGGCAACGGCTGAGAAGGCTGCTTCGGGAATATCGGCCCTGAGTCGACTTATGGCCAACGTAGGGGGACCCAGCCCATCAAGAAGACGCCTCTTGATGAGTGCTGTAGGGTCAGTGCTACTGTACGGAGCAGAGGTATGCGGCGACGCTCTCAGCAAGGAGGTATACCGAAAACAATTGGCACAGGTACAGAGAAGAGGAGCACTGTGAATTGCATCTTCGTATCCGACAGTCTCCGACTCGGCGGTGAGAGTGATTGCAGGCGTGATACCTGTCGCCCTCCTTGCTAGAGAGTGCCGCGCTATTTACCTGCGGCGAAACGAGAATGCGAGGGAGATGGTTGTCCGCGAGGAGAGACAACGCTCGCTCAACGATTGGCAGCAGTCTTGGAGGAATTGCACGAAGGGAAGGTGGACTGAGCGCCTCATCCCGGATGTGAGACCATGGCTAAATCGAAGGCATGGTGAGACTGACTTCTATCTGACCCAGCTTTTGAGCGGGCACGGGTGTTTTCAGTCTTACCTGCACAAGATCGGTGAGTCACGGTCTCCCGATTGTCGGTTTTGCCAAGAAGAGGAGGACAATGCCTGTCACACATTTTTGCGTGTACCAAATGGGCCAGGCTGCGAAGGGAACTCTACAGGGAGACGGGAGAGCTCACCCCGGATAATATAGTTGCGGTGATGCTCGAATCAGTTGACAAATGGAAGCAGGTGGCACATTATGCTCGGGCAGTCCTAAAAGATAAAAGGGACTCGCAGCAGCCGGAGGTGCTGGGGCTGGGGGATCGCTCTTCTGGCATTTCCTCTTCCCCTCTCCCCTCCCGCTAGGAAAGAGACTCCCCAGCTTGAAGGCGCCCCACGGCGTAACAAAAGGAGACCTGGCCCGAAGTAATGTGTCAAACGGTTCCAGGCTAGGTTCTCAGATTGACAGGGGAGGTGTTTAGTGGGTAGTCCAAGGGTATCCTCCATGGGAGTCCCACACTGCCAGACTCGGCGGGCGTAAATGCCTTCACCTCCCTACCACAAAAAAAAAAAACAACATGAACTCATTCTTGTCCATACAAGAAGCGATGAAAACGCATTTTACTCGCCTACTGATGATGTTCACATTCAAATTTTTAAACTATAATGGAAGGTACCTCACATCACTCCAGATGGGTCCGAAAAATTAACAATGTTGAAATTTATCGAAGCAGTGCATCCAGTTCAAGTAAGCTTTCAAAGCTGGGAACTCTACGAATACCTCGTCTTACCAAAAACAACAGAACATGTCTGGAGTGTGAAAACTACAAGTCAACTTGTGACATCTCGTTATATTATTTCTACCTTACAGACAAATCGAAAGAATTTCAGAGATAAGGATGCTAGCAAATTCGACCATTGCGATTTGTTCAATGTCAAATTGCACTTAAACTCTGAATCGTATCCCTATGATGACATGAATATCAAATTTACACGCAATAGACTTGCTCTCCTCTACGATATGTACAGTAATTTCTAACAATATTACTCCGGCATTCAGCCACAACCACTACTCTCTTCTTCTTCTTCTTCGTAGCTCTACAGCCCCTTTTGGGTCTTCGCTTAGAGATAGAGTATCTCATTATCATGATCTAATGTATCGACACTCCACAAGGTGATATGATAATTATCACAGTTTGGCCGTCTGTCCGTCCACCCAGCTGCAATGCGTTCTGATTTTTAAACCAGCACGTATCAGAACTGAATAGTCCGTCCGAAGAACCACTCGAGCTAAATCTCGTTGTCGCCAACGAAACTTGAACCAGAGACCTTCAGCTTACGGGCTTAGTGCTCTAACCACTAAGCCACGCGGACTAATTAACCACTACTCTCACGAAACGAACATCAGAAATTAGCACTAATTATAGTAATTGATTGCTCACGTCAAAATGATTCCATTAAATCTGGCTCAGTCAACATACGGCTAGATATCAAAATATCTGCAGACGTATCTACATTAACACCAGCTTACTGCTTACTCCTTCATGATTGTGTAATTGAATACAATCCTCTCACCCAGTTGAAAAACTTGTATAAAACCTTCAACAATCATTAAATTCAATTCAGTATCACGTTTTCCATTTTCATCATCGGCAACATCATCGTCATGACGACGACTTTTGTCATCGATATGAAAGGGTTCAGAGGATACCCCAATGCTTTCATCAATAAGGAATTGGCGATATCTATCGCCACTTTTTCCTGAAACCTCCCTTCAGCTTTGCAACCATTCCAAAAGAACTGCAATATCAACAGGACAAATGTTAACTGTATTATATTGGCGCTATCAGGGCAATAACAACTGTTTCCAGGATTAGTAAAATGATTCCACCAATATGACATATCTTTATTTATCTTAAGTAATATTATTACTATTTTATCGGCTATATAAAAATCACCATGGACTCAAATGGGACGATGGGTTTACAACATTCAAAGAACTAAAAGAATATTTACTTTCAAACATGCTAGATTCCACAATATACGCCAAAGGGCTTGAGAAGAAGGAATGGCTCATTTACTTGCTGGAAAATATGTTGCAAGACTGATATTCAACATGGATGAGGAGCAATATGGTTGCCCCAACCTGAAAACCCTGAAAAAACAAAAAAATCCTGGAGCGAACCGGTGTAATCTTTACAGCGAGTGCTGTGTTCCATAAAACGCCTTCCGCCTGAAAAAATATTATGTATTTTTCCTAAAAATGAAAGATTTTAAATAAAAAAAGTGCTGTGCATTTATAAAAATGCTCTTTTATTTTAAATAATTTGACATATATATTTATTTCAAATAAGTGTTCAAAACGCTTAAAACGTGCATCATTTCCCGCAATTTTATGGAACTCGATCGTACGTTGTTGGTCCTTATTGCTGCTGCTGCTGCTGCTACCGCTACAACTCAACGCTTGTTTACCAGCATTGAAATCCGTCAGGACACCATTGCTGCACATGCAGTAGCAACTGCGCAGGAATATCCAAATGCAGTTATCCAAATTTAAGACGATTGCCACTCCATATCTTAAAAAAGAGAAGAAAAAAGAATTGATAAACATTTGAAGTTGTTTAATATACAACATTTAGAATAACCTAGTTGCCATGCTTTCTCCTGCAGTTATTTTGTATCTTTTTTCTGGCTCCAAGTTAGATATTTTGCCGAACGCCAACGTTTTGTAGCTAATAAGTTCTTTAATTAAATCCATTGTATCGGTGACTAATAAATTGCTCCATGATTCTCGAGCAGTTATACTAATTTATTAATGCTCAACTATTATTTCCTTTCCCATGAACATTGAAGCACTTTATTATCACCTGCGGTTAGGTATTAACGCTTCCCACGAACACTCCAAAACGATGTCATAGGTTTCTCACTAGAAAAAATCTTCTGTGGTTGAGTTTCCTTCCTTCACAAGGTCAGTTTCCTTCCTTTTTATTTTCGTGCGCGGTCAAATACGTTCCTTATCATTATCATTAGCAATTATATAAAATGCTTCTTTACAAGAAGTATGCAATCAATTCAAGTTAAGTTAAAACCTGTGGTAAGATATTAACGTTTCCCACGAACCCTCCAAAACGATGTCAAAAAGAAATATAATAATAAAAATATAAACATATATTAATCATAGGTCTCAGTATTTCCTTTCTTTCACTTGCTTCCCCCGCTGTTGCCATCATCTCTTTTACACCCGTTTTACCCGTCGAGGATTTTCTCGAGATTATCTATTTTCCCTCTTCCGAATTATACGATCAAATTCTTTCTATATTCGCGTAATATCTTCATTTTTTCTACCGAATTCATGATGACTTCCATTTCTGAGGAAAACCTCTTTGAAACCTTCCTCCTCCTCCTTCTTTTAATAATCGTAAATTGCATGTTTTCTATCCACATCACAATCATCTATGTCACCGAACGGGCAGCCTCTTGGATATCGATTTTTCGCTTTGACCGCACCGAATCCCGACCAAACTTTTCCCACCAGTGCAATTTCACCACCTGAAGCAATAATGACAAAGTTAAAATATAATATTCCTCTTCCAGCACTTCAATCTCAGTTTTGAAATTCAAATATATCGAAATTTCGCAAACTACAATCATCACCATTCCTTAACGTCAGTACAAGCGCCCTTGTTCCACTCTCAAGCGTCATATACATCTCGAAACACGTGGAATCAATTTTCACATTGGTTACCTAAATGTTACGCCATACTTACTCACATATACAAAACTTGCACATGTGCCTCTATCGCTCTACCCAAAACATCGTGTATTGTTCACTTCCTATCTATCCTGAGACATGCGCCAACTCAATCCTTATCTATAAACCCCTCAGCCCTAAATCGCAAAACTATTACACACGCGTAAACATCATCATGACATAACACCTATAATCTCCTTTAAAACATTGCAAATCAAAACCATATCCCCATATACCCAAATTCCTAACAATTCAAAAACTACACAAATATAACACCACATTCACATACATCTTATCTTACAATTTCCATATGCGGTTCAAATTTAACCCTTGCATGGGGAGATTCCCACATGTGACATCACCGCTTATCACCAGCCCCATTCACAAACCATAATACTACATCTCTAGTTGTAGTTGCCTCTTATCAATAGCGCCCATTCAACAACTGCAACCATGACTATACTCAAATTTATATCATGCGATACACCTAGCGAAATAATTCTAAACTGAAATCCATTTGAACTTTAAAAAAAAACAAATTAGGCGCCATTCAGCACGCGAAATAATGTAGTGATAAGGGATTTATGGGAAATGCAAGGTCGTTTAACTTTAAATTGTTTGCCGTTTGTGCTGTAGTGTGACAAGGAATTGAGAATGGTCATAGTTGTAGACGCCTCTTATTAACAACCCAAAATTTTACACTTAAATCCATATGAACTCACAAACAGGCACCATCTAGTATCGGGAAATCTCCAGACGTGACGTCACACTCGCAAACCGCCCTTATAACCAGGTCCATTCACAAACCATAATACTATATTTTCTTATGAACCTACCATACAAACAATAGCACACCAGCCGCTCTTGAGAGACACCAAACCTATCAACACCTGAGGTCAATACGCACGCACCATCCACCACAAGAAATTAATATGAAACTTATTCAGAACCTCCCCCGGAAATCAAAACCACAAAAAATTTATATGAAATTTATTTAGAACCCCCCTATTTTATCTACTCAGTTCCAGCTGGTCGCGAGGCTCCTCACCGTGGCTACCATTAGCTCGTCTGGCTCTATGTCGGTATCTTCCAGGTCTGGAGTGTTGGGCTCTTGTACCACTTCTGCGATTCCGCGTCGCGGACCCGTTCTGGCTAACATGTATGGCCATTCTCGGAGGTCTTCTTCGACTTCATCCTGAGGGTCGGAGTTCGACACATGATGGGGAAGTTCCGACCTCAAATTCCATTTTAGCACCCGTAGCAGTTGTGTTTGCGTCATCGGCGCAGACAACTGCTCATTTACTCGATACTTATAGAAGGCCTAATCTGGACGTTGCCATCTGGCATGGATTTCATCCAAAACCCTCTCGTCCATGTTAACCGTGCCCAGCGTTGAGATGGTGGAGTAGCATGTATCTGCCAGTAGGTTTCCAGCGCTACTCCCCTAAGTAGCATCGGCTAGTAGCCCGCCAGCGCCGTTTGGACTCCTGCCAACATCTGGTCTATCAGAGACTCCACCCAGCCAATGAAGACCTCCACGTTGATGGAATTTGGCTCCCCGCTAAAATGGAGATTTCAGCTCTGAACGACGCTGGGGATCTGAGTCGGCTTCAACTGATACGGTGGATGTGAAGGTTCGCGTTGATCCGTAGGAGCCACTGGGACAAGAGTCGGGGGTTGCACTTGGCTCAGCCTGGGCCGGTATACCAGAGCCATGGGATTCATGGAGGAACTGGGTAGATTTTGCTTGGGCTCGCGTCTCGGGTCCAATGCAAAATCTCAGGGGTTCAGGTCCTAGTTCCGCATCAGAGGTGTTCGTGGATGAGCCGGAGGTGGGTTCTCTTGCTTGCTCTCCAGAGCGGCTATCTGGGTGGTCAAACGCTACATCAGGGCCATCAGGTCCTGTTATACTGTCGCCTCCACGGGCACACTTCTGTTCTGCCCTTGAGCGGGCCGCACTGATTCAGCTCCCACCTCAGTCCGTGTGATCACTTGTTTTGGGCACAGCTCCTTTTGTGGCTGGTGTCTGGACAGGTCCGGTCTGCGTTATGCCAGAAGTTGCAAAGTGGGCATGTCCGGTTGACCATGAGATGTTGGTCACGCAGGCCTCGTGAAACTGATGGTTGCACAATAGCGTTTGCACTTGCATGCCATTGTTACTCGCCTGCTGATATATCACGCACAGCGCCGTCGATCCCGTGTTCGAGCGTAGGTGGCGTTTATCTGGTGTGGGTCTTGTAGACATTCACCTTAAAAAACGTTTAACCCTAAAATATATATTTAACGTTAGTTCTAAGATAATATATAGAAAACATTACAAAGATTTTAGATTTGGTGGCCAAACGTGGCGAGCTTGTTTTAGTCTATCAAAAAAATTGTTATATATGTACGAGTATCATAAGAAACGGGTCTCTCCATTCATCTGTCCCCTTTGCAGGCAAGGACACCAATGGTGAGCTCTTCCTTTGCATTACAGAGACTACTCTCTTGAGGCACCTTAAGAATCAGGGTTCGGAAGTACTCTCTCATATGCAAGTTTTGACCAGGAACTCCTTGTTTGCCTAGGGTTGATTCTGACCCATTAGCAGCGCGTGTCGTATCATGGATAGTCACGGACTACCTAAGCAGTCAACCACGTGAAATCCAAATTCATGTAGTGGAAGACACTTGGGCACCGCTTGGTTTTGGGTGCAGATTAGAATCCACCGCAAAAATGATGTTGAGTAACAACTTCCGAATACACATAAGGACTCTAATATAATTTGGCTGTGTTAGTCATACAATTGTGGTAAACCACCAATGTATAAGTCAAAAGCAAGTCCAAACGATATTGATGTCCGAGGACACACACATCCGGAAGTTGTTAAAGATGCTGGGGCACGATTGGTGCAATATCCCTTAATGGTTACCTACTCGCCAAAAATTTGGACACCTTGTAGGGTCACCTAGAGCCAGGCATTTCGGGCCCCACGTTGGACCTCGATTTGTAGCGAAATTGGGTGGGTACAAGTATTCGTAAGGGACTGCAACAATGGTCTGCTGCACAAGCACAAGGGTCCACAACAAAAAATTTTGCATTCGTGAATTACAAAGGGTCGAATGCTAATCGACTGGCATCGAGGTCGAGGTAACCTACTAAGGGTTGAAATCACTTGTTCAAAGAACGAATTGGGCCTGGAAAAAACGAACGGACTTGAGAGACTTCGTCGTTACTGACGATAGTTATGGCCCATAAATAAGAGTGGGGATCCAAACGTAGACGTGGCCATATATTTCCCATTTGAGTGAAAAACTACAAACATAATTTTCATGAACTTTTCCACCAAATGATGTTATAGTATCATGCGATGGAATCACATAACACTATACCGTAAAAGCGCACGAGAGCGGAAGGGCACTCTACCCGGGCAAGAGCCCCTTTAACGCAATAGAAGGGAAGAGCGCGCCCGATGGCTAGCTCATTTCAGTGGAGGGGCTTGCCATTGTTGCGGGTCCCATACCCGGTCAGGGTGGATGAAAGGATGGACCGAAAATGGATTCCTCAATTATCTATTCGTTGTTTTTTTAAAAAGAAATCGTATAAGATGCAAATAAATTAAATGCAAAGCACTATAATTTTACTCTAACTAATCAACCCGCATCCAATCGCTTTTACTCTTGTTTTTTTTTCTAATATTTTTCCTTTCTAATTCTCATCTTATTACTATTACATTTCGCATGATAAACGAAAATACATGCAATGACCTCAAAAATCAAAAAGAAATTTGATCAACACGAGAAAGCAAAAAATATATATGTTACTCCAGTTAATACGAGAAAGCAAAAAGTATACAGTTATGTTATTCCAGTTAAGGTGATGTAAAGTTTAATGTATTTGATATTCTTCATTTTATAATCATGCATATCAAATACACGATACCCAATTATTGGAGAATCGCATGCTGAGTGTTTTGTTCAATTAATAATTTGAGACAAGAACAAGAATTATTGTAAATATACATATATATATATATATATATATATATATATATATATATATATATATATATATATATATACTCGTATATATATATATATATATATATATATATATATATATATATATATGTATATATACATGTATATATATATATATATATATATATATATATATATATATATATATATATATATGTATATATATATATATATATATATATATATATATATATTTATATATATACGAGTATATATATATATATATATATATATATATATATATATATATATATATATATATATTGTAAAACTTCTGAATGAGACAAGCGGGTACTCACCGGTATCCACGACGAGCGGTCGTTGACGATGTGGTGATGACTGAAATCGATTCATTACTAAAATTATTCTGAAATTCAACATTCATGCATTAAAGTATTGACGAAAGTACACTAGCTACTACAGTAGCTAGTTACGCTTAAAGATCGATTTCAGGGGCGTCTTGAACTTCTCACGAATGTAAAAGGCGCAAAACGTAGTCCTCACAAAAAGCGATTGCATGGCGTTCGTATTATCGGCTTGGATTTTGAAGACTTGATGCTCGTCGACATGAAATGGCGCGGACGCATTTTATCCGGTAGTAATTACCAGTTGTTTCAACAGCGTCTTAATTTTAAATAAATCCGATACCATTTCCAAGTGATTATCTTCATATGAAAACTATTGTCTGAGACCGATCTCTTTTGTTCAACGAAACTTCAAGACAATTCTCATCTCAATAAATCAAGTATTCTACACTCAATCACTTTTCCAAATTCATCCACCTACACGATTCATCCCGAGCAATAGGCGCTCCACAAGGACCGACCGCAGTACCTGATTTGCTTGCAGCACAACTTCATACCCCTATCCCATTATTGTACAGCAGTTTCTCACAGCCAAATGTTTTTTGATTTGTCGACAACCAGATTTCACTATGTACATAATCACAACCAAGATGAAATATCAATTGCGCCCACAAATAGCTTAACTCGGATAAATTTTGAAATACTTTTTTTTCTAATTAAAGCGTTACACAAAAAAGTAGTTGCCAGCACTCGAATATTATTTATTATTTAAGCACCCAAGCTCATCTGTAGTTGTGCAGCATGAAAATCGAAAAACACCGCGCAATTCACAGCATTCGATTTGATGCCATAAAAATGGTTTGGAAAAAGAGAGGCTACCGATAATTTTGAGAGCATTTTTGAAATGCCGCTAGAATCTGGAATATTCTAATGCGCTAACCGTTCATTTTCACATCGTAAAAGTTTTGCCCGGAACTTCTTAAAGCCACAATTTCCGCATTCCGTTCTACAAAAATCCCAGTTTTGGAAAAAAGCTATGCAAAATGTTTTTTTTTCCTTCCTCGCAAAAACGCAGACGACACTTTTCAAACCTCGGCATTTGGAATTCCACAAAACAAATCTTTTCGGTCGTGTACACGAACAACTCCACTAGTGTTGGTGACAATCGTGCGAAATGCAATCTTTCCTTTAGCCTTTTCGCTGCCCAACTCCTTGTATTGATAACTCGTAAGGCAACAAATTCCTTGTTAAACCGACCGACAGAATCATCACGCAAAGGAACCGGTTCGCTAGATGCGAAGTTTCCTACGGGCAATTCACTGGGATAACCGCGCAGCGATCTTGGTCTTAGGTTTTTCGATATCCACTTCCTAGCAAAAAAAATGTCGGAAATCAAAATTGCACTCACTGTACGCACGCGAGCTCCGGGGTCTCATCTTCTTCCAACAATTCAAAAACCGGAAATCCCCCGGCACGGTTCTCCACTCGTCATAGAAAATCGAAAAGAATCTTGGGCTTCGCGACGTGTGCGCCATCAGATCTCATATCAGACTCCCCGTTGTTGCTGGTTCTCACCTTGAGTTTGCATTTGAAAGTTAATTCTTTGCTGTTTGATTTGGGGTTCAACTCGCTGTTGTATTTGTTCTTGGGGTAGAGTTTGCAATGTTTTCCATTGCATCTGGATCTGTTGTGCTGGCTGTTGGATATTTGTTTCAAGTGTTGTTTGTTGGATGTGTTTCTGTGTTATCTTTCGTGGCAAAAACTCTTGTGGTGCTTTTATGTGTACTTGTGGCAACTTGATGACTAATTTGTGGCTGTTGTATGTTTGAGCTGGTGTGAATACGGTTTGTTGCTAGGCTTATATGTGATTGCGGTGCCGACTGGTCGATTTGTGGGTCAGTTATGTTTTGAATGGGTTGTGATTGTGGTGCTGGCGCATATCTTTGACTGTGGACTGACTGGCCGTGAGGATAATTTTGTACAGTTTTTTGTTTATGTTGGGAATTTTCCCGAACTGCTTGATAAGCTCGAGTCTCAGTGCTGTTTTGTATGTAGGCTTGCTGAGTTTGTTGTAAATGTTTATAAACTTGTGGTGATACTTGCTGTGTGCAACTTTGGTTTAATTGTACTTCTTGTACGTGTACAAATTGAGGCTGTTGAATATGTTGCAATTGTATACTATTTTGTTGAATCCGAATTTCCTGAACTTGCACCTGAGGTTGTGGGTGTTGTTGAACTGGATGCAATTGTTATGAGCTATCATGTTCGGCGTAATTTTCCGCACAAGATGTTGTACCCGTTACAGCTTCAGCAGGTTCATTTGTGGATTTTTTAGATGGATTCATGTTTCTAACTTGTTGACGTTGCTCAATCAGATGATTTTCGAACGTTTCTTCGAAGAATTATCTGTATACAGGTATAACATTCGATGCAACAGTAAAATACGAAATTTGTATGTGATTCTTGAATTTCATTGTAGGGCTCGGCTTAAACCTGAAAACCTAAATTGTACACAGATTCAGCTTGTTTAAAAGCATTTGCAGAGTCATAATAATGAGCCCAACCTATATAAAAACATGAGCATCTAGTTTCCACTCCTCGCTGAAATAATATTTGATAAATATTAAGGAGATTTGCTTGTGTATCGAGATATTTAATCCATAATTTAACCATTCAAATATCCTGCTTGTAAGCTTCATTGTTTTCAAATAAAGTCAATCATTTTTCATGTGCCTCGCGGAATTTACTTTCAGGATCAATGCGCATGCTATAATCATACCAGCATATATAATTATATCATAATTTTAATGGATCAGGTCCACTATATACAGCAATGGCACTGTCCCATGTGGCTTTGTTTCAAAGAAACAATGCCGACTAGTCATTAGAGTGCATTTGAGGGTTCATTATATACGAAACTTCGTTGAACTATCAAATTGGTTTGGGTAAACTTTGGTATACGATGTAGAAACACTGCAACTGTGTTTATTCTACTTAATTTATTCTAAATGTGGTCGTAAACAGCACTTATTAAGTCCGGATGTGAAAATAAAACCCGAAAGACAGGACCTCAACTCCGCTGTGATGGATGATGGCTTGATTAGTACAGGGCAGCTAATTTTCTCGCAACCCCAAGGTGACGAGGGTTGCGAAAAAGGAGCTAAAGAATGCTTACGTGGAAAATCGATGGTGTTCGTGGTCGAAACGAGAGGTGGGACGACAGAAGAAAACGATTAGTGGACGGACAGACTGACGCAAATACTTTCGATTTGCTATAAATGGGTAGACTCTGTGTGTGAGTGAAACTAAGTACGGACGGACAGAACAGACGTATATATTTAACTATCGATGCAGGTCTTTTGCGTGGTATACGCCGACTTCATTCCCCAATAGATTGGTGGGGAGGTAACGATTGGGTTCTACAACCTTCTGTACATGGCTTTTCAGGAAACGACGATCTAGCTTGGCATTGTAATGCCCAGCGGCGTCGCTTTGGTGGAAGTTACAACGAAAATCCTCTTCTTTAAAATCGAAAAGTTGAGACCTCAGGTTGTGATGTGTCTCATTTGCACGTCCTGCGGCCTTTATCTTCCGTCCAGTTTGTTAGTAGAGGTCTCTTAAACGTTCGTGGGGCTCCAGTGCAACGACGGGATCTCCCAAACACTTCAATTACCATAGTAGCCTGTATGATTTACCATGGCAAATCATGTGCTACACAAAGGCGGCAAAGTAAGGTGAGACACTGGTGACGGAATGGTAGGTCAACCACAGAGCGCAATTTATGGCTGATAATCTGCGGTCCCAATCCTTCTGAGTTGGATGGACATAAGAATTAATCGCGGCTAACAGGGTACAATTCAAACACTCTCAGGCATTCCATTGAGGAGAATATATTTTATTTGTGTTTTTTTTTTGTGATTGGGAGGTGAATGTTATTTATGCACAGAGTTTGGGATTACCATGCTCGCAAGAAGGTGACTGGACTACCCACTAAACACCTCCCCTGTCAACCTGAGAACCCAGCCTGGAACCGTTTGATACATTACTTCGGGCCAGGTCTCGTTTTGCTATGTGGTGAGGTGCCTTCAAGCTGGGGGATCCCTTTCCTAGCGGGAGGGAAGCTGGGAAGAGGAGTGCCAGAATAGTGATCCCCCAGCCCCAGCGCCACCGGCTGCTGTGAGTCCCTTTTATATTTAAGGACTGCCCGAGCTTTATGTGCCATCTGGTTCCATTTGTCAACCGATTCGAGCATCTCCGCAACTATATTATTCGGGTTGAGCTCTACCGTCTCCCTGTAGAGTTTTCTTTGCAGCCTGCCCCATTTGTACAGGCAAAAAATGTGTGACAGGCACTGTCCTACTTTCCTGGGCAAAACCGACAATCGGGGAACCGTGACTTGCCAATCTTGTGCAGGTAAGACTGAAAATACCGATGCCCGCTCAAAACTGGGGCAGATAGAAGTCAGTCTCACCATGCCTGCAATTTAGCCACGGTCTCACATCCAGGATAAGGCGCGCAGTCCACCTTCCCTTCGTGCAATTGACCTAAGACTGCTGCCAATCATTGAGCGAGCATTGTCTCTCCTCGTGGACAGCCATCTCCCTCGCATCCTCGTTTCGGCGTAGGTAAATAGCGCGGCGCTCTCTAGCAAGGAGGGCGACAGGTATCACGCCTACAATAACTCTCACCGCCGAGTCAGAGACTGTCGGATACGAAGATGCAATCCTCAATGCTCTTCTTCTCTGTACCTGTGCCAAAGGTTTTCGGTATACCTCCTTGCTGAGAGCGCTGAGCACTGACCCTACAGCACTCATCAAGACGCGTCTTCTTGACGGGCTGGGTCCCCCTACGTTGGCGATAAGTCGACTCAGAGCCTATATTCCCGAAGCAGCCTTCTCAGCTGTTGCCCTGATTTGCTCAGAGAACCTCATCTTTGTGTCGATAAGTAGCCCCAGGTACTTCATCGCTGTCTTCGATTCGATTTGTATATGTCCAATACTAATCATCCTTACTCTAGGGATTCTCTTTTTGGTCAAGATGACTACTCCGGCTTTCTGCAGTGCTAAACTGAGCCCACGAGCAGTCACCCAGTCGCTTACTCCGCGCATTTGCATACCTAGCCTGTTACGCCTGTTCAACGGTGCGTCCAGCGACCAAAGCCGCAACATCATCCACATAGCTGACCAAGCGCAACTTATCTGGCATCTCAAGTCTCAGTAGCCAATCATAAGATACGTTCCACAGGCCCGGACCAAGGATAGATCCTTGGGCAACACCCGATGTAATTTCCTTCCTTCCGAGGCGAATGTCACGTCCGGTATGGTTCCCTAACAGCCAATACGGCGGAAAGTCAGCGTATTTCTGGAGTTTAGTACGACAAGCTCCATCCTGGCCGCCATTTCCAGGATTCGTTTTCCCCACGGATCCGTTTGAGGCATGCCCCATTCGATTGCTTTAGCGTTGAAGTCACCCCCAATGAGCACTTTGCCCTCTGCTTTCGAGACAGCGCCCTCCAGAGCATTAAGCTTGGCTTGGAAAGATTATATCAGTTCGTTAAGGGAAGGTAAAGAAAGTGATCCCGGAGCACCGAACCCACACGAAACCATCCCCCCGTCCACAGCTATCCGCTTGAAGGTCACTGTTCCGAACCCAGATGGCGGCAGTACTACTTTCGTCAGAATACCATAATACAGGACTTTTATTATGATGTTGCTCACTCAGCAGCAAGAAGTCGGCTTTCATGTCCCTTGCAAACTGCTCAAGCAGATTTTGAGCGGTTGAACTGCAGTGTAGGTTTAGCTGCACTTTTTGAAGGAGTTTCTTTGCGGCTTTCTTCACTCCTTTTATAAGCACTATATGGTGCTCCACGCCCATCAAGTGTCTCTTCCTTCCTTCTTTTATCCCGATTTCCTTTGATTGGGCTGGACGCCATTCTTTTATTGACTTTTAATGGTGGAGCTATCTGCATGTCGCCTTTAGATTTCGCCCCAAGTGCCTCTTTAGTTTTCTGTTCGTCTTCGGCCCTTATCCAGCTCCTCCGATAGTGCCCTATGCAATCCAGGAGCTCCTCTAGTTCAAGGAGCCCTTCCTTTGCTGCTTTGCTGATTTTTGGGGAGTCGCATGCAGATTGTATTCTTTTCAGAACATCTCCCGCTTTTCGGAATAGCCTTTTCTCTTCGTATCGCTGGGTGGCAATTGTACTTTGCAACCATCCTTGGGAGAGGTTATCGCGCTCCGTTTCCAAATGCAGTACTTCCGCCACATTTTCGATGCTGGCGGTGCAATCACACAACGTCGCCTTATTTGTCTGGTCACTCGTTGCTTTTCGTGCCGCAATCTCCTCGTTGGCTCCAGGATGTTTCTTTACTACGCTTGAATTTGTGACCCTTGCATTGGTTGCTTCGGTAACGATCGCAGCAATGACCATCGAATTTTCAATGCTCTTTATATTATCTTCCACCACTCGAACACCTGGAGAATCCTGCAGAGTTTCCCACTTTTCCTTACTAGGACGTTCTGGCGTTTGCATTATTTTTTTGCTGCGCCCGAATGCCACAAGAATCTCAGTCTGAACCAGACTGTCTGCTAATCTCCGTTTTTTGCCGTCTTCACTGTCATTGCGCTATTCGTCATTTTTGTCATGGTTAGTACCGCTCTCAATGTACTGTCAACATCGTGGCTGCAACCGCTGGTAGCGTCGTCCTTGTTATTTTTTTTATTTCTTTTTTCGGATTTTTTGATCTTAGTTGCAGGAGAATATATTGGCGTCAGTTAGTGTTCGACACAGTACTGTTCGAGTGGACCCTTAAAGTGCCAAGATCGGGATTGTACTCCGTTGTCGGAGTACACACCTTCTGGTACCCCAAATACATGGAATACTTGACTCTATTAAAAAATTTCACGATGGATGGAGTCATGAATTTGCGACTAGGTTCCACCAGTGGAAATTTAGGGAGTTGGTCGAGCACAACGGTAGCTCGGATGTGTCCCATAGGAAACCGAGGATATGGGCCGAGTAGATCTATATACAGACGTTGAAATACGCGCTCCGGAACGTTGAGTTAACTCATAGGAGGTCAAAGAGGCTGGTTGGGAGCTTTAGTGCCTTAACGGGTCTCACAGGCACTTACATAGTCTTTGACCTGGGATGATATTTTAGGCCAAAAGATCTACTTCTTGAGGCGCCTATGTGTCCGACCGTTACCACCGTATGCACTTAGAGGACGGTAGTGTGCGCGGAGGATCAGATTATGAGCCATTTCCTACAGCCCGCAGTGTTTACAGGACTCTTCTTCCTTTCATCGATCACCAGTTGCGTATTTATTACGTCAATAAATATAACCGTCTATCAATTTTAAATCAGGCAACTGTGTTTGTTGGGTTACGATGGCTTGCCTCAACTAGTTGTTGCTGCTTGACTTAAAATACGGGTTGTCTAAGCCTATCTCGATGGGATCATTGTCATTCACTGTCAATTTTATTCCCTCGTCTGAAAACATTCACGAGAGAGTATCGGGCACGATGATCTGGGTCCCCTTTTGGTGTTTGATGGAAAGCTTGAGCCCTTGCAGTTTAAGAGCCCATCAGGCCAGGCGTCCGTGTAGGTCCACTTGGTTCATCAGCCATTGTAACGAAGCGTGATCTGTGATGATTTCAAACTCGTGGCCTTCAATGTACGCTCGGAATTTCTTCACAGCCATCACCACTGCCAACCATTCTTGCTCGGATACAGTGTAGTTCCTTTGGGCTGAGTTCAGTTTACTGGACATAAACCAATGGGAGCTTCCTCTCCCTCCTCGGTCAATTGTTCAAGTACGGCTCTAACTCCATGAGGACTTGCGTCACAATGAATGGAGAAGGGTTTCTGAAAGCCGGGGCTGTGCAAGACTGGAGCAAATGTTAAGGCTTGGTTGAGCTCTTCAAATGCCTTTCAACTGAGCTCAGTCCAACTGAACTTCCCTTTCCGGAGCATGTCCGACAGAGGCACTGAAACTGCTGCGTAGTTCCGAACGAATCTTCGGTACCAACCACACACTCCAAGGAAACGTCGTAGCTGCTTAACAATCTTCGGTAAAGGAAACTCATAGATCGCCTGAGTTTTACCCGGTTCCATTTTGATAGTCCCATGTCCGATGACATGTCCAAGATATTGGACTTCGGTCATAACAAACTTACCTTTCTGGATATTGATGGTGTGTCTCGTCTTACTGATATGCAGGGCTACTTCTTGCAATAGTAGAAGATGTTGGTGAAACGTTTCCGTGATGAGTAGAAGATCATTCAGGTACACGAACACTTGATGTTTAAGATGAGGTTGAATTACTTTGTCCATCAGCCGGGCCATCGTTTTCGGAGCATTACACAGGCCAAAAGGCATTGTGACGAACTGGTATAATGGTTATTCGGGCACTATGAAAGCTGTCTTATCCCTTGACCTTTCATGGAGTGGAAGTTGCCCGAATACATCTTTCAAGTTGAGACTTATAATGTAATTAGCTTTCGGTAGTCTTTCCAATATATTTCGTCGATGATCAGAAGAGGATAAGCATCTTTAACGGTCACTGCGTTCACTTTCCGGGCATCTAAACAAAGATGGACTTTACCTGGCTTCACCACCAAGGTTACCGGTGAGGACCAGGCAATTTGGGACTCCTCTATAGCCTCCAACTCTAGCATCCTATCCAACTCTGCGTACACTAGCTTTTTCATAGCCAGTGAGATGGCATAGTGTCTCTGCTTAATTGGCTTATTATCGCCAACATCGATGACATGTGCGACCAGAGTGGTGCGGCCAAGGCCTTGCGTAGCGTAAGATGGAAAAGCAGCGATGGATTTTTCCAGACGTTGTCGTTGATGAGACGTTAATTCATGCCTGTCAGGTATAGAAGCGAGTTCGTTGACATAATTAATATTTAAGGGTGAGTTTGTGAATAAGTCTGGGGCCAAACCAAATTGAAGGACGAAATCGACGCAAACGTACAAGTTCTGAGTCAGAGAAGGGATAATGAAGAAGGTAATATCCTCAGTTTGACCTTTGAACGCCACGAGTGTGGTTAACCAACCCTGGATAGAATGGTTGGTACCATCAGCTGTGTTGATTTCAGAGCGCCGGGGTTTTATCACAGTAGGATGTTGATGGAGTACCTTCGAGCCTAGGCTCGAGGCAGAGCAGCTGATACTTGCACCTGTGCCAATCAGTGCAATAGTGATTTCGCCCAACACTTATATTGCTGCTTAAGGTCTGGTGTCGTTTTCGGAGACCTCCGAGTTGTTGCATAACTTTAGAGTTTGACGCCAGGTGAGCACTCTCTTGTGGAAGCTATGGCAACGACAAGTTGACCATTTAACTTTGCACGAGCAGGAGGTGACGTCCTCGGAAGCAAAGATTCACTCTCGAGCCTCCCGATATTCTTGCAGTCAGACATGATAGGGCCTAAGTACGCGAATTTGGGGCTGGCAAGTTTCTTCAGGCAGTAACTGCGGTGGTTGCTTCAACAGTGTCGTTGGAGAGGATTCTAGAAAAGAGGGAACCTCTGCAGTCATAATTGTCAAGGCTGATGTATTGTCGTCAATATTGGGGTTTGCAGCAGGCTGGCAACCTACGGTGGGGCTTTGGAATACCGCTGAGGTGGTCGGCAAGAAGGTGTCGGGTTTGCCGCATCCGTAGCGGAAAACCGTATGCTCTGCCCAACATGCAATAAACCAATGTCCGGTTTGCTTCTAGTTCCAGCAGGTCGTGAGGTTGCCCACCGCGGCTACTGTAAGCTCGTCTGCCTCTATGCCGGTATCTTCCAGATCTGGAGTGTTGGGCTCTTGTACCACTTTTGCGATTCTGCGCATCGGGCCCGTTCTTGCTAATAGGTATGGCCGTTCTCGGAGGTCTTCCTCGACTCACTCCTGTCGACTGGTGGTTCTTCGCAGCAATTCCATATCCTGAGGCCGACCCTCAGGACTTGCGACATGGTGGTGAAGTTCTGGCCTCAAAATCTGTTTTAGCACGCGTAGCAGTTATGTTTGCGTCATCGGCTCAGATAACTGGTCATTTAGCCGTAGAACGTCGACTCGATACAAATAGAAGGGCTCATCTGGACGTTGCCATCTGGCATAGAGTTCGTCCAAAACCCTCTCATCCATGTTAACCGTGGGATACTCCATACGGAGTGCCTCCTTCAACCGTGACCAGCGTTGGGCTGTTGGAGTAGCATGCATCCGCCCGTAAGTTTCCAGTGCTGCTCACCTAAGCAGCATCGGCAAGTAACCGGCCAGCGCCGTGTGGTCTCCTGACAACATCTGCTTTATCAGGGACTCCACCCGACCAATGAAGACCTCCAAGTTGATGGTGTTTGGCTCCCCGCTAAAATGGAGATCTCAGTCCTGAATGACGCTGGGGATCTGAGTCAGCTTCAACTGATACGGTCGATGTGAAGATTCGCGTTGATCCGGAGTAGCCACTGGGGCCAGAGTCGGGGGTTGCACTTGGCTCAGCCTGGGCCGGTATACTGAAGCCATGGGATTTACGGAGGAACTGGGTAGATTTAGCTCGGGCCCGCGTCTCGGGATCAATGGAAAATCCCAGGGGCTTAGGTCCGAGTTCCACGTCAGTGGTGTTCGTGAATGAGCTGGAGGTGGGGTCCCTTGCTTGCTCTCCAGAGCGGCTATCTGGGTGGTCAAACGCTACATCAGTGCCATCAGGTCCTCTAGGACTGTCACCTCCACGGGCACAGTTCTCCTCTACCCTTGAGCAGGTGGCACTGCTTCGGCTCCCACCATCGTGTCAAGATCGTCTGGTATTGGTAAACCTCGATTCCTGCGATCATTTGTTTTGTGGCTGGTGTCTCGATAGTTCCGGTTGACCATGGGATATTGGGTCACGCAGGTCTCGTGAAACTGATGGTTGCACAATAGCGTTTGCACTGGCATGTCATTGTTTCTCGCCTGCTCACATATGACTCACACCGCCATCGGTCCCGCGTCCGAGCGTAGGCGGCGTTTATTGGTGTGGATTTTGTAGACATTCTCTGAAAAAAGATTTAACCCTAAAATATATATTTAACGTTAGTTCTAAGATAATATATAGAAAATATTACACAGACTTTAGATTTAGTGGCCAAAAGTGGCGAGCTGTAAAACAAGTCTATCAAAAAAAAAAAAAAAAAAATTATTATACATGTACGAGTATCATAAGGATTCAGTCCTTCCATTCGTCTTTTCCCTTTGCAGGCAAGGACACCAATGGTGAGCTCTTCCTTTGCATAATAGGGACCACTTTCTTGAGGCACTATAAGAACCGGCATCATGCGAATAGGGCCCAAAAGTACTCTCTCATATGCAGGTTTTGACCAGGAACAGCTTATCAGCCCAGGGTTGATTCTGACCCACAAGCAGCGCATGTCTTTTCATGGATAGTCACGGACTTTCTAAGCAGCCAATCACGTGAAATCAAAATCCATGCAGTGGAAGACACTTGGGCACCACTTGTTTGGGGTGCAGATCAGAATCCACCGCAAAAATGATGTTTAGTAACAACTTCTGAATATACATAAGGACTCTAATAAAATTTGGCTGTGCTAGTCATGCAATGTTGGTGAACCACCAATGTATAAGTCAAAAGCAAGTCCAAACGATATTGATGTCCGAGAACACACACGTCCGGAAGTTGTTAAAGATGCTGGGGCACGATTAGTGCAATATCCCTTAATGGTTACCTACCCGTTAAAAATTTAGAGACCTTGTAGGGTTACCTAAAGACGATGGTCTGTCTCATGCTCACGACTGATGATACAGCCAGGCTTTCTGGGCCCCACATTGGGCGCTATTTTGTAGTGAAATTGGATGGATACAAGTGTCCGTAAAGGACTGCAGCGATGGTCTGCTGCCTCAGTGGAAGAGGATGGTAGTATCTGCCAAGATTTGGCTTTGTCTAGGGATGCATGAATGCGGTGGCCGGCTAGCGTTGCGATATCGAGCGGTGGGTTCTTTTCTCCAGCGCAAAGGCCCACTGCAAAAAAAATTTCGCTTTCGTGAATTACAAAGGGTCGAATGCTAATCGACTGGTATTAAGGTCGAGGTAACCTATTAAGGGTTGAAAATGCTTGTTCAAAGAATATATATAGCCTGGGAAAAACGGACGGACTTGAGAGACTTCGTCATTACAGACGATAGCTATGGCCCACAAATAAGAGTGGGGCATCTAGGTGGAAGCGATGCCCCCTCACATCCTTCCAACCGGATCAAGATCCAAACGTAGACGTGGCCATATATTTCCTATTTGAGTGAAAAACTCATACAAACATAATTTTCATGAATTTTTCTATCAGATGAGGAATACAAACGTGGCCAATTTATGTTATAGTATTATGCGATGGAATCACGTAAGACTATACCATAAAAGTGCACGAGAGCGGAAGGGCGCTCTACCCGGGCAAGAGCTACTTCAACGCAATAGAAGGGAAGAGCGCGCCCGATGGCTGGCACATTTCAGTGGAGGGGCCTGCCATCATTGCAGGTCCCATACTTGGTCAGGTTGGATGAAAGGAAAGACACAAATTGGATTCTTCAATTATCTATTCGTTGTTTTTCAAAAAGAAACCGTATAAGATATAAATGAATTAAATGCAAAGCACTATAATTTTACTCTAACTAATCAATCCACATCCAATCGCTTTTGCTCTTGTTTTTTTTCTAATATTTTTCCTTTCTAATTCTCGTCTTATTACTATTACATTTCGCATGATAAACCAAAATACATGCAATGATCTCAAAAATCAAAAAGAAATTTGATCAACACGAGAAAGCAAAAAATATATATGTTACTCCAGTTAACACGAGAAAGCAAAAGGTATACATGCTACTCCGGTTAACATAATGTAAAGTTTAATGAATTTAATATTCTTCATTTTATAATCATGCATATCAAATACACGATACCCAATATTTGGAGAATTTCATGCTAAGTGTTTCGTTCAATTAATAATTTGAGACAAGAACAAGAATCATTGTAAATATGTATAAACTGAAGAAGTGGATTTCATTACAAAATATTTCTTGAAGTTTTCTACTTTGTTTCAAATTTTATTTCAATAAAATTAATCAAATTGAATTCAATTATTAAATCATTTTAAATCTTATATTTTGTTGAAATACAGTAATCATGCATTTTTTTTTCTTCCTTCCCCTTTTTGATGAATATTGATGACACTTAATCATAGGTTGCCTATTGTTTCTCTTAGTATGTAAGCTAGTTTTTTAAGTACCCAAGCTTACGCACAGATATTTAAATATCTCTGTAGGGTTTACAGCTGTTATTATTACGTTTTGTATGATAATATGTAAACTTTGGATGAAATAAATTGAAATTGAAATTGAAATATATATATATATATATATATATATATATATATATATATATATATATATATATATATATATATATATATATATATATATATATATAGTATATATATTAATATATAGTATATATATGTATATATAGTATATATATATATATATATATATATATATATATATATATATATATATATATATATATATATATATATATATATATATATATATAAATATGTGTGTGTGTGTATATGTATTGTAAAAACTTAGTCCTCAAAGAAAGCGATTGCATCTTAATTTTAAATAAATCCGATACAACTTCCAAGTGATTATCTTCATATGAAAACTAGTGTCTGAGACCGATCTCTTTTGATCAACAACAATTCTTATCTCAATAAATCAAGTCCTTTACAGTCGATCACTCCTCTAAATTCATCCATGCCCGAGCAATAGGCGCTCCACAAGGACCCGCCACAGTACCTGATTTACTTACAGCACATCTTCATTTCCCTATCCTATTATTGTACAGCAGTTTCTCACAGCAAAAGGCTTTTGGACTTATCAACAACCGGATTTCACTATGTACATAATCACAACAAAGATGAAATATCAATTGTGCCCCCAAAAAGCTTAACTTGGACATATTTTGAAATAATTTTTTCTCCAATTAAAGCGTTACACACAAAAGTAATTGTTAGCACTCGAATATTATTCATTATTTAAGCTAGACACCTAAGCTCACTTGTAGTTGTGCAGCATGAAAATCGAAAAACACGCCGCGATACAAAGCATTCGATCTGATGCCGTAAAAACGGTTGGGAAAGAGAGAGACCACCGATAATTTTGGGAGCGTTTTTGAAATGCTGTTAGAATCTGGAATATTCTATTGCGCTAACCGTTTATTTCCACACAATAAAAGTTCTGCCCGGAACTTCTTAAAGCCACAATTTCCGCATTCCATTCTACAAAAATCCCAGTTTTGGAAAAACGCTATGCAAAATGTTGTTTTTCCTGCGTCGCGAAAACGCACACGACACTTTTCAAACCCCGGCCTTTGGAATTCCGCCATACAAATCTTTTCGCTCGTATACGCGAACAACTAATCTTGATGACAATCGTGCGAAATGCAATCTTTCCTTTAGCCTTACCGCTGCTCAATTCCTTATATTGACAACTCGTAAGGCAAGGAATTCCTTGCTAAACTGACCGACAGAATCATCACACAAAGGAACCGGTTCGATAGATGCGAAGCTTCCTACGGGCAATTCACTGGGATAACTGCGCAGCGATCTTGGTCTTAGGTTTTTCGGTATCCACTTCCTAACAAAAAACGTTGGAAATCACAAACGCGCTCACTGTGGGCACGCGAGCTCCGGGGTCTCATCTTCGTCCTACAATCCAAAATCTGAAGATCCCCCGGCGCAGTTCTCCACTCGTCGCAGAAAATCGAAAAGAACCTTTTGCTTCGTGACGTGTCTGCCATCAGATCTCAAAACAGACTCCCCGTTGTTGCTGGTTGTTGCCTTGCGGGACCCTTGCAACGGCAGTTGACGGGCCTTTCACCCGTTTCGCTACATACTTGAGTTTGCATTTGAAAGTTAATTCTATTGCATCCGCATCTGCTATGCTGGTTGTTGGACATTTGTTTGAAGTGTTGCTTGTTGGACGTGTTTGTGTGTTATCTCTCGTGGCAAAAACTCTTGTGGCGGTTTCAGATGCACTTTTTGCAACATTTTATGCTCAAATGTTTTCTGCGCTACTTGATGACTAATTTGTGGCTGTTGTATGTTTGGGCTCGGGTGAATACTGTACCAATCAATCATTTTCACAAGAAAACTGCTTAAAAGCCTTCCTGTTCTCTACTTGTGATTTTATGTGGCAAATTTAGGAAAGTAATTAATCATTTCCGTTCATAATCGTCATATGTAAAATGGTTTTATTTCTCATTATTATTGCTAAATGTAATTTGTTATCGATTTCCCTTTATATCAAATGTAATTTTATATTAATTTTCCTTTATACTAAATTTAAATGTTTTCCTCTAATCATATTACTCCTGAGATTTAATTTTTATTACTATTTAAAGTTTTCTTCATTTTCTTCACTTCAATTAAATTTTGTTCTCAAAAATTTAAATCTGCCACGTAAAATTTACAGCGTAGAAACGTTGATCTGGTACACTTTACCAATGTACTAGATTGGCGAGTGAAATGGAACTGAGCGATGCGAGTGACGTTTACGTCAGTTTGAGGGATCCATTGTTAGCGGACCGGGGTGAATCAAAAAACTTCAAAGACTACGTGCGTGAGAATAGTGCCCATTCATGTCTATGGATACAAAGCAGTCAAAGTAGACTTGAAGCGTTTGCTCAATTAACCACTGCACGTAATCTTTGGATTCCTGGGACGTAACCCTGTGATCCGAGACAGTTGCGTCATTCGAGCCCCATTCGAACATTATTTTTGCCGTCTGTTAGTTCTTGAAGGCATTCGTTGTGGCGTGTTCGCCTCTGGCCAGTAAATGGTGTTTAACGACACAATTTTACCGTGCATGCGATGCACTGCAACCAAAAGTTGTCTTGACGCGTAACTGGAAACCTGCAACTATTGCAAGTGAAAAACTGCAAAGCAGCGCGAAGTGTGTTACGGAACACAGGAAAATAGCTGTCAACGAGGGTGCACGTGCCCGATTACATCAGGTACGGAAAATTTGCAATGCAACAGCAGTAAACGAACAACAGTTCTTGCAGCTGGCAGAGGTAAGTTTCCAATGTTTGTCAAGCTTGGAAGATTTTAAGGGGAAACGGGATACAATTGTTCAAAGTTTGATGCACAGTTGTTGTCGGATGTGGTTGCATTTTGGTGAAGTGAAAAACGTTTGGAGCGTACAAGTGCAACAAGCTATACACGTAAGGTGTTCTCAAGGAGCCTCTGCAGGTAGCTTTATGTGAAGACGCATTTTGTGAAGCATGCATAACAGGCTGGTTTTCTCGTCAGCCGACTTGTTCTGTTGAACCCAATGCATTAACAACAGTGAATCTCAGAGCAGTTCCTCATATTTTACTTAATTTACTTTCCCGGTAAGATTTGAATTCTAACCTGTATTGATTCTTGCTTCAATTGTTGAATTCTATAGGAATCAAGGCAAAGCCCACAAGGTTGTTGCTAAAAAATCACCCAGCTTTCGTGGTGGTAACGACAGTGGCTCCTTCGGTACAGGAACGGCAATAGTGGCGGCTTAGGCTACTCATCCAATAATACCAGCCAATTTGATAGTGGAAGCGGTTGTTCAAACAATTCCGGCAGATCCAGCGTAGCACCCTTATTGGGCGGTGACGACTTATCAACAAACCATTTTTACTATAGAGCAACAGAAACCCATCTTTCGGGTTGACAGTCCTGGTGGAAATCCTGCAGATATTAAGTTCTGCCACGAGATAATTAGATGCATATTCATGGTTTGTTCGATGAACGAACGAAAATTGCTGCATGTCTGTAGTTAGCACAATATTAAATGAAATCCAATTTTACTTTTCGATTTTCCGAACATTTATTAAGAATTCTTTTCTGAAATCTGGCAAAATCAATCGTCGCCGTAGGTTGTAACGTTTCTCTTAACAAACCACTCGGCATTTTAACTTTGAGTTGACTTTTGTTACGCATAACTTATTGTACAAGTAATGTTTCGCGTCGAGTTTATTGACCTCTTTCGGATTTTTTGATCAATAAAATTAATTTGAGCAATTGCGCGGTTGTTCCTCACTTTGCTACCACGGATTATAGGTGCACGAGACTCCAAAATTACGGCTAGTGTGAACCGAGTTACAATTTACCTACTTTTGTTGCTAAATTTTTGATTCAGCTGGTAAATCATATATACTGCTACTAGGAGGAAAAAACGGAAAAGACTTGAGAAGAGATGAGAAATCTAGAGGCAAAGAAAGGAAGTGCCGTATTGTCCGCGGGTGAAAGGAAAACAGAAAAATTAGTTTGGGGAGTTGAGTGCGAACAGCGGGGGATTAGAGAACCTACGTACATCTAGTTCGGGTCGCGCTATCTTTTGATGATTTGCTTTGTTGATGTATTCAAAAGGAATTGCATCGCTCTATGCTGTTTCGCAATTTGTCCCGTTTTTTAATACAAACTAAAGTGGAAAACCTTGGGAAAGTGTACGCTTATGGAAAAACACAGGTTTTTACGACAGAAAAGTTCTGGGGAGAAGATAGCAAAAAGTTCACGCAAGTGGAGCCCGGTTACCCTTTTTGTGAGTGGTGCAATACGTACGTGTTGTGTGCTGGGGTGTACTTAAAAATTCCAATTGAAAAGATAAATAAGGGATAGTAGCAAGTGAAACTAGTGTCGTTAAAGGAAAGGATTTCACATAATCTTGAGTGGAAACTTTTGAAATCTGCCTGCAAGAGTTCACACGCAAAATCCCCACCAAGTGAACGTCAATGCAGTGTGCACAGTAGTTTTCGGCCATTTGTCTCAGTGCCGCGCGAAGCTCATCGTCGTTTTTGCATGGATTTCTTTGTGCGAAGAAGCGCGTCCGTGCCGTTCCATTGCACGAACGTTAGAAAAGATTTCCCATCACAAGAGTGCGCCGTGCTCTACTTTGTTTCATGGTGCTTGCTAGTTCACTGAAACGAAAGTCTCACTTGTTCGATTAAGTGGCAAAGCAGTCATTTGTTCCGTCTTGTTTGCATATTCCACACAATCATAGTCGAATCCTTCACACGCACTTTTATTCAAAACCACTGGAGATATCGTAACCTGAAAATTCTCCGAAGTGACCTACCGAAATTTTAATTGAATCTTCAAGTGATCGTGAAGAACCTCTTTCTCTGATGAAGTTCTATAGTAAAACCGGCTGTCTTGGATTTTTCTGTGGTAGCGCTAAGAGTGAATATCAGAAAGCTGGACTGAACTGCATGCGGAGTACTTAGCTGGAAAGGTTCGATCAAAAACTGTTGGTCCTCGCGTCACCTTACAACTATTTATGTGGACGTTACCAAGCAATATATCGTAAATTGCTGTCCCGGGATAGCTTTATGTTGCAAGTGGATACAACATACATCTAGCTGTGCCGATTTGGATAATCTATTAGAATTACTATATCGTGTTTGAGAGACCACCTTGACGTGAATTTCAATACGGTTTGCCTGATTGTCACTCTGTGTAACATGACAGCAATTCGAATGCGCAATTTTTTTCGAAGTTTAAAGAAATGAGCGAAAGAATTCATCTGTTAATTTTAAAAAATCAGTACCTATTTTCAATTTGCATAGCTGGCAAGACTTCCTCACCCCATCACGAGCGCTCGTCGAGGAGGTTGGGTGAGTACCCTTTTTGAATTGATGTCGATTTCTCTTTGATTTTCTTATATTTTTATATTTATACTAAATTTGTTTTATATCCTATTTTAATTATTTATATATACAAATTGTTTTAAAATCTTTAAATATATGTATATATTTTGTTTAAATTTTGTTGTAATTTACACATACACAGGATTTGGAATGGTAAAGTTCACGAGGACAAAGAGTGACATGTTTGTTCGGTTAAATAAAATGGACTGTTAATTTGAACAGTCGGTCTTTCCATTCCGTTGGATCTGACCAGGTATAGGACCCGGTACGGTGGAAGGTTTTCCCCGTCAAAAATGAATTAACCATCGGGCACACTCTAACCTTCTTTTTGTTTCAGGGACTAACGCGGGTCGGGTGGCCTCTAGACAAGGTGCCTTTTTATAGCATAGGGCTATGTGATTCGATTGCATAACCCTATGACATAAATTGGTCACCGGTATATTTCTTTTCTGATGGGAAGGCTCATACAAGTTATGTTGTATGAGTTTTCCACTCAGAAGAGAAATATATGGCCACTGTAACGTTTATGGATCTTGATCCGGTTGAGCGGGTGCGAGGGGGCACCACCACCACCCGGGTGTCCCACTCTTATTTGTGGGCCATAAGAATTATCGGGTAACGACGAGGTTACCCTAAGTCCGTCTGTTTTAGATTGTTTCAACTTGTTCTTTGAACAAGCAATTCCTCCCTCTTTGTAGTTACCTACATTATTTCGACTTCGGTCGCCCTTTCTTTTTAGACCCAGAATTCGTGAATGCGAAATTCTTTTGTAGTGGATCCTTGTGCTGGGAAAATGAACCCGCCCCACGATACCGCGATGCTAGCCTGCCAGCGCATTCACGCGTCCCCAGACAAGGGCATTCTCGGCGGATATCAACATCTTTCTCCGCCGAGGCAGCAGACCATCGCTGCAGTCCTGTACGGACATTTGTATACCTACCTTTTCACTACAAAATGGCGCCTTACGTGGGGCCCGAAATGCCCGGCTGTATCATCAGTTGTGAGCACGAGACAGTCTATTGTCTCTAGGTGTCCCTACAAGGTATCAAGATTATTGGCGGGTAGGTAACTACTTAGGGCTATTGCACTAATCGTGCCCCAGCATCGAATAACTTCCGGACGTGTGTTGTCCTCGGATATCAATATTGTTTGGTCCTGATGTTGACTTATACTCTGGTGGTTTACCACCATTGTATGACTAGTAAGGCCAAATGATATTAGAGTCCCTATGTGTATTCGGAAGTTACTATCCCAACATTCTATTTGCGGAGGATTCTGATCTGCATCCCAAACCAAGCGGTGCCTAAGTGTCTTTAACTACATGCATTTTGATTTCATGTGATTGGCTGCTTAGCTAGTCCATGACTATCCATGACAAGACACGCGCTGCTTGTGGGTCAGAATTCAACCCTGGGCTGACAAGTTGTAACTTGTGAAAACTTGCGGATGAGGGAGCACTTCCGAACCCTGATTCTCATGTTGCCGCACGAGATTAGTCCCTGTGACGCTGCAGGAGGAGTGTGCCTTTGGTGTCCGTACTTGGGAAGAAGGGCGAAATGGAAAGACCAATTATTTTTTGTTTGATAACGTAAATTAAAATTTTAATACAATTCTTTTGACAACGTACTCAGAAATATCTTCATACTTTTTTTTTGATAGATTGTTATATAGTTCGCCACTTACGGCCACTCGCCCAACCTTACATTTTTTCCTCATATATATTACCTTTGATATTCGTAGTTTAAAGGTTTTCTTTTTTCTTTGTAAATTTTTAGTCTGTTTCAGCTGTCTGACACCCAGACCCACTTTATTCAACGAGAATGTCCACCAAACGCACGCCAGACAAGCATCAGTTGCATTCGGATTCAGGGCCCATGGATTCAGGCACGAAACGATGGGACGTCCGTACATACAATGGCGTGCGGAGATGGATTCCATGAAGCCTGTGTTACGCAGCATTTCCTTGTCAGCCGGACTTGCCCTTTGTGTCGATAACCAGCAACGTCGGTAGGTCCACCTTCCAACCACCTGGAACATACGGCTGCTCAATGGGCGGTACCCAAACCGAAAGTCCGCCGGGATCAGGTTCCACCAGCGGCTGATGAGCCTGATTTAGTGGGCGGAGCCGAAGCAGTGCCACCTGCTGAAGGGCAGAGACCAACTGTGGCTGCAGAGGCAACCGTCCTGCAAGACCTGATGGCCTTAATGTAAGGGTTGACGACCCGGGTCACCGCGCTCGAAAGCAAGCAGGAAATTCAATCGCACCTCGTCCAAGAATTCCTCCGATGTGGGATTTGGACCAAAATCCCTGGGATTTTCCGGTAGAACAGCGACGTGACCCCGAAAGTTACCAGTCCGGTGCGGCAATGAATCCGTTGGCTCCAGTATACCGGCTCAGGCTGAGCCAAGCACCGCCACCAACTCTGGCTCCAGTGGCTCCTCCGGACCAACGCATCCTTCCAATTGCTACGTATCCGCTGAAGTCAACGCAGATTCCCAGCATCATTCAGGGCTGGAATCTGCATCTCAGCGGGGAACCCAACACCATAACTGTGGAAGTTTTCATTGGTCGGCTGGAGTCGCTGATCGAGCAAATGTTGGCAGGTGACCATACGGCGCTGGCAGGATACTTGCCGATGCTGCTTAGGGGGGCAGCACTCGAGTCCTACTGACGGATACATTCGGCCCAACCATCAATACGCTGGTCACGGCTGAAGGAGGTACTCCGCATGGAGTATCCTACGATCGATATGGATGAAAGGGTCCTGGAAAAGATCTTTGCCAGATGGCAACGTCCGGACGAGCCCTTTCATCAATATCGAGCCAACATCCTTCAGCTGAACGACCAGTTGTCAGAGCTGATGTCATCCACCCAACTACTGTGGGTGTTGAAGCGCGACCTAAGGCCGGAACTTCGTCGCCATATCGCAGATTCAGATCCGCAGACTATGGAAGCATTGCTGAGGAACGTGAGTCAACTGTAGGGGGTTGAGGAAGACCTCCAGGAACGGCCCTACTTACTAGCTAGGACGGGTCCTCAGCGAGGAATCGCGGAAGTGGCACCAGATTATACCACCACTAATCTGGAGGGAAATATGGAGTTGGATCAGCTTGCTCTAGCAGCAGTGGGGAACCTCACGACCTGCTGGAACTGCAAACAAACTGGACACTGGTTTATTGCATGTCGAGAAGAGCGTTTGGTTTTCTGCTACGGTTGCGGTAAGCTGGACACCTACTCTCTGGACTGCCCAGATTGTGCTGCTCCAAAAAGCAGCCGAACGAGTACCCGACCACCTCAACGGTAGTTCAAAACCCCGCAGTAGTCCTCCAGCCAGCTGCCAACCCCAACAACCCTGACGATAACCCGCCAGCCATGGCCACTATGACTGCGGATGTTCCCTCTCTTGCTTAGGCCTCGCTAACGACAGTATTGAAGCGACCACCGCAGTCACTGCCAGAAGAACCTCGGTAGCGCCAAATACGCGTACTAAAACCATATCATGTTCGACTGCAGGAATATCAGGTGGCTCGAGAACGAATATTCGCTTCCGAAGAAGTCACCTCTGGCCCGCGCAAAACAAAATGGTCAACCCGTCGTTGGCGGAGCTTCCGCAAAAGAGTGCGCACCTGCCGTCAAACATTGAACTTTTGTAACATCTCGGAGGTTTCTGAGAATGATACCAGACCTTACCACCCAATCAAAGCGTTGGGCGAAATCGCGATTGCACTGATTGATACGGGTGCCAGTATCAGCTGTCTTGCCTCGAGCCTTGGCTCGAAGGTACCTCATCATTATCCTACCTTGATTAAGCCCTGGCGCTCAGAAATCAGTAAAGCTGACGGCACCAAACATCCTATCCAAGGTAGACTGACAACACCAGTGACGTTCAGAGGCCAAACGAAGGATATTACTTTCTATATTATCCCGTCGCTGACTCAGAACGTGTACCTTGGCGTCGATTTTGTCCTTCGATTTGGATTGGCCTCAGATTTATTCACAGATTTGTCTTTAAATACTAGATATGTCAACGAACTCGCTTCTATACCCGATAGGCATGAACTGACACCTAACCAACGACAACGCCTGGAAGCATGCATCGCTGCTTTTCCGTCTTACGCTACCCAAGGCCCTGGCCGCACCACGCTGGTCTCACATGTCATCGATGTCGGCAATAATAAGCCAATTAAGCAGAGATACTATGCCATCTCACTGGCCATGGAGAAGTTAGTGTACGCAGAGTTGGATAGGATGCTGGAGTAGGGAGCTATAGAGGAGTCCCAAAGTGCCTGGTCCTCACCGGTAACCTCGGTGGTGAAGCCAGGTAAAGTCCGTCTTTGTCTAGATGCCCGGAAGGAGAACGCAGTGACCATCTGCTTCACGAAGAAGCTCATCGAAGAAGCAAATTATATTAGCAGCCTCGACGTAAAAGATGCCTTCTGGCCAATTCCACTCGATGAGGGGTTGAGGGATAAGACCGCCTTCACAGTTCCTGGACGACCATTATATCAGTTCGTCACAATGCCTTTTGGCCTGTGTAACACTCCGCAAACGATGATCCGGCTAATGGACAAAGTCATTCCACCTCATCTGAAACACCAAGTGCTCGTGTACCTGGATGATCTTCTACTCATCACAGAAACGTTTGACCAACACCTCTTACTCCTACAAGAAGTAGTCCTGCACATCAGTAAGGCGGGACTCACCATCAACGTACAAAAAATAAGTTTGTCATGAAAGAAGTCCGATACCTACGACATGTTATTGGACATGGCACCATCAAAACGGATCCAGACAAAACTCGTGCGATTGATGAGTTCTCCTTACCAAAAACTGTTAAGTGGCAGCGACGTTTCCTTGGTGTGTGCGGTTGGTACCGAAGGTCCGTTCGGAATTATGCAACATTTTCAGCGCCCCTGTCGGACATGCTGCGGAAAGGAAAGTTCATTTGGACCGAGCTCAGCCGAAAGACATTTGAAGAGCTAAAACAAGCCCTAACATGAGCTCCGGTCTTTCACAGCCCCAACTTTACGAAGCCCTTCTCCATTCATTAAGACCCAAGTCAACATGGAGTAGGAGCCGGGCTGGTGCAATTGACGGATGAAGGAGAAGAAGCTCCCACTGCCTTCATGTCCAATAAGCTGAACTCGGCCCAAAGGAACTATACCGTATCCGAGCAGGAATGTTTGGCAGCGTTGATGGCTGTGAAGAAATGCCGACCCTACATCGAGGGCCACCAGTTCGAGATCATCACGGACCACGCTTCGCTACAATGGTTGATGAACCAAGCCGACTTACATGGACGTCTGGCCCGATGCGCTCTTAAACTGCAAGGGTTCAAGTTTTCCATCAAACATCGGAAAGGGACCCAGAACATCGTACCCGATACACTCTCGTGAATGTTTTCACCAGAGGGAGCCGAATTGACATTGAATGATGAGGACACCATCGAGATAGATCTGGACAGCCCAAATTTCGAATCAGACAGCCACAAAGAGTTGAGGCAAACCATCGTGACCCAACAATCACAGTTGCCTGATTTGAAAGTGATAGATATTTACGTGTATAGACGAAATGAATACGCCACTGGTGATCCATGGCAGGAAGAAAAGTCCTGAAAACTCTTGGTACCGGAGGAAATGACACAACACCTGATCCTCCGCGCACATGACTATCCTTTAGGTGCCCAAGGAGGGTACTGTCGGACGCTCCGGTGACTTAAGAAATCCTTCTTCTGGCCTAAAATGGCATCCCAGGTCAAAGACTACGTGAGCGCCTCTGAGACCTGGAAAGGCACTAAAGGGCCCAACCAGCCTCTTCGATCTCTTTTGGGGCAACTCAACGTCCCAGAACGCGTATTCCAATGCCTGTAAATAGATCTACTCGGTCCATATCCTCGATCATCCATGGGACACATCGGAGCTATCGTTGTTTTAGACCAGCTCTCGAAATTTCCACTGGTGGAACCAATTCGTAATTTCACGAATCCATCCATCGTGAAATTTCTAGAGAGTCAGGTACTCCACGAGTTCGGAGTTCCAGAAAGTGTGTACTCGGATAACGGAGCGCAGTTCAGATCTCGGCAGTTTAAGGGCCTACTCGAACAGTACGGCGTCGAACACCAACTGACGCCCATATACTCTCCTCAGTCTAACGCATCTGAACGGTTGAATCGCACACTGTTAGCCGGGATCCGTTCTTATGTTCACCCAACTCAGCAAGATTGGGACCGCAGATTGTCCGCCATCACGTGCGCGCTGCGATCATCTTATCATTCCGTCACCGATGTCTCACCTTACTTTGCCGCCTTCGGACAGCACATGGTTTGCCGTGGTAAATCATACAGGCTGCTACGGCAATTAAAGTGTTTGGGAAATCCCGTCGTTGCGCTGGAGCCCCACGAGCGTTTAGGAGACCTCCGCCAACAAATCGGACGGAAGATAAGGGCCGCAAGACGTGCAAATGAGGCGCAGTACAACCTCAGGTCACGACCTTCCAATTTTAAAGAAGGAGATGAGGTCTTCTGGCGTAATTTTAGACAAAGTGATGGTGCTGGGCATTACAATGTAAAGCTGGATCGGTGCTTCCTGAAAAGCCGCATACAGAAGGTAGTAGGACCCAATCGTTACCTGTTGACTGACCTATCACGGTATATCACGCAAAAGACCTGCGCCGAGAATTACATATCTACGTTTGCTTTCTCCGTCCGTACTCAGCTTCAACTACACGCAATTTACACAGTCATAGCAAAACTTAAATCTACGTGTCAGTTTGTCCGTCCGTCAATTTATTTTTTATTATTATTCGTCACTCCGCATTCTGACGCCGTAGACCACCGATGCTCTCATTGAAGATCCCTCAGCTCCTTTTTCGCAATCCTCGTCGCCTTGGAATCTCGAGAAAATTAGCTGCCCTGTAGTAATCGAGTATTCGCACTGTAAAGAAATGGAAGAGCCCTTTCAACTACGAAACTTTCATTGATCGCTTCCAGAATAGTACGCTCAGCTATACTGATAAGTTGGTCTTGGCTAATATTTGCACCAACCATCATGTGTAAAATGTTTAGCAATTCATCACGACTAATAACTCCATCGTGATCAAGATCATACATCTTGAATGCAAAATGTAATTTCTCTTCTCGGTTGTTCAATTTATTTTGCTTTTTCTTTTTAATTGGTCGGAAATGTGCCAAGACGCGCATGAATTGCCTGAAGTTAACGCGATCATCGTTGCTATCAGCGAAAAGTGCATATGCGATGCGATCACATAATGGATTTATGGCCAATTCAGGGATTTGGAGGAAATCATCTCTCGAAAGTGTACCACAATCGCCACGATCCAACGAAGTAAAACGTGAATAAAGTCGTTCGATTTGACTAGGAGTAAATGCCGTCTCCTCTTGAATTTGAGCAATTTCTGCTTCACGAAGAAGCAACGTATTGAACTATTTGTATTACGATTAACAAATAGGAAAATGTAGAAATCAAAAAATACTTGAATTACTCGCAGCCAGGTCGACAAGAGATACTGTTGAACACATAGACAATGACGGCCGTATCGTAAATGTACACAGCAACAGCTGGAGCAACAACACCAACATCATCAAATGATCTTCAAGAGATGCTTTGAGATCGCACACGGAACAGCAACAGCAGAGCAAGATGCATGGCAGTCGCAACAAAGATTGCGGTGAAAACCTGTCTAGGAGGAAAAAACGGAATAGACTTGAGAAGAGATGAGAAATCTAGAGGCAAAGAAAGGAAGTGCCGTATTGTCCGCGGGTGAAAGGAAAACAGAAAAATTAGTTTGGGGAGTTGAGTGCGAACAGCGGGGGATTAGAGAACCTACGTACATCTAGTTCGGGTCGCGCTGTCTTTTGATGATTTGCTTTGTTGATGTCTTCAAAAGCAATTGCATTGTTCTATGCTGTTTCGCAATTTGTCCCGTTTCTCAATACAAACTCAAGTGGAAAACCTTGGGAAAGTGTACGCTTATGGAAAAACAAAGGTTTTTATGACAGAGGAGTTCTGAGGAGAAGATAGCAAAAAGTTCACGCGAGTGGAGCCCGGTCACCCTTTTTGTGAGTGGTGCAATACGTACGTGTTGTGTGCTGGAGTGTACTTAAAAATTCCAATTGAAAAGATAAATAAGGGATAGTAGCAAGTGAAACTAGTGTCGTTAAAGGAAAGGATTTCACATAATCTTGAGTGGAAACTCTGCCTGCAAGAATTCACATGCAAAATCCCCACCAAGTGAACGTCGTCGCAGTGTGCACAGTAGTTTTCGGCCATTTGTCTCAGTGCCGCGCGAAGCTCGTCGTCGTTTTTGCATGGATTTCTTTGTGCGAAGAAGCACGTCCGTGCCGTTCCATTGCACGAACTTTAGAAAAGATTTCCCATAACAAATGCGCGCCGCGCTCTACTTTGTTTCATGGTGCTTGCTAATTCGCTGAAACGAAAGTCTCACTTGTTCGATTAAGTGGCAAAGTAGTCATTTGTTCCGTCTTGTTTGCATAGTCCACACAATCATAGTCGACTCCTTCACACGCACTTTTATTCAAAACCACTGGAGATATCGAAACCTGAAAAATCTCCGAAGTGAACTACCGAAATTTTATTTGAATCTTCAAGTGATCGTGAAGAACCTCTTTCTCTGATGAAGTTCTATAGTAAAACCGGCTGTCTTGGATTTTTCTGTGGGAGCGCTAAGACTGAATATCAGAAAGCTGGACTGAACTGCCGGCGGAGTACTTAGCTGGAAAGGTTCAATCAAAAACTGTTGGTCCTCGCGTCACCTTACAACTATTTATGTGGACGTTACCAAGCAATATATCGTAAATTGCTGTCCCGGGATAGTTTTATGTTGCAAGTGGATACAACATACATCTAGCTGTGCCGATTTGGATAATCTATCGGAATTACTATATCGTGTTTGAGAGATCATCCTGACGGGAATTTCAATACGTTTTACCTGATTGTCCCTCTGTGTAACATAACAGCAATTCGAATGCGCAATTTTTTTCGAAGTTTAAAGAAATGAGCGAAAGAGTTCATCTGTTAATTTTAAAAGATCAGTACCTATTTTCAATTTGCATAGCTGGCAAGACTTCCTCACCCCATCACGAGCGCTCGTCGAGGAGGTTGGGTGAGTACCCTTTTTGGATTTATGTCGATTTCTCTTTGATTTTCTTATAATTTTATATTTATACTAAATTTGTTTTATATCCTATTTTAATTATTTATATATACAAATTGTTTTAAAATCTTTAAATATATGTATATATTTTGTTTAAATTTTGTTGTAATTTACACATACACAGGATTTGGAATGGTAAAGTTCGCGAGAGCAAAGAGTGACATGTTTGTTCGGTTAAATAAAATGGATTGTTAATTTGAACAGTCGGTCTTTCCATTTCGTCGGATCTGACCGGTTATAGGACCCGGTATGGTGGAAGGTTTTCCCCACCAAAAATGAGCTAACCATCGGGCACACTCTAACCTTCTTGTCGTTTAAGGGACTCTCGCGGGTTGGGTGGCCTCTAGACAAGGTGCCTTTTTATAGCATAGGGCTATGTGATTCGATTGCATAACCCTATGACATAAATTGGTCACCGGTACATTTCTTTTCTGATGGGAAGGCTCATACAAGTTATGTTGTATGAGTTTTCCACTCAGAAGGGAAATATATGGCTACTGTAACTTTTATGGATCTTGATCCGGTTGGGCGGGTGCGAGGGGGCAGCACCACCACCCGGTTGTCCCACTCTTATTTGTGGGTCATAAGAATTGTCGGGTAACGACGAGGTTACCCTAAGTCCGTCTGTTTTAGATTGTTTCAACTTGTTCTTTGAACAAGCGATTCCTCCCTCTTTGTAGTTACCTACATTATTTCGACTTCGGTCGCCCTTTCTTTTTAGGCCCAAGAATTCGTGAATCCGAAATTCTTTTGTAGTGGGTCCTTGTGCTGGGGGAATGAACCCGCCCCACGACACCGCAATACTTGCCTGCCAGCGCATTCATGCATCCCCAGACAAGGGCATTCTCGGCGGATTTCAACATCTTTGTTCGTCGAGGCAGCAGACCATTGCTGCAGTCCTGTATGGACATTTGTATACCTACCTTTTCACTACAATTTGTCTAGACTAAAATGCTTGTAGCTTTCTCATTGACCATTTAGATTAATACGTTGGCTGCTGCTGAAATTTCAGCGATTATAAGAACGGGGTCTTTGACATAGTTGAGCGCTACAAATATGTTAGTCCGTGTGTAAATGCGCGAGTCTCTGATTTATGTCTGAGTGTATTCGCGTTGTGGATTTATAGCACCTTATTGTGAATGCAACTGCGTGAATGAAATTTTGATCTTAATATTTATGTGATTGGAATGATAAATTATGAAAGGGATTGTAGTCCTCCAGCTTGAAGGTGCCTCACGGCGTAGCAAAACGAGACCTGGCCTGAAGTAATGTGTCAAACGGTTCCAGGCTGGGTTCTCAGGTTGACAGGGGAGGTATTTAGTGGGTAGTCCAGTCGCCTTCTTGCGAGCAAGGAAGTCCCAAACTTTGTGCATAAATGGCATTCACCTCCCTACCACAAAAAAAGGATTGCAGGGTGATTGATTCTCAAAATGTTTTAAGAGTATTGGGAGGAGAACAGGAAAATTAACACTATAAAGAAGAGAAGGCTTAAGTTGGTCGCGCTAGTATTAATTAGTAAAAAGGGAAGAAGTTGGTTGAATCTGTAATAGTGGAAAACAGTTTGGCCCGATAGATGGGGCCTAGAATAATTTGGCAAAACGAACTCTTTCTCTCATTTCTAGAGTCCAGACAGTAATAAAATTGAATTTAATAGGGATAAGGAAAGAGTGTACTTTAATAAAATGGTGTAAATAATAGACGAGTGGTAGGAGACGCGACGATGGTGTGTGAAATTAAATGCACAGAATATTTTATAAAAATGAACGTTTGCATGCAATCATGACGGTGGCTCGTTGTAAACGATTTGCGCGAAGAGAATGAAGGTTTCGCATCCGGTACATACTTTCCACATCTGATAAACAGAAATAAACTCATTTAAAAGATGGACGCCCGTTATCCCACCCCCCATCCCTTACCGCCGAAGTAATAAAATTTATAAATAAAACCAAGCGCGTATTGAACACTTGTATTTTTTTTTCTTCAATGGTTTTTTGTATAAATTTTCTTTTTTTTAAATGATTTTTTTTTGTAAGTTCCCTTTCTTTTTTAAGGATTGTTGTAAGTTTCCTTCCTTTTCTTTGATTTTTTGTAAGTTCCGTTTTCTTATGATCCTAAGTTTCGTTGAACGAGAATAGAAATTGTTTTCTTATTGTACAATAAGTTAAATCTCGTTTTGGATCATTGGAAATAAAATCATGAATTGATAAACATTAAAACTTTGGTTTTTGCATTTCATTGTACCTGACTGGGTATAGGACCCGCAACGATGGTAGGCTCCTGCACTCATATGGGCTAACCATCGGGCGTGCTCCTCCGTTTTTTTTCTTGCTTAACAGGGGCTCTCGCCAGGCAGAGTGGCCTTCCGCTCGCGTGCCCTTTTATGGTATAGGGCTATGTGACTCAATCACATAATTCTATAACATAAATTGGTCACGTTTATATTTCTCTTTTGATGGGAAAGTTCATGCAAATTATGTTTGTATGAGTTTTCCACTCAAAGGGGAAATATATGGCCAAGTCTACGTTTGGATCTTGATCCGGTTGGGAGGGTGCGAGGGGGCACCACCTCCATCTGGATGCCCCATTCTTATTTGTGGGCTAAAGAATCGTCGGGTAACGACGAAGTCCCCTTAAGTCCGTCTATCTTCCCCAGTTACAGTTTGTCCTTTTTCGTCTGCAATCTCCAACCCTTAGTTGGTTACCTCCTTTTTCGACTTCGGTCGACCCTTTTGTGATCCAGAAATTCGCGAATGTAAAATTCTTTTTGTAGTGAGTCTTTGTGCTGGGGAAAGAATTCGCCCCACGACACTGCAACGCTAGCCTGTCAGCACATTCACGCGCCCCCAGGCAAGGCCAATCTCGGTGGATCTTACCACCCTCTTTCGCCGAGGCAACAGACCATCGCTGCAGTCCTTTACGGACATTTAATATACCCAAATCACTACATACCTTTGATTATGGGTTGACTGGCCGTGAGGATAATTTTGTACAGTTTCTTGTTTATGTTGGAAATTTTCCTGAACTGCTTGATAAACCCGAGTCTCAGTACTATTTTGTATGTAGGCTTGCTGAGTTTGTTGTACATGTGTTTAAACTTGTGGTGATACTTGCTGTGTGCAACTTTGGTTTAATTGTACTTTTTGTACGTGTACATATTGAGGCTGTTGAATATGTTGCAATTGTATACTATTTTGTTGAATCTGAATTTCCTGAACACGCACCTGAGGTTGTGGCAATTGTTGAACCAGGTGCGATGGCTGCGAGCTATCATGCTCAATGTAAGTTTCCGCACAAGATGTTGTACCCGTTACAGCTTCAGCAGGTTCATTTGTGGCTTTTTTAGATGGATTTAGGCTTGTAATTTGTTGACGTTGTTCAATCAAATGATTCACAGCACGTTTTTTCGAAGAATTGTCTGTATATAATATTCGATGCAACAGTGAAAAACGAAATTTGTATGTGCTTCTTGCATTTCATTGTAGGGCTCGGCTTAGGCCTGAAAACCTAAATTGTACACAGATTCCGCTTGTTTAAAAGCATTTGCTGAGTCATAATAATGATGCATTTGGAATGAGCCGTCGATATAAATTGATCATTCCTAAATAATGCCTTAATTCGCATACAGTGACGGGTTAAGGGAATTGTTGACTTTGAACAAGGCTGCCTTCCTTCTTTTCGAAACCCAAAAATTTAACTTCACCTTTGAAAAATAGACTCTTTCCAAATTTATTGTTGATCTAAATTCTTCTAATTTAGTAAATAAAGCGTTTAGATGTTCCAAATGGTTACTTTTGTTTTGAGATGCCACTAAAATATTATCTAAATAAACAGAGCAGAATAGAAGATCCCTTAATACAAAATGAATAAATCTTTGGAATTCATTCTTGGGAACTCAAAACGCCCAGAAGAAGTACAAACAGTGGTTTTTGCAATATCTGATGGTTCCACTGGAATTTGATGATAAGCTTTCACCATATCTAATGCAAAAAAATAAATCATTTGCAAAATCATGAATGCGAGGTTTTTTTTGTGTTGGGAGGTGAAAACCATTTACACACTGAGTATGGGGCTGTCATACTCCGAGACTGGACTACCCATTAAAAACTTCCCCTATCAACCTGAGAACCTAGTCTGGAACCGGTTGATACATTAGTTCGGGTTAGGTCTCGTTTTGCTGTGCCATGAGGCACCTTCAAGCTAGCGGGAGGGAGAGAGGAATTGCCAGACAAGTAAACCCCAGCCTTAATGTCCCCGGCTGCTGTGAGTTCTTTTTGTCTTTAAGGACTGCTTGAATATAATATGCTACATGGTTTCATTTGTCAATCGATTCAGGTAACCTCCTGGGCAATACCAGCAATTAGGGGACCGTGACTTAGCAATCTTGTGCAGTTAAGACTGTAAGCACCCATGCCTGCTCAAAAACTGGACAGGATAGAAGTCAGTCTCAATATGCCTTCGATTTAGCCACGGTCTCAGATCCGTGATAAGGCGCGTGGTCCAACTTCCCTTCGTGCAATTCACCCAGGGCTGCTGCTAATTGTTGAGCGAGCGCTGTTTTTCTTCGCAGGCAACCGTCTCCCTCGCGTTCCCACTTCAATGCAGGTAAATAGTGCGGCACTCTCTAGCAAGGAGGTCAACATCTGAATATGAGGTATTAGACAATTATCTGGAACGGTTAGATTGTTTAAACGTCTGTAATAACCTCATGATCTCTACTTGCCTTTCCTTTTCTTCACTTAATGTGAGGGTGAAGACCAAGGACTTTTAGGGGGACGACAAATTAGGAATTTTGTGATTAATTTAGCTAAATGGTCAAAATTTGAATTAGCTAGAGCATTTTTATTAAAGGGTCTATCAAGAGTTTTTGTTTAATATCAACAATTAATCTGTAATGATTTAAAAAATTTGCTTCAATAATTGATTTAACGACATCAACAATAATGAAATTCCAAATGAATGTTCTTTGCGAACCAAAACCAACTTGAAAATGTATTGTTAGCAGTTGTTAAGAAAAACTACTCTCCATTAAAGATTATTCGTTTCTAGTGGGTAGCACTGAAACTTTAGATTCTGTGTCGATTAAGAAAGTAAATCTAGTCATAGGATCGAGAATGTCAAGACGGCTATTCAAATTAGCTTTACCCACTGCTGCCTTCAAGTGTAAATATTTTAGTTTAATGACGGTTTGATTTTTAAATGTGAGTCAGAAAATTTACAAGGTTCATGCGTTAGAAATAAATCACTTATGATAATAACAAATGGTTACACTGTCATCCCTTGATGAACTTCTCTTATTAAAATTTTTATTAAATTTACGATCTCTGCTTGAACTTCTAGAATGATTATTTTTAGCGATTTGCAATCTAATTGATTGAATCTCAATAGATAAATTCATAACCAATTGAGTTAATTCCTTAGTTAAATTAGTATCAGATTGGTTAACTAAACACCACATCACAGAGATACTATTTGGAACACTAGGTATTGATTTTGAATACAAAGAGGTCAACTGAGGAGTTTCGTTGATTTCATCCATACATGAAGCAATCTGGTATAACGTTCCTGTATAGCAAGCTAATACAGCTTGCATGGAATGCTGAAGACGTTGTAGCCAAAGAGTTTTAATCATATTTTCATATAAGCGACCTTCATTTTTAGTTCACGTATCACATAAAAATTGAGAAGGTTGGCTATCATCCAAAGATAGTTCTGTTAAAACTTGCTTTAAATTTTCTCCTTCAGCATTTGATAATCTGTCTACTAAAGCTTTCCTGAAAACACTAAATGGATTTGAAGATGGGGAGAAGTTGTCTAATCACTTAAGACACGAAATGGATCCTGATCTAAAGCTCCCAATAAATAAGTGAATCTATGTTATCCCAGACCTAGCTAATTGTGCTTCGAATTGGATGCCAAGCCTCTGGAAACTATCTTCAAAAAAGGACAAGGCTTGATTAAAACCGCATTGATGCATTGCGAATTTGCAACCAAAAGATTCGCTGGTAAAGAATTTGCGCAATCTTCCGCTTTTTCGTTAAGAGCATCTGGATATTCTTCGCAGTTTAAAGTCATATTCAAGTACACCATTCCATCCACTGAAAATATTACTAATTAAGATGTAATGGTTTTAAGCGTCTCGTTTGCTCGATATATTTCCGGAAAGAAATCTCAACCGACCTCTCATCGGTTCTAGACGTGAAGTCTTGGAACGTGGAAACGGACTGTACCCATTAGGTCGACAAGTCCGGACACTCTTTGTCTACTCTTAGGTAGGTAGCTGTTCGCTGGCTACCTTGTTTGGAGAGGAGTTTTGGTTGCAGGTCTAACGCGAGCAGACTAAGTCCGAATTACAAAACTTAGCCACCGGTTTAAATGCCTAATTCAAACGCGTCGAGCAACTTCCAACGATTCTACTTCAAATTATGTTAACTCCATTTCGAGGAAAAAGAACAACAACAACCGCTGAAAAAATACTTGCTTCCAAATATTACCAACGCGGTGCCCGAAATAGTCTGCTCGAATTCAAAGAACTAAAAAAATCTACTCTAACAAAAACGCGAAACTCAAAATATGGCCCCACGTACCGATGGCATCACGAAACCAACGATTCGCGGATTACTGAAATCCTAACCTCTCGGCCGCATACTTACCTTCCGCCTGCATTATCCTGCTGAAAGGGAACGGGTTTGTTGTAAAGGGAAGACGTATTAGTTCAGCAAATCATTTTATTGTTTCTCCTTTAAATAACAATGTATTTCACAATATGGAGGTCACGTTTCTGTTCAGTTTACATACAGTGGCTCACAGCTTATTTGATGCACTTCAATAAATATTAAACAAACTGTTGTCCTTATGCAGATAAATAAAAATTTACAAATATTTTGATGCAGATTATACAGTTAGTATAACTGAAATTCGAAGCACAAAAGAAAGTAAGAAAAAATGTTTCAAATGTCCCGTTAGCAGTAATGAAGCAAAATCATTTGCATAGGATAGCTCACAGCTTATTTGATGCAGTTAGTTCTTTGTATCCTAGCATTAAAAGTGCACGATTTTCACCGGATTTTTTTTGGTTATATTGTACTTAGTGCGTTTCTTATTTTATTTTTAAAAAAGTTATTTGACCTTGATAGTTTAAAAGTGGATAAATTGTGTAATATTCAAAATGGGCCGTAGGACAACACTTGAACAGCGGGAATTAGTCATTCATCATTTTAGAAATGGTAAATCTCATCGCAATATCAGCGAAGTTGTCAATTTAATTTCATCAACAGTTCAGCATATAATTGAAAGGTTTACCAATGAAAAAAGGTTGAAAAACAAGGGTAGAAATGCACCAAATAAAATTTTGAATGAGTCTGATGAACGGTGGATCGTCCGGAAAATAATGCAAAACCCTAAGTTATCAGCTCCTAAATTGGCGAACGAAGTGTTTACTGGAATTGGTAAAGAATGCAGTGCTGAAACCATACGTCGTGTGCTAAGAAAGCATAATTTTAATGGCCGAGTTGCACGAAAGAAGCCGTTCATCAGTATCAAAAATCGACAAAGCCGCCTGAACTTTGCTACGGAGCATATTTCAAAGGATTTGGACTTTTGGAAAACCGTGATTTTCGCTGACGAGTCCAAATTCAACATATTTGGCTCAAATGGAATGGCGTACGTTTGGAGAAAGCGAAATACAGAGCTCAAAAAAGCAAATTTACATGAGACTGTTAAGCACGGCGGTGGCAGCGTAATGGTTTGGGCCTGTATGTCAGCAGCCGGAGTTGGGAAGCTAGCCTTTATTGAAGGAAACATGGACAAGATCATGTACAGTAATATCCTAAAGGAAAATCTCCTGCAAAGTGCTGACGAACTCGGAATCCGGCGTGAATTCAGATTCTACCAAGATAATGATTTGATGGCTCCCCCGGCACAGTCACCCGACTTGAATGTAATTGAGAATTTATGGGCTTTTCTGGAGAAAAAAATTCGTAACCACGCAATTTACAACAAAATTGATTTAAAGAAAGCTCTTTTAGAAGAATGGAGTAAAATAACGCCAGAAATGACAGGAAAGCTGGTTGAATCTGTTCCAAATAGACTCAAAGCTGTCTTGAGCCAAAAAGGAAACCATACGAAATACTAGTGTTGAACTGGAAATCCTCTACATGGATAAATTTAAGGAAAACGTGGACTGCATCAATTAAGCTGTGACATAAAATTTTGCCTTTAATTTTGTTTTTGTTATTTAGTTATTTAAGAATCAATTGTTGAAATAAATTAAATTGTTATTTTTAAAAAAGGGCTTTTATTTAATTTATTGCAGTTTAAATTTTTTCAATACCTTTTCTAATACAGAAGTTATAGTGCTTTTAGGTTTGAAAATGTTACTGCATCAAATAAGCTGTGAGCGACTGTATACATCTAGCGTTTAGACATATAAATAATATAAGTTCATGTATAATTTATTTTACACTATGCAAATACTTTCATTGTGATTTCACTGTAACTTAAACATGTGAGCACACTACAAGTTGTTAGTGGGTTTCAAGAATGGACACTAATATGATACATTGTATGAAATTCTGGATTACTAAACATATAAACTATGTTCCGAGTTGAAACTTGACATAAATCTACAAAATCATTCATCAACACAAAGTCGATTTGAATGATGGAAGTATGTATCGAGTTTACAATCCATTTTTCGTTTAATATACTCGTTTTAAAATACTAAAATTGAATGGTTCTTGGAATGCTATTTGTTTTCTCACATGAAAACTACGTAGGTGCTTCTCTTCCGCTATTATGTTTTGTAAAAATTTATTTTGTTTAATCGTACAGTTAAAAATAGTAATAAAGAAGCCATTTACATGAAAATGAAATCAGCTAAAGTAAAACAATCTAGCAGCTACGTAAAACTATAAAAAAAACTAGTTTTTTTGATGCATCTGTTTTGCGCTGATTTCTGCTTTTTTAAGTATTTGTATTTATGGTTTCTCGTTTTGAGACTAATTTAAAATAAAACGGAAGTGAACACGGTCACTTAATTAATTTATACTGCGGTACTAATTATTATATTTATATATACTTCTATATAAATTTGCTTTTGTTTTTCCATGCGTGTTTGTGCTGTTTTAATACAATGATTCTTATAACAACGCGAGACTTAACAACATACACTACTTGTACGCTTTCCACAAAATTTCAATGTTTACTTTTTCTATACAATTTACAAATACAAAACAATACTGTGATGTACTTAATTAAAAACGACATTAACGTGATTTTCAGTTATGTACTTAATACCTAATGTACAAAATGCATGGTAATTCGAAAGCATATAAATCCACTAAACCTTTACAAACCTTTACCTCTTCTTTTTGTGTAGCTACATGATTGAGTTGCTTATTTAATAATTTTTTCTGAAAAATTATTAGAGAAGAAAACTGTTAGAAGAAGGTGGTTTGGACGTGTGTACTAATTCTCTTCGGGCCATCACTTATTAGATACACACCGGTGATGGCGACCACCATGCATGGAGGTGAGAGTTATTTTTAATTCTCCTACTTATGCGAACTCAATATATTTTTGTAACTACGAATTATGTTCAGGTTAAATTTTCTCCTGTAAATAAGTTTCAGAAAAAATTATTAAATAAGCAACTCAATCATGTAGCTAGTAGTAGTATTTTCAAGCTATCTGAGCCATCGGAAAACGAGATCGATATCCGCACGAAGTAATAAAAGCTCACTGTAGAGTAAAAATGATCGTATAGATTTACATTAAATTGATGTGAGAAGGGTGAAATGATCAATTTAAAGTTTAGCAAAGACTTTACAAAGAGGTTAATGATTCTTCAAAACCTTGATTAAATAATGTGTACATACTTTTATAAATCAATTTATATTGTGTACGGCAGGTACCAGGACTTGTATTGTTAGACATGTTGTCGTAAGAAACTAGAATAGGTTAAATTTTCCACTTGAATAAACGATGCTTCGGGGATAGGGAGAGTGATCTCGATCTAATTGATTATTGTATTCTAGATTAAGTTCTGGTAAGTTTTGTCATCCTACTTTCAAAGGGTATACGTTGTAGTTAATTTCTTATTCAGATTATGAGTAAATTGATATATAAGGTTTTCGAATAAGATTTTGCTTTTGCAATTTAATCAGCAACTCTAAAAGGCTTACCTCCATTAACTGCTGCAATGGGTTTTATGCTTTAGAATGAGCCAGTCCAGTTGACAGAGTGAGTGAAGGCTTCGCTGATGCACAGAAACTGGTAGTTAATACCTATGAAGCTGATTTCTATACTAAATCACTCGATACGGTGATTTCAATGGTTTGCACATTGGCTGCTAGGCACACACTTCTTTATTTCAGAAATCTTCACCTTTAACTTGATAGCAGTCTGTCCCCAAGTAGATTGACCGCAACCTGTTTTTCGAGATTTTACTAAGAAAACTATTATTCTCTACGACGGCTTTTCCGTTCAGGTTACAGCAATACTGGGCTCAAATAAAATAAAATTTTGCACCCGATGTTCGTTTTTCACACGTGATCGTTCGGTTTTTGCTTAATCCCCTCCCCACCCTGCGACGTCAATTGCATTCAGTCACCGCGATCTGTCAACCAACCTTATCATTTGGATATAGGGGTGACAGACCTCTGTGGAATATCAATCCGTGGGATCGAGCTAATCACAAAGAGTAAAAACGGTGAAATGATCAATTTAAAGTTTAGCAAAGACAAGTATTTACAGGGGATATTTAACCTGAACATAATTCATAGTTACAAAAACATATTGAGTTCGCATAAGAAGGAAAATTAAAAATAGCTCTCACACGTCTATGCATGATGGTCACCATCGCCGGTGTGTATCTAATAAGAGTGATGGCTAACAGTTTTCTTCTCTAATAATTTTCAGAAAAATTATTAATATAAACATGTAGCCACAAAAGAATTTCATAAGTTATTTTCAAGCTATCGGAGCCATCCGAAAAACGAGATCGGTATCCGCACGAAGCAATGAAAGCTCACTGTAGAGCAAAAAAGTATCGTATAGATTTACATTAAGTTGATGTAAAAAGGTGACATGATCAATTTAAAGTTTAGCAAAGACAAGTACTTGCAGGAGAAATTTAATCTGAACATAATTCGTAGTTACAAAAACATATTGAGGCCGCATAAGCAGGAAAATTAAAAATAGCTCTCTCACCTCTAAGCATGGTGGTTGCCATCACCGGTGTGTATTTAATAAGAGTGATGGGCCGATGAGAATTAGTACACACGTCGAAACCACCTTCTTCTAAAATTTTTCTTCTCTAATAATTTTCAGACAAATTATTAAAATAAGCAACTCAATCATTTAGCTACAAAAGAATTTCATAAGTTATGCTATTTAAGGTTTCGCTGGGGAATCTTATGCAGAAAGTTTTGCTGCTACAATTTAATCAGCGACTCTAAAAGACTTGCCTCCATTAACTGCTGCAATGGATTTTATGCTTCGAAATGAGCCAGTCCAGTTGGCAGAGCGAGTGAAGGCTTCGGTGATGCACAGAAACTGGTATTTGCTACCTATGAAGCTGGTTGCTACACTAAATCATTCGATACGGTGTGTGTGAGCACTTCATTAATTATTCAAAGAACGTTCACCCTTATTTTAACGCACATTAGTTGCTAGGCACACACTACTATATTTCAGAAATCTTCTCCTTTAACTTGATAGCAGTCTGTCCCCAATCAGATTGTCCGAAACCTGTTTTTCCGAGATTTTACTAAGAAAACTATTATTCTCTAACTATGATGGCCTTTCTGTTCAGATTAAAGATAAAATAAAATTTTGCGCTCGGTGTCCGTTTTTCACACGTGATCGTTCAGTTTTTGTTTAATTATCTCCGCACCCTGTGACGTCAGTTGCATTCGGTCGCCGAAACCTGTCAACCAACCTTATCAGCTGGTTGGCACATTTAGATATAGGGTTGGCAGACTTTTGTGGACTATCAATCCGCGGCATCGAGCTTATCACAAAGATTCGAGGTATTAATCTTAGGGTATTGAGGTGCACTATGCAAAGTATCCCCCCCCCTGTCGCAGGGTATACTCTTCCCCTCAACTGCGAGTTATTACCGATTGGAAGGTTATAAAAAGAAATTTGAATATATAACAACTCACAAATGTTAATTGATATTAACGATTCGCACTCCAAAATTAGCGCTTTCGCTTTCCTCGTGTCCGAAAACTCCCAGAAACCAGCGATAGAGACTACTACCAAATCGGGACAATGCAGCATAAGTCACGTTGTGGCCAGAATATGTGCAATACTACGACTATAAATATTGTGTGTGTGCAACGTATACTGCGTTGTTCCTTTTGCTCAAGTTCGTTTTTCTATTTCTTGCTTTATACTCGCATTCATAGCTCGGACTCCTATAGCGTAGTACTATTTGTCCTTTTTAAAAGTTAAGACAACCTTTAGTGCGAGTCGACGTGTTGAAAAAGAGCCATCAATTATTCTACTCTGATAGCGAAACAGCAGCAAAACTCCAAAACTTTAAAAGTGGGTATACGATTTTCGCTACCAATCAGCTATGAAAATTCCCGCCAGCAATGCTATGTGAATGATTAAAATGTAAAGCAGTAGGTCACATGTATTGTTTCTATTAAATGCAAAGACTGTTTCAGTTCCTTGAAGAATCCCATAAAAAGTAAAATCGAGTGAATTGGATAAAACACCACTGCTGCCAATATGAAGACAGAAACAAATATGGCGATTTTAACGCAGGACATTAGTGTGGCTGAGCATTGTACTAATGCTTGATTTCGGTCAGGACAAATTTTTTGATTTTCACAATGGCCTCTGTGGTGTTTCTAGGGTAGTTAAATGTCCGTACAGGACTGTAGCGGTGAAATGCTGCTCAGCTGGGAATGGCCTTGCCTGGCGACTCGTAAGCATTCTGGCAGCCAGCGTTTCGGTGTCGCAGGGTAGGTTGTTTCTAGCAGTGCATGACCCACTATAAAAAAATTTAACGCTTACAATTTTTCGATGGGTAGAGTCAAAAAAATGAAAATCAATTGACCGTCGGAAGGCAGCAATGGCATGTGAAATGCAACGACAATACCTGGTTAACTGCGCGCGAGTCGTGAGGCGATTCCATCCTTGCCACAAAAATTCATGACCCACCAATAAGAGGGGGCATTCTACCACAGTGCCCCTACGTATCCCCCCAGCCGGATCAAGAATCCAAATTGATGCCTTGGCCTATGCCGGGTGAAGAAGACCAAGCATTCTGGCGAGAGCCCCCGGAACGCAGAAAAAGAGGGAGATCCTACCCGATAGCTGGCTCATAAGCGCCCATTTGAGTTCTCAAATGAGAAGACCAAGTATTTTCTGGCAAAATGCTCATCAGTTTACCTCGAGTGCTGCTGGTTACCTTGGATTTTCGCTTGCAAGTTTTTTGCCATAACGGAAACAAAATATTGTAGCCTCGGCTTGACAAGCTGTGAAATGATGCCCTGTCTGCTGATAATTCCAACAGGTACTGGGCCGTGTTTTTGCCGTTAATTTGTGGACTTCTGTTTGATGGGCTTCATCCGGCTCCATATGTGATGGAGAAACGGTCTCGGACGCGTCGTTTATTATGGATGGTATAAGACAAGGTGGCGTAGGTGAGGCGAGCACGTTTTGTTCAAATTCTGTTACAGTTTGTCACTGCGGTTGTTCTCTCCGATGAAGGTATTTGCTTTGGGGTATTGTTTGCTGGAAGCATTGCACGTTTTCTAGCTCCTTCGCTGAAGCACGGAGTGTATGTACGCTGTGATGTGGAGCAAAGACCAATCTTTCTCGTAACTTCGGCCGGATTTTCTCTCGAAAGAGACTTGAGAACTCTGCCTCAGGTAGGGGCCTGATTACCCATGCCCACAAGCAACAGAGAACTTCATTGTAGTCCTCTGCTGTCTCATGTGTCGATTGGCGTTTGCTTCGAAGCCTTTGTTTCAATATGGCATCGCTTTTTACAGGTGTGGATTCACGTGATGTGGCATGCCTCAAAGTCTCTAAATCGTATGTCGGAAAGGTGTCAACGAACCACCAGAACGATCGGCACATCTGGCAACTAGTTTCAAGTTTACTCCTAGGCTCCCTGAAGCCATGTTTTTCACTCTTCATAGGAACGCACCTTTGGTCGTGGGATCCTCTTGGCCTAAAAATGCCAACTTCCAAGCAGCTATTATGGGTGTCACTTTAGATGGTGGAATAGCGCACGTGGAACGATTGTGTATGGTGCTGGATAGTCGTAGCACTAAGGCCTCTTGGTGAATAGGCCTTCCAATATGTCGACTTTCTGGCTGTATAGGTGCGGAGAGATCAAAGGTATACCAGGGTCCTGGGTCATGGTTAGTATATGTCGATTGAAAAATTTGTCGGTCAGAGGTCGGGACACGCGTGGATTTTCATAAACTAAGGTTCAAGAAACACTCATTATTCCGGTATTCTGGGGCCATTGGTTCATTACTCCACTGAGCCTTGGAGGTGCTCAATGTCTCCGTATTGTCCACCCTTATTTAGGGCCTGGACCTCTGGCCGTGGAACGGATAGCTGTTCCAGTTGTTTCCTCGTCTGATCCATAATTGTAGCCATCATGTGCATGCCGACAAGTAACTGGGCCAGTTCGGAAGGCGGTGATGAGTTTTGAGGCGTAAATTTTACCTATAGTAGTGCTCCTGCTCCATCCGTTTTGCTGAGCTCGATAGGTGGGTTTCCTTAACTGGTACCGCTTTTAGGTACTGCTCCACTCGCGATGTGGGTCTGTCTTTGCGTTAACTGTGTTGATATTGTTTCAAACAATAGCCTACATAGGTTTGACAGAGTTATTCCTACACAGTTAGTGTAGGTAGTGTCCACAAGGCAGCGTCTTGCTTGTTAGCTCATCTATGTTCTCGTGATAGATAGAGCAGAAGAGTAATTTGGGTCCGGCATTTGGCCGAAGGCTCCTCTTATCCGGAATACTTCAGGTGGGCATTTTTTAGATCTATATACTCGTATAATCTGTATATAAAAATATAAAACGTTTCAAATTGTTGGTAGATATAAAACATTTTTCTTTTGGGAGTGGTCAAAAGTCGCGAACTACTATCAATCCTCAAAAAATAAATAAATAAATAGATAGCGCCGAGAAATATACGTGACAAAAATGCAAATCGGTATCATATGAGGATTCGGTCTTCTCGCTATTCCTTCTCATAGGCAGGGGGACCAACCGTAAAGTTTCCCCTTTGCAATATCAGTGACTTCTCTCTTGAGGCACCGTGAATATTTGGGCTCCGAAACCGACTCTTGGCCACTTGCGTTAATCTATGGTAAGTCTGTAGGTCCAGAGTTGATTCTGATCTACAAGTAGCCCGTGTCTTGTCATGGATAGACACGGAGTAGCAAAGCCGCCAATCCACGAAATCAAGATACAGGTAGTGGAAGGCACTCAGACACCACTTAGTCTGAGGTAGGAATCTGGAGGCCTTTCCAAATACCACCTTGAAGTGACTACCTCCAGTATTGTCAGAAGAACTCAGAAAGCCATTGACTCATACAATTTAACCGTATCACATTAGGCTGTAAGAATACCGGGTGGCACGAGGGTGCATTTTTGCTTCAGAAGAGGTCACCTCACGTCAGCACAAGACAAAATGGTCAACTCGTCGTTGGAGGAGCTTCCATAAGAAGGTGGACCCCTGCCACCAAATCCTGCACACATGCAACATCTTGGAGTTTTCTGAGAATGAGACCAGAAATTTTGCACCAATCTTGCCTCGAGCTGCAGCTCAAAGGTACTCCATCAACACCCTACGTTGGTAAAACATTGGCGCTCTAACATCAGCACAGCTGATGGCACCAATCATTCTATCAAGGAACGTTGACAACAGAGATCATGTTTAGAGGTCAAAACAAGGATATCACATTTTACTACGACCCCTCACTGACCCATAATGTGTACCCTGGCGTCGGTTTTGTCCTGCAGTTTGATTTGGCTACAGATTTATTCTAGAATTCACGCCTTAATACAAAACATATCCACGAACTAACTTTTGTCCGACAGACACGAATTAACTCCTAACCAGCGACAAAGCCAGGAGGCATCCATTGCCGCTTTTCCATTTTACGTAGCGTACTACTCTGGTCTCGAATGTTGCAGACATTGGGGATCGTAATCAGAGACACTACGCCATCTCCCCGGTCATGAAAAGGCTAGTGTATGCGAAGTTGGAGAGGATGCTATAGTTGGGGGTTATAGAGGAATCTTGAAGTGCCTGGTCCCGTCCAGTAACCTTGGTGGTAAAACCTGGTAAAGTTCGTCTTTGTTTGAATGCCCGGAAAGTCAATGTGGTGACCGTTAAATACGCGTACCTTCTTCCGCTCATCGATGGAATATTGGGAAGAATGTCGAAAGCAAACTACATCAAACTTGATGACGGGTCGAGGGATGAAACCACTTTCGCCTGGCCTGGACGACCATAATAACAGTTTGGCACAATGTTCTTCAGCTTGTGTAATGCCCCGCAAACAATGACCCGACTAATGGGAAAAGTCATTCCACATCACCTGAAACACCAAGTGTTTGCTTACCTGGATGATCTCCTACTTATCATGGAACCAACATCTTTTACTGGTGCATGAAGTAGCCCTGCATATCCGCAAGGTGGGACTCACCGTCAATGTTCAGAAAAGCAAGTTCATCATGATTGAAATCCGATATCTAGGATATGTCATCGGACATGGTACCATCAAAACCGATCCGGACAAAACTCGGGCTATTGATTGGTTCCCCTTCCCGAAGACCGTTAAGTAGCTACAACGTTTCTTGGAGTGTGCGGTTGGTACTAGAGGTTCATTTGGAACTTTGTGATGGTTTCAATCCCTCTGTCAGACATGCTTCGGAAAGGCAAGCTCATCTGGTCCAAGCTCAGCCGAAATGCATTGGAAGAGCTCAAGCAAGCTTTAACATCTGCTAGTGTAATTAAACGAAGACGGGGAAGAAGCTCCCATGCTTTTATGTTTGATAACCTGAACTCGGTACGGAGGAACTACACTGTATCTGAACAAGAATCTCCATCAGCGCTAATGGCTGTTAAGATGTTCCAAGCGTAAATAGAAGGCCACTCTTTCGGTATCATCACAGATCACTCTTCGCTACAATGGCCGATGAATGACGCTTGGCCCGGTGGATTTAAGTTTTCCATCAAACACTGGAAAACAACACAAATATCGTGCCCGATACTTTCTTGCGTATGTTTTCACCCAAGGGAGTGGAAATGGCATTGGATGACAATAGTCCGATCCAGATAGATGCAGATAGCCCAAACTTCAATTCAGGCAACTACAACGAGTTAAGGCAAACCATTGTAACCCAACAAACATAGTCGTCTGTTTTGAAAGAGGTCAACGACTATATTTACCGACGTAATGAATACGCAACCGGTGACTCGTTGCAGGAAGAACAGTCTTGGAAGCTTTGGGTGCTAGAGGAAATGACTCACAATCTGATCCTCCGTGCACACGACCATCCCTCAAATGCCCACAGTGGCTCCGGCTGGACGCTTAGGTGCTTAAAGAAATACTTCTTTTTGCCTAAAGTGTCCTCTCACATCAAGGTGTATGTAGCCGCTTGTAAAATCTGTAAAAGCACTTAAGCTTCCAGCCAGCCTATTCAACTTCCAATAAGCCAACTCAACGTTCCGGAGCACCTATTGCAACGTTTGTATATGGATCTACTCGGCCCATACCATCGATCTTCTATGGAATACGTTGGAGCTATAGTTGTTCTAGTTCAGCTATCTAAGTTCCCACTGGTGGAACCCATTCGCAAAATCACGACTCCACTTATCGTGAAATTTTCAGAGAGCTGAGTATTCTATGTGTTTGGTGCTCCAGAAAGCTTGTACTTGGAAAACGGAGCTCAGTTCAAATCAAGGCCGTTTAAGAGTCTACTCGAGCAGTACGATGTCAAATATCCACTGGCACTAATATATTCTCCCCAATCTAATGCACCAGAATGGCTCGATCGCACCCTGATAGCTGCGATCCATTCCTATGTCCATCCAACTCAGAATGATTGTGACCCCAGATTATTCGCAATCACTTCCACACTGCATTCATCTTATCATTCCATCGCAGGTGATTTTCCGCGGCCACTCATACAAGCTACTGCGGCAATCAAAATTTTGGGAAAACTTGTTGTTGCGCTGGAGCCCCACGAAAGATTAGGCGCAGGGCATGCAAATAAAGCGCCTTATAATTTGAGATCCCGACCTTCTGAGTTTAGAGAAGGGGATGAAGTAATTCGTCGCAACTTCCGCCAAAATAACGCCACCGGCAGTTATAATGTGGAGTTGGATCGACGCTTTTTGAAAAGCCGGGTAGATAATGTTGTAGGGCCTGGTCGCTATCTCCTTATTGATCTGTCTAGCAAAGGAGTAGATGTGTATCACACAAAAGTGCTGCGTCGATAACAATTAGTTAAGTACGTACGCTTATTCACCCGTCTGCACTTAGTTTGAATCACCTATGCTTGTTCTTCCGTCCATATTTAGTTTTAAGCACATACGCTTGTTCGTCCATCTGCAGCAAGTGTGAAGTACTTACGTCAGTCTGTCCATCCGATAATTATTTTTTTTTCTATTCCCTATCTCTGCTCTGACCACAATCTCTCATCCGCCGAGGAGTCCTTCAACTCCTTGTTATCAATTCTCGTCTCTTTAGAATCGCGAGAAAATTAGTTGCCCTATAGTAATCGAGCAGTCCGCATAGGGAAATTGCAGGAGGAACCTTTACGAGAATGGATAAGGAAGTACATATGCGAGGTGATGCATTTCAGTTGTACAATCGATCCGTTATGATGTAATAAACGCTATTACATACTTTACTTATTATTTTTACTACAACTATTATTCAAAAAACACAGATTGCAAAAACATCAGCAATGCAAAACAGCAACAATAACATATTTTGAAGAAAGAATTTTCTATGTAAAAATAGCTAGAAAACAAAACATCAAACAATTTCTAAGAACTACAGAAAATTATTAAAATATATTAGAGGTTGTGAATCCGGGCCATTTAGAAACTAAAAACGAACGTTAGTATGAAGTTAACCGCAATGAGAGACGATTTGAGTTTCAACCACCCCGGTTGGATTATTTTTATCGATAAAAGATTATTCGAAAAATTAAACGATTATTTAAGCCAATGTGGGAATTGCATCCAATACATCCGATACGTCCGAGATATCCAATTTATCCAATATATTCAGGAGGATACTCAAGAAAACCAATACGCAATTTCTATGCATCCGACCAAAATGTCGAAAGTTCGTCGTTGTTTATTTAAAAAAACATAGCAACTGTTGGAGCTTAAAAAACTGGCTTGCGTTCAATTTAGCATAAACGGCGAAAAGAAATTTTTGATCGACAGCGCTAGTGACAAATACAAATGCAATCTTTCTAGCTGTGAAGTACGAAGTGCTGCTAACTTGAAAAGGCCCTGAAAGATTGCAATTGGTTACGGAAATGTATGATCCAAAGGATGCTGTATGGTTACAAAGCATACCGGGTACAAAAAAAAATTCACAAATATTGGACGTCAAGCAGCAAGAAAAGGTAGTTGAGCATAAAAAGACCCTGGAGAATCAACAACAGGAAAAACACATCAAATTAAGCAACAAGAAAAAACAATGGAGAACAAACAAACTAATGAAGAGCTAAACCCGACGTCAGTGTTTATCTTCAAAAACTGTTAAATTTTTCTTGCGTATGAAAACCTATAAGAAATACAAAATAGTTATGATTACAAGTATTGTATATTACGTTTTTACTTGGTGATGTGAATTATATTACCTTGGTATCAGCGTATAAACGCTAAAGCCATTGGCAGCCTATGGGCGCCTTTATGTTTTTAGTGTTTGAAGAAATGAAACAACGCCAATGTCGGCAGTTGGCTTCTAAATCAAGTCTGATTTTATTTCAATATAACTTTTTTTTTAAATACTATTTCTTAACCTACTAAATACATTATTCATTTTGATTTATGTTCTACTTTAAAAATCTTGTGAGAACATGACTGACCCTTTCAAGTGGTAATTATGTCACCCGAAAATCTAGATCAATAAATACTAATATTTATTACTCATCCACTTATCCTACATTCCATATTTGCTCATATGTTGTCTTAGCCATTCAACACCTCATCGTATAGCCACACACGAGTCATCATATGCACTTGTTCTTCATTGTCATATGATGCACTCAAGTTTCATTCATAATTTATGAATGCAATGCTGTGTACTTCACGAGGGGTGAAATACCGGCAAGAACATTTGTACAAATGTGCAACATGATACTTGACCGTGACCATGAGTAATAAACATGATTGTTTATGGTTGGTCGCGTGGTCGAGTATGCACATGTGATTCATGTGGAATTTTATCGTAGGAAATTGGATTCCAATTAGAATGATTGGAATGTAATTCAAGTTTGAGTAGTTTGATGTTGTGACATCACTGCACCCATAGGGCAAGGAGTGTTGCGTACAAATTTTAATTAGTGCGAAACACTTGAATCAAAGTAAGTCATATTCCCACCCATATAGCGTTAACATATAATTATAATTTTAAAATTTAAAAATAATTACTCGATGCTCAATATTAAAAGAATCTTACATTCTAATATCTACAGTTCAATTATGCTAACATTTACGGTTTTGTACGACTGGAATCAAAGCTATTTCTTTATTTCTTAATAATATAAATTTAATAGCTAATTATTTTATCTTAATGTATGTTTTATTCCAATACTGTATTTATTTTTATTTTGGATTATATTTGTACTCATTCTATATCATGTTAACTCTACAAAGTTTGTAAAAATGAAATCTAGTGCTATTTACATGGTTTTAAATTGTTTTTATGTTCTTCTTTTAACTTTCCGTTAATTTCAATTATAGCATTGACACCTTTTAATTTTATTATTTTAAATGGACCTTTGAAAGGTGTCTCATATTTTTTCCTGTTTTCTATTTTCAAGAGTACTAAATCATCTTGTTTTAAATGTATCGGGCTTACTCTATTGTTTTTAGTACGATTTTGTTTAACAGTTTCAATGATTTCTCTGGCTCTATTGAGAGCATGTTTTAACCGGGTTCTCAATTCTTCGGCATAGTTGTCTAAATCATAGAATTTCTCTTGATTATTTAAAATATCGTCTGGGAGATATGGTAACTTGCCAAATATCAATTCATATGGCGTGTAGTTATTGTCTACATGTGGGGCTGTATTATACGCAAAAGTATAATACGGAATCCACTTGTCCCAGTCAGAATCCTCAGAAAATGCTAACATGTACTCATTCAGTACCCTATGATTGCGTTCTACAGCGCCTAACGTTTCATGGTGATAGGGTGTAGAGAAAACTTGTCTGATTTTTAATAAGTTGCAAATTTCTTGCATCAAACTATTTGTAAATTCGGTACCTTGGTCTGATTTTAATATCTTAAAATGACCATATTTTAGTATAAATTCATTTACCAGAGTGAATGCTACAGTTTTTGCATCTTTAGTCTCCATTGGTGCAGCTACTACGAATTTTGTTAGTTCGCACTGCATAGTCAAAATGTATCGATGATTGTTCGAGATTCTCACAGGTCTAACCCCGTCAATAGCTATGGTTTCAAAACGCGTTGTTGGTGTGTCAGTCTTTACCATGTTTTCTATAGTATTTCTTACTTGCTTGTTAATCTTGCATTGCTCGCAATTGCTGACATACCTTTTAACCATGCTGTTCATGTTTTTCCAGCAATACCTTTGCTTTAACTTAAGTAACGTTTTTCGAATACCTAAGTGACCTCCTTGTGGCGTATCGTGATATTCACGTATTAATTGATTTTGCACTGCAGTGTCTTTTATGTTCTTCGGGGGTTCATAAATAATTATGTTAATTTGCGCGCTGTTTATATTTACTTATTTGTTGCAACGTGTTGACTATACTTTTGAATTCGAATTTAGGCATGAATTCAAATATTTTGTCTTTACTTGAAAGAGCTAGCTCAAAAATATTGATTCCAGCCAATTTGTCCAATAACTTCTCCATAGTAGATACGTATATCATACTGGTATTATCGTTATTGACCGCTCTACAAGATTTCTTCGTACTTGTAACAACTGGAGGCTTGTCATTAACGGAAATCTGTTTCTCGTTAGATTTATCACCATCGCACTATACAATTACTTCATCTTTTGTCCGGACGATATCAAAATTTTTATTGGTGCAAAATATAAACTTTAGTTTCATGACATTTCTTATTTCGGATAGTGACGTACAATCCCAAACGTAAAGTTGATCAGGCTCTACAGTTGTCTTGGGTTCGTTATCAATACCTTTATTTTCTTTGTCTACTTGTTTAGCAGACATTTCCTGAGTTAACGCCAACATTTTCTATGCATTTTCATCTCGTTCTAAGAATCTATTTTAATTCTCGATAATGCGTCTGCATTACAGTTCATTTTGCCTTGTTTAAAAATTATCTCGAAATAATAATCTAATAAATCGAGTCTTATTCTTGTTAATTTAGAGGATGGGTTTTTGTGAGAGAAAAGTGACACCAATGGTCTGTGGTCAGTGACCACTATGAATTTCCTGCCATATAAATATGGTCTAAAAAAATTGATCCCCCAACGTATCGCGAGTAACTCTTTTTCAATAATTGGTTTCACATTGTGCTTACCAAGAGATTTACTAGCGTAGGATATAGGTAAATCGGATCCTATTTCGCCTTGTGAGAGGACAGCCCCTAGAGTATAACTCGATGCGTCCGTAGTTAACACGAACGGTTTGTCGAAATCAGGATATTGCAGCATAGGCAGTTTAATTAGTTTTAGTTTCAAGGTCTCGAAAGCTCGTTGACATTTATCATCCCACGTGAATACAGCTTTGTTTTTCAGGAGATTATTCAAGCATTTAGATATTTCTGCAAAGTCCGGAATGACTTCTGACCTCGTCTGCGTTTTTGAGAACAGGGTCATTTCTAATTGCTTCATTCTTTGAAGGGTCCATTCTGATACCTTCGTCTGTTATCAAATGACCTAAGTATACAACTTCTGATCTCAGAAATTGGCACTTATCAGGATTTAACTTGAGGTTATACTTACGTAGCCTCTGAAGTACTTGTGTTAAATTCCGATTATGATGACAGATACTACATCCAAAAACAATAATATCGTCAACATACAGAAATGCTATCAAACTAAGGCCTGACAGAGCTATAGTTAACATCCTTTGGAAACAATTGGATGAGATTTTAAGTCCAAAGGGAAGACATTTAAACTAAAAATGACTATTTCCGGTCGAAAAAGCTGCTAAAGGTCTAGATCCTCTTTCTAAGTCGATTTGGTGAAATGAACTGGTCATATCTAGAGTTGAGAAATATTTCGCTCTACCTAGTTTGTCCAGAACGTCTTCCAATCTAGTTAGTGGAAATTTTTCATTGATGATTTTATTGTTTAAACGTCGAAAATCTACGACTAAACGCCATTGATTTTTGTCATTTGAACTCTTCTTTGGGACTACCAACAGTGGTGAATTGTAAGGACTAATAGATGGTTCTATTATGTCATTATTCTCCAGTTCCTTGATTTGATCGTTGACCTCTTCAAGCTGTGCATGGGGTAATTTATAGTTTTTGATATATACTGGCGTGTTATCCGAAAGGTTAATTTTCTGTTTATAGAAGTTATTTACAGTCAGCTTATCGTCTTCCATATGGATACATCCTGAAATTTCTCAACAATACTTAATATACTATGTATAGCCTCCTCATCACAATTATCGAGACTTATCTTTTTTATCAGTTTCTCAAGGCGGTCGGGGTTATTTTTATCTTCACATTTGGTGTTCCTCAATAGGAAATAATCATCTAGAGGCTCAGTTTCAACATCAAACTTTTCTAACTTAACGGGATGATCATTAACATTCAACACCTTAACATGGCATATACCTTTTGCCGGTATAATGGTGTTGCTCAAAAAATCTCCATCTTGTATTTCCTTATTAAGGATAATATAGTCTCTATCCCTTGTCAAATCAATTGGTAGTACGGTCTCTGTTCTTGCAGGTATCTCGATTTTGTAGGTATTCAATGGCTTGATGCTTATAGGGATGATTACTTCATCATCCTTAACATTGAAAGTTATCGTGTAGGTCTCATAATCTATCTTGGACCGACAATTTTCAAGGAAATCTCTGCCAATAATCCCAACAGTTTTTATTGAGAAAGACTCTTCAACTATCTGGAATTCATTTGTTACATAACAATCTCCAATTTGTAATTTCAAATTGGCTCTACCTAGAGACGTAATTGCCTGGTTTGTAGTCCCAGCTAGTTTGCATCTATCATTTCTATTAATACTTTCACTGAATATGTTATTAAATTTATAAATTGATACATCTGCACCTGTATCTACCAGGAAAGTGAGGTTTGATTTGACATTCTTACAATGTAATTCTATAAAATTAGGACAGTTACCAGAAATAGTGTGCAGCTTATTACTATCTTTTAATCTGGAGTTGGATTCTTGTATTCGGTTCTCTACTCCGGGAGGGTTTCTTATATTTTCATGGCTTAATCCTCTCCGGAGGATTCTACGTCTCCCTGCTCTTGAACTACATTTACGTTTCTATAATTCTTACTATAATTATTGTTTCTGTAATTTCCCCTTTCTTCTTTTGATAGTTCCCACCATTATTACTGTTCCCTTTATTACCGTTTTTGTCGCTTTTGTAGTTATTCTTACCCCCTTCGTTTCCTCTTTTGTCGTTGTAATTCTTGCCCCTCTTCTTGTAACTGTCATTTTTGCCTTTGTTATTAAACATAACGTTACTTTGTTGAGTGCTCTCACTCTTCTCTAACTCTAGTGTTATGTTTATGGCATCCGTTAAATTTTGAGGTCGGGCAGCAAACACAATGTTTTTATATTGGTCGTTCAGACCATTCTTGAATACGGTTAGGGCGTATGAATCGTTCAAAGTAGACACCAGTTGTTTCTGCGCAGGTGTAACCTTGTCGCCTAGTTTGGTTATTTGGAATTGATGAAGCTCACTAATTAAGCTAAGGAGCTTCTCCTTATATTGCGTTACACTCGAACACTTCTGAGACAATGAGTTAAGTTAAGTATGAATATTTGCAACAGTATTTTTGGGTTTATACCTAAGAAACAATTTTGATTGTAACCCTGCTACCGTCTGTGGAATATCAGTACTAAGGAAAGTCCGAAAATTATCTGATAACTTCACATTAACAATGAAATCGACTAATTCGGGCTTAGCTGCGTCTGCCAGCTTTTTGTCTATATATTCCACAATTTTCATAAATGCGTTCAACTCCTTAGAGTTGCCATCAAACATAGGAATGGTCTTAATATCCATGTGCAGGTCAAAATCTCTCATTTTGGCTAAAGATCTTCTAGAATTTTCCAACTGTGCCATTAAAATTTCCTTCAGTTCTGTATACAGCTTTCTAAACTGTAATTTCGGCTCTAAAATCTCGAAATCCTCGAAATTGTTAAATAAAGCGTTTATTTCTACTTTAATAGTATCCAATCTTTCAATTTTCTGTGTAATTGTTTCAAGCCTAAAGACCCAATTAATACTTTTTTTGCTGTTTGCTAATAACTTGTCAAGTTCCTCAAGTAAAGCTTTAATTGTCCCCATAGGAAAATCATTATAAAAACGTTAGCCAAATTTATACTTTAACAGAAGATGAACCAAAATTCATTTTAAGATTCTATGACATACATATATTATATTATTATTATTTTTTCTTTTTACAAACTCAATGCTATACATGCTATACAGCCTAGCTACCTTTCTAGACACATACTTATTCTGATGCCTATTATAAAAATACATTAAAATAATTATCACTAAAAAAATTGTTGCTGTCGCCGTTGCTTGCTTGTATTCAACCAAAATTCCTTGGTTGGTTGTCGATGAACAGTTCCCCATTATTTTTTGTGCTTTTGTGGTAACTCAGCTAAGTGACGGAAAAATTCTTGCTTTAATTTCCCGTGGCTAATTGCTATTAAGCGGTACAGGTTTCCGCGTTCCTGCCTTAGGCGTACCTTGCGTCCTCCGCGAGTCTTCTTCCTTGGTGGTGGTTGTGTTGGTTGGATTTTCTTCGCCGTGCGCTTTCTGTACTCTTCGATTGAGATTGGTTGTCGTCCAGGCTTTGGTGGAGTCTCCTTATCTGCTGGTTTGTACACTGGAGCTGTGTGTTGTACGGGTTCGGGCATGTATTTCTCTACCTTTTCCTTCGGCATGTAGAGTCTCCAGAGCTCCTCAAATCCTTCCATCACGCTTCCCTGGTTCGGTATTGCCTAGGATCGCCATATTTTATGTTACGTTTTTACTTGGTGATGTGAATTATATTACCTTGGTATCAGCGTATAAACGCTAAAGCCAGTGGCAGCCTATGGACGCCTATACGTTTTTACTGTTTGAAGAAATGAAACAACGCCAATGTCGGCAGTTGACTTCTAAGTCAAGTCTGATTTTATTTCAATATAACTTTTTTTAAATACTATTTCTTAACCTACTAAATACATTATTCATTTTGATTTATGTTCTACTTTAAAAATCTTGTGAGAACATGACTGACCCTTTCAAGTGGTAATTATGTCACCCGAAAATCTAGATCAATAAATACTAATATTTATTACTCATCCACTTATCCTACATTCCATATTCGCTCATATGTTGTCTTAGCCATTCAACACCTCATCGTATAGTCACACACGAGTCATCATATGCACTTGTTCTTCATTGTCATATGATGCACTCAAGTTTCATTCATAATTTATGAATGCAATGCTGTGTACTTCACGAGGGGTGAAATACCGGCAAGAACATTTGTACAAATGTGCAACATGATACTTGACCGTGACCATGAAGTAATAAACATGATTGTTTATGGTTGGTCGCTTGATCGAGTATGCACATGTGATTCATGTGGAATTTTATCGTAGGAAATTGGATTCCAATTAGAATGATTGGAATGTAATTCAAGTTTGAGTAGTTTGATGTTGTGACATCACTACACAAGAATAGAAATTTCATGGCTGTAGATAATATTGTATGTTTGCATTACATAATATGTGGTTGTATATAGCACTAAAGATTTGCATGCACATTGTAAAGGATGCAACACTCTAAACAAGTAGACAAAGCAGTTGAAATGTACGATGCAATGAAATTTGTTTGGTTAAAAAATTCGCTGATAGTTGTTAAGGAGATTAAAGACGAAAAGCTACAAGCAAGAGATAACCCAATACATTGCCAGGAAGTGGACCCCCCGTTGAAAGTAGTTTCTACGACTCTTATTCATCTTTAAGTTTGCTTAAAGTAGAATATCACCAATTAGAGCCTACAAACCTACTTAATGTTCAATGTAGTATTGATGACGAGAAAACATTCATGATTGAACTTGTTAGTAGCCAATACAAATGCAATTTTTGTTTTTTTTTTTTAAATTAGAAAGTGTCTTCAGCTTGAAAAAATATATCAATGAAAGTTTGATAACACAAAAACACAATTGCCGGCTCCAAAAGACTGTAAAAAGCCCGTTCCGGCGAGCAACGGGGATGTGAAGTTTTGCTTCGTTGACGGAACGGGGAAGTTGCTAGGAGGTTTGCGATAGCTGGAAAGTTGCTGCTATGTCAATGACGGTTAGTTGGGACAGAAAATTGACAGTGAACACGAAAAAAGCAAAAAATTTTTGTGATTGGATACAAAGGAGAGGTTTCCTAGCAAATTTTTAATTTTTTCTCGTTGCAATCGTGGTTAGGTATCTGCCACATCACTTAATGCAACTTGATCACTATATATATGTCTCTTTAGCGACTATTTTCTGCGCAGGAGCCCCTCCCCACGAAGTCATGACCCGCCGTAATTTTCTGTTCTGTATCGTAAACCGGTTAAAATCACTCTCGAAATTATTTAATAGAAAATGTCTATGATTATTAAATCAGATAGTGATAAAACAAGAAGCAATATTTAACAGATATTCGAGAATACGAGACTAAAATATAAATAAGTCCTTGGATGCTGCGTGGTTCATGTGTGTATGTTAGAAGCAAGAATTGAGTGCAGTTATTATCCAATTGATTTTCGTTTTGCAAGAGGCAATAATATTGAACGTAATCAAAAGGATAACATGTACTGTTTCGGTCAAAACTGAAGCTACTTCAAACTGCTCCGTATACCGATTCGTCGTTTTGGAAGGCCCGGCATGAACTCACTGCAGATGTCAAATGTAATTAATGTTAAGGAGATGAGAACGTAAATGTTCTAGCAACTATCTTCCTGCAAAATTGTAATTGACCGCTGAACCATATTAAACGCCAAAGTAAAATAAGCCATTTATCGATGGAATATGAAGTAGTAGACTAAGTAACAGCAAGCATTACCACGATTGAAGACCATACGGTTATAATATTCAAAGAAATCTACATGTACTTACACTTTGATGGCTGAATTTTTTAAAATGATTTTATACACACTCAGGATATGCAGGGTTTTCCAATAAGAGGTGCCATTTTGATACTAAAAGAAAAAGGCCATTTTTTAATATTTAGTGTCGCGTGTTATGGTTCGCGGCCAATTATTTTAATGTTCCGGGAAAGTAAAAACGCAATGTCTTTTAATTTAAGTTAAAAGAGATTATTTAATTACAAAAATGCACAATAATCCATTTAACACTTTCACTAATTTTAATTTTCACTATTAAAAATCTAACACTTGTCCATAAATTTCTTATCGCAATTGTCTTCTAAGTCACTTCACTATTACGAAAATCACTTTTCTATTGCTCGAACAATATCGCTTCCCACACACTATCGCAGTTCTTATCGCGGTCGAATGAATGATTCCCCCATTCATTCAGCTCGCCTTTATATAGGGTATTCAACTTAGTTCTCGTACATTGGTGAATTAGCGGGAACATTCCAGCATGAATGAATGGAGCAGTGACTCACTTTCAGATGTTGTTCATGCTTGTTATGTTCTCGTGGTTCCGAGTAAATTCGTTTTGTTGATGTTCTTAATTGTTGTGAAAACAATTCCGACAGTAGCTCGCAGAATTATTTGTACATGTAACACTGCCCCCACCTCAGTTCTTTTCGCCCCGAAAATATGTGTCGCTATTTTTAGTCGATTCTCCCTGGGTGTAATATGGGACAAGATGGTCCAGATGCACGATTTTCATTTTAGCTCTCGGCTTACGATGTTCCTGTATTCGGTATACGACGTCGTTGATTCGCTTTGTAACTCGGTATGGTCCCTCCCAATTATGCTGCAACTTTGGAGACCTACCCTTCCGTCGCTGTGGGTTATATAGCCAGACCAAGTGATCTTGCTGGAAGCCAGTAGAATTCGCCTTTAGATCATACCTGGTCTTCATGCGGTCAGTAGCCGATTCGAGGTGATTTCGCACTGTCCGATGTATCTGGTTCAACCGTTGCCTTAGATCACTTGTGTACTCCGAGATCGTTTGGGGTTTCTCAGGGGGTGTTCCGAACTTTATATCGGCTTGCAGACGAATACTCTTTCCAAAAAGGACTTTGGCTGGGGCTTGGCCCGTCGATGCATGTTAGGCAGCTCTGTACGCCATCAAAAATAGTGGGATGTGTCGGTCCCACTCCCTTTAGTTCTCGTCGACCATCTTGGCCAGGTGTTTATTTAGCGTACCGTTGAACCGTTCGACCATTCCATCGGATTGGGGATGCAGCGGTGTTGTCCTCGTGTTTTGTATTCCCAGTAGTTCTCACATTTCGCTCAAAACTAGTGACTCAAAGTTTCGGCCTTGATCCGAATGTAGTTCGCAAGGTACACCGTACCTACTGACCCAATTTAACACTAGCTTTTCAGCTACAGTAGTTGCTTCCTGGTTGGGAATGGGGTAGGCCTCGGGCCACTTGCTGAAATAATCGGCTACAACCAGCGTGTATCGATTTTCCCATTCAGATTCAGGAAAGGTTCCTGCGATGTCAACAGCAATCCTTTCAAATGGTACCCCCACGTTATAGGTTTGCATTTGTCCTCTCAGTCGTCGCTTTGGTCCTTTGACGGAAGCGCAAATTGTGCATCTGCGAAACCAGTCCTCTACGTTTTCTCGAGCATGGAGCCAGTAGAATCTTTCCCGCGATTTCGCTGAGGTCTTGTTAACACCAAGGTGGCCTCCCGAGGATCCTTCATGCATTTCCTTAATGACATCGTGGATTCGACTTTTGGGTAGTATAGTTTGCATCCTATAGGAGCTACCATCCGCCGTTTCCCATTTCCGCTTGAGTACGCCACCCTCCACCTGAAGGGAGTTCCATTGTGCCCAATAGCTTTTCAGGGTTGCGCCATGTATCGAAACGTCTTTCCACTCAGGTCGCCCAGTCGTCTCCTTCCATACAACCAATGGTCCAATATCTTCATCGGCTAACTGGGCGTTTCGAATCTCCTCCGATGGACAACCTTCATCGAGTTCGGCCGTTATCAATCGCAGATCAACGGGTGGTTCCTTTTCTTCAATCCGTCGGCAATGCTTGCAGTTAGATGGACATGGATGACGAGATTGGGCGTCAGCATTTCCATGAATTCTGCCCTTGTGAAGTAGGTCTGGTCGGATGGGGTCGCTGGGGACGTCGATCCTCCTAGCCAACGTTCGCCTCACGAAGTTGGCCCTTGCAGTTTGATGGGCCTCCATTTTAGGCTCCTGACACGGTCTGGATCTCTACCATCCTGGACATTAGCTCCGTTTTCTTCGCTTCTTGCAGTCTCTTTGCAGGTGCCCCTTCTCTCCGCAATCCCAGCATCTAGGCGCACCATTCACCTGCGGCTCTCGCTCATTTTCCACGCGCTTACACCTGCACTTGTCTGCCACTACTTCACGGACCCGGGCAGTGGTACGTGTCGCATTTTTCGCTGCCTCAAAGTTCACACTATAAACCAATGCGTCCTTAACCGTTTGCTTTTGAGCTAAACGCACGGCTTGTTGCAATTCCTGGTCCTTTAGTGAGCTGATGAATGCTTCTGTCGCTGCATCATCTCGATGTTCTGGGTCGTAGGCTGGGTAAGCCAAAAGTGCTAGTCGCTCAATGTCTTGGGCTAGCTGCTGGAAGGTTTCGCCAGACTTTTGCATCCGATGCCATAGCTGTGCCCGGTAAATCTGCTTCAGATGGGCACTTCCATAACGCATGTCGAGCGCATTGAATATAGCAGTCGGGTTTGAGTGTAAATCAACGGGGAAAGTCTGCAAAAACTCGGCAGCTGGGCCTCTTAGAGCAAGAATTAATGCAGTTGCTCGTTCCTGCTCATTCCACTGATTTGTCCTAGCGGTGGCTTCAAACTGGATTTTGTAAATACTCCAGACCGTTTGCCCATTGAATATTGGTGCTTGCACATTTCTGGATGTGCTTTGCGCTGCGGTTATAAGCGGGGCTGGTGAAGTGGTTACTACTGCCTTCGCTGCTTCCAATTCTTTTTTCACTTTTTCCATCGCATGGTTCATTCTTTCTTCGACCTGGCTGACCTTCTCCTCGACCTGGCTGACCTTTTCCTCGACCTGGTAAACCTTTTTCTTCGACCTGATCAACCTTTTCCTTGACGCCTTTAATTTGCTTGTTAAGACTACCGAGCTCCGTTTTTATTTCGGTGGACTGTTTTTGAAAATCTGCCTTGATTTCGATCGCTTGTTGATCCAGCTTTGCTGATTGTTCATTAAGCTTCACAGATTGTTCATTAAGCTTCGTTGTTAAATTAGAAGACTGTTGTCGCTGCTCTTGCTGCAGCATTAACATTTGCAATATGGCATTTTCTGGCTCCTTTGATTTGGGTGTTTCTTCTTCTCCACGTTCTGCGCCTTGTTCCGCATCTGAGGGCTCACCCGCATCCAGATTCAAGCCTTCCGACTCGATCGCATCACGCAAGCGTGCAATCAGTATGGCTTTTGTACCTTGTGTGGCCAGGTTTCGCTGTTCCAACTCCTCTTTGAGCTCCGATATGCTCAATTGATTAATTTTTAGACGTAAATTTCCTGGCATTTTTATTTTTCCGGCTATTTTTCCACGTTAATTTTCACAATTGTGCACTTTAAAATTGTTCAAACGTTTTCACTTCCAAAATTTTCTTTCTCACTTCTTGACACCATTGTCGCGTGTTATGGTTCGCGGCCAATACTATTAATGTTCCGGGAAAGTGAAAACGCAATGTCTCTTAATTTAAGTTAAAAGAGATTATTTAATTACAAAAATGCACAATAATCCATTTAACGCTTTCACTAATTCTAATTTTCACCATTAAAAATCTAACACTTGTCCATAAATTTCTTATCGCAATCGAAAATCACTTTTCTATTACTCGAACAATATCGCTTCCCACACACTATTGCAGTTCTTATCGCGGTCGAATGAATGATTCCCCCATTCATTCAGCTCGCCTTTATATAGGGTATTCAACTCAGTTCTCGTACATTGGTGAATTAGCGGGAACATTCCAGCATGAATGAATGGAGCAGTGACTCACTTTCAGATGTTGTTCATGCTTGTTATGTTCTCGTGGTTCCGAGAAAATTCATTTTGTTGATGTTCTTAATTGTTGTGAAAACAATTGCGACAGTAGCTCGCAGAATTATTTGTACATGTAACAATAGTTAATGATCGGATGTTTATTTCATTATAAAGAGAAAGATATGCCGTCGATAGTAAAAAATAACATCAGGCAAATGACCACCACAACCACGCTTACAGGACCATATCCTTATCATGAAATTTCCCATAACCAAACTCAATAAGAGGTGTTATTTTGATATTAAAAGAAAAATGCTATTTTCAAATACGAATGATCGGATGTTTATTTCATTATAAAGAAGAAAGTATGCCGTTACTAGTAAAAAATAACATCAGGCAAATGACCACCAAGACACGCTTACAGGACCATATCCTTTTCATGAAATTTTCCATAACCAAATCGCAAACTGGCTGCCCTATGTCCTCGATAGCCTCACGAATTCCATCTCTGAGGTCTTGAATCGCCGCTGGGCTGTTGGCGTAGACCTTCTCTTTCACGTGGCTCCAAAGGAAGAAGTCGCAAGGTGTTAAATCACAAGATCTATTCAAAATAACACCTCTTATTCGAAAACCGTATATTTTATGCCTTAATATTCGTGTACTAATGTTTGATATATGAACGCGAATCCTCTCCTCCTATACAATTATATGCTTAGAATAAATTCCAACTGATTTCATTATGTCATTAATTTAGTGAAAGAAAACCTTTTACCCTTTCGTAATTGTCGCGAAATTTAATGCAAGAAAAAATGCTAGTGTAATTTGTAAGAATAAAGGCACATGAACTATCATCCCGTTCTTTCACATACAATCTCAGTTTGGTACAGCGAAAACATTAAATTTCCAGAACTACAGGTTGAACTCTATTGGAATTAATACATCGTGTCAGTGACAAAAGCCTGGCTTGAACTTCACTACGTTCTGCCTGATGGTCCCTTTGTGTAACATAACAGCATTTGGAACTAGCAAGTTTTTTCGTAGTTCCAAGCCCACTTACCCCCCCCCCCCCCCAACAACAAACGTTGTCGGAGGTGTGGGTAAGTGGGGTAGACTGGGTACAGTTGAAACATTTTAGGGTTAAGCGGGATCAGTTAAGCGAGCGATGACGGGAATATATTAAATAAAAGACCCTATATCTACCTCTTAATGGGCAATCTTATTTGACATCATTGTATTGTACTTTATGTGTAAAGTAAAATTTAACAAAAAAAAATAAATGATTTGTTTCAATCGTCCCTACGCCATGGTCGGTTAAAACTGTGCCTGGGGTCAATTGAAACACATGTAAGCAATGCAAAATATAATAAATCAATATGTTTATTCGTCGTCTAATAACATTTTATGTTAATTTTAATCTTCTTTCAAAGTTTTATATTAAGCACAACTTAAATTATGAAATAATCAAATGTTGGTAAAGATTTGTTTTTTGTAATGGTTGTATACTACTTGCAATTATATTTTCCAAAATTCAACAGCATTAATTAAAGTCTAGATTTAAGCACTTTAGCTAAGAAAACTCCTCCATCTAAACTTTTTTAAACTTGCTTGGTTGGTTTCAATCTGTTCTCATGTTGTCTTCTTGTCTCTTCTTTTTCAGGTGTATCTGTATAGATCAAAACTGACGACAGATACAAGCCATATGGCAGCAGCGCTTACTACCACACACATGACCATTAGTAGGCCGACTTTGCTGGCTAACTTACATGGCGTTATATGAAGAATTGTGGAGGTGCGAACAAAAATTCGAGGTTTTGTACGGTTTAGAGACGGATTTCTACAGTGAAATCCAGATGATCCGCGGAGAACACAATAGCGCTCCTAGTGAAGTGAAAATTATTTCAGTTCTTATACCCGTTTAGTTTTTATCGCCTTCCAAACTGAATTTATAGGAGTTTGTTTACATCTCAACGCTGAGCTATCAGTCGAAGGTGCAAAACGTGTGCTTCATTCGCTCGTCTTGGAAAGTTTAGGAGCACAATGGGCTATACAAGGTGAATTTATAGCATGCACGGAATGCGTTCGGGACGTTTTTTATTCGGGAAATAGTATATATGACGAAATATAAGCATTTGCTAATTCCGCAGTTGGATGACAGCTACCGGAAGCTTGTCCATAGTAGGCCGACTAATACATATGCAAATTGCTACCATATGGCTTGTATCTATCGTAAGTTTTGGTATAGATTGTAGATTTCTGGTTTTTCGCCATCTGTTTGTCAATTTTCTTGGAGGAGCTTTTGGCAGTGGTCGTACTGCTTCCGGCGAAAGCAAAAGTGGTGTACTCAAAGTCGTGATATTTTCTGTTTGATTTGTCAGCACAGGAACGGATTTGGAGCTTTTAGAGGGTTTGGGTAAAATTTCCTGAACGCTACCACTATTTTTATGTCCGGGTAGTTTAATCAAAGATTCTGGATCTGCAATTATGTTTTCTTGTTCTCTGTCTGGGATTTATGAACACTGTTGCGTATTTACAGCCGGTTGTGGTGCAAAAAAGCTATATTAAAAAGCTCCTCCGACTCTTTTGGTGGTTTGAGAGTTAAAATAGCAGGTGATGGTGTTGGCGTTTTACCCTCAAGTGCACTTGCGTTCTGAATAGTTGCCTTGATTATATTTATGTTACAGGACTTGACCTATCTGTCACAAATGCAGGTGCAAAATCGAGTTCAATTAAGAAATGCCGATTATATGGAGCAATTCCAGTTGTGCAAAAGCCAACTTGCATGTTGGATTGTGTAAGAACAAGCGGCAAAACAGTAGCTAAAATTCCTGCGATGTCGTATGTTGACATTGCTTTGCCGAGGTGACCATCACAGTTTGAATTTACAGCTTTTTTCAAAGGACCAAATACAGGTCGATGAAGCGGTTGGAGTTAATGTGAGCAGTGGGGAGGAAAGATAGCATCACAATACCATTCGTCTTGCAAAAGTCTAGTGCGACAATGTGAAGATGTGAAGAGTGGTTATCAAGCACAAGTAAGATTTTGTATGAAGGAGAAGAAATGAATAAATGTTCCATTCGGCATTCAGCCAGAAGGATTTGCACTTTCATCAGATCATATTGGTCCATCCCTGATAAAATTATCACGGTAACAAGTTCAAACATAAACGAAGAATGGAGGAATAGCATTTCCAATGGCATTTACCGCAATGGCTACTGTGACTAAAGTACTCCTCTCGGCTGAAGTCAATGAACGTACTTGACAAGCACCACGTCTAGATATTATTCGGTCAGGTTTTTGCACAGTAGTTATGCAGGTCTCATCAGAATTATACACTTGCCAGAAAAAGTATCCCTACATGCAAGATAACAAAGTTATCGTTGTATTATTTCTTTTATAATATCATAAAATCTACACTTTTGCATGATTTTCAGTATGTTTTATAATACTTAGGTACTATTTAAAAAAGCCTTGAAATCCAAACAAAATCAATTTATTGCAACACAATCGACCAGAAAAAGTATCTGTACAGAACAAACCGGGGGATTCCTCGTGTTACGCGGTGATATATGCAGATGCATATTAATGTTTTTTACGTCCGATAATAGTTCTACCGTTGTGTTTCTATACATAGTGGTGTCACGGTGCACACCAAATTAACTCCACATTGGGAGAACCCATGCTTTTGGCGGCGCAGCTGTCGCTGGTTAGTGTCTTAGATAGGAAAATTTCATCCTCGACAAACTTTTCAAGCTGATGAGAAAAGCAACTGAACGTATACAATATGTACATTAGAGATGTGTGGTGGATATATTGATCAACATCTCTGTATAAATGCGATCGAATGAATAATGTATGGAACGGTGTGTGATCGCTTTGTGGCTGGCGCTAGCGGCACGGCCACGGTGTGCAGTGTGTGAAGATTGTTTCACTCTTTGCAATTGGAAATGAATGAATATTTATTTGCCTATCGATTGCGTAGCAGAAAAATTGAAATGCTTTCGATTGGGGCGCCCGTTCATTTATGTGGGTTATGTTTAATGAATAAATGAACTGATCGCACATAATTTTCTTGTGTAAAATATTTAAAGGATTATTTTGATTTGTTTGAAAGACTATAAGAAGTATTTAAATATAATTGTCTAAAACGATTAGGTAATTAGTTTTTTAAGAACAATAAATACTTAAATAGTTTGTCGAGTGTTTATAAATTTCATTGAAGCAATTACCGTGGAATTGTAAATGGAGAAATTATTCGTTCATTTTTTCGTAGTATCCCTAGTGTCGATTTTTAACTAATTTGTTAATTCACATAAGTTTTATTAAAGATAATGAGAAAGAATTAAATTCGATAATATTGTAAATATTATAAGCTTCTTTGATTTATTTTTGACGTAAAAATCACTCTTCCATGTTTTAATTTTTATTAATTGATTTTCAGTATGTATGTACATGTGTCGATGGTAACATACCGCCTCTTCAATTAAATTAAATGTGGTGTTTTCAATTTATTAAAATTCCGTACTGAAGGTATGTACTTCAACATTGCCTTCAAAATACATACGTACTGACAATTAATTATGATCAAAAAGAAGATTGTTTTTTAATCCAAAAATTAAATCATTATGAATTTACAAAAGGTTCCATGAATGGAAAAATATTTTTTCAGTATTTATTCTACTGTATAAACATTAGTAGATATAACAACTCAGATTAATTCAATCCAACCAGTACTTAGAATGCAGAAAATAATTTGTGGGCTTTTTGTAATTCAATGTTGCCGCAGCCGCTGAAGTTCTGGAGGATAGAGTTGGATTGAAAAAATATACAATAACATATACTTGATTGGGATTTTTTGTGTGTGGAATATTTAAAGAAATATTTGGATCTGTTTGAAAGATAATAGACATTTAAAAACTGTTAAATGTAAATGCAATTGGTGTTATTAGGGCTTTGTAATTTTTATTGATTTTTGAATAAAAAAAAATATAAAGATTGTTTGTGGAGTGTATATTCTAAATTTCACTGTGGAGCATTCATTGAAGCAATTCATTATTTTGCGTTCATTTTTACGTAAAATTACTAGCCTGGATTTTTAAATGAAATTCATAATTGACATGATTTATGGCATGAATAATGAAAAGTAAGATTTGGCTTCAATAATATTGAAAGAGTATTAAAATCGAATTTAGTATGCTTCTTTAGTTTCACTTTTGAAGTAAAAATCAAGCTTCCTTAGTTTGATTTGATTTGATATATATATATATATATATATATATATATATATATATATATATATATATATATATATATATATATATACATATATATATATATATATATATATATATATATATATATATATATATGTTTATGTGTGTATATATTGTAATGATTTAGCTATTTTAGATCCGAACGCGGAACCGACCTCTCATCGGTTCTAGACGTTAAGTCTGAGTAGTGCCAACGGATGGTACCAACCGGTCAACCAATCCGTGCACCGTAACCCATTCACGCGGTGGCTGCTTGTCGGCCAGCTAGTTCGGAGAGGATTTCGGTCGCGGGTCTCCGAATGGGTTACGCTCATTTACATAATTCAGCCACCTATACACGCCCGTTTTCAAACGCGTTACAAGCAAAACCATACGGAGAGGAAACCCATCCTACGTTACTCCGTATTTCTTCTCATAACCAGTCAAAAAGAACACAATCTAACTTTTATTTCGCGTTCTCGAATTCCCGACGCGGTACCGAAAAGTATACTACGTTAACTCAACCCGACGAATGCTACGTTAAGGAAAAACCAAAAACAACTAAGGTACCGCGTACCGCGCACGACGCTGAACCGACCTCAGCGGATTTTTTCCAAACCCTACCCTCGCGACGGCATACCTACCCTGCACTTCACTTCCCGCTGAAAAAGAAGAACCACTGAAAAGGAAAATCCGTTTTTTGTTAGCAATTCATTTTAATTGTTTGTTCTATTGTATTTTATCATATACGTAATCAATTTACTAATATAGGATGTTTCTACGAACAGGATTCATTAAATGATTATAATTCTAATGCTTTCTTCTACTATATTCTAGAGGAAATTAATGGCGTTCTTGAAAATTAATTTTCCAATTGAAATTATAAGATACATGTTAGGATATACAAGTACATTTATGTAATAGGAAAAAGAAATAAATTTGAAACATCAACTTGGCTCGTTATACCTTAGTATTTGGAATGGAACTTATCAAAGTATTTTTCAGCATTCGAATAATTTGAACAAACATAAGTTTTCGTTTTAAACTTAATTTTAAAAAAAAATTTCCACACTTTCCATTCAAGAGTCAATCGACATATTCCCGAGGATATTTTATTAAGTATTTCTAGATCTGAATTCTCTCAGAGCCTTTTAACGAAGAAAGTTTTCTTATTCTAATCAGTCTCAGTTCTTTTTAGTAATTCCATCTTATTAATGTATATAATCTTCGGTTTAACATATCCCTGAAGCGTTTAAGACTTTTTTTTTCCAGTCAGTGGTGTGGCTTTTACATGTTATAAAACGCGAATGAAAATAGTGATGAAATGGTAAAATTCGTTTTAAACGCGAGATAACTTATGATTATCAACAGAAATTTCGGCCTTCATTTTTTTCTAGAGACTTTCTTTTATTATCCTCCTAGAGCTTAATGGATGAAATGAACTTAAATTTATGATAACCTTAGCGTAAAGCAGTCTTTTCCGAAAATCACTCTTTTCAACGATTCGTTTTATTTTATTTTTCTAACGCAAAAGCTTTTTTTCTTGAAAATACTTATTGTAGTTTCGTTTACATACTACAACGACATTTAGCAATTTTAAAACTTAATAGATCCCTTTCAATGGCCTACTTTTTCTTTTTATAGACTATATCTAGCTCGATATGGGTTTTGGCTGAGGCAAACAAATTCTGATACAACATTTATAATGATTATTTGGGGAAGGAATCACTCTTCATTTATATTACATTGTAGTCTCAGCGAATTAAAATTTTTAAAATCATTTTGTTAGCACCGTTTATGTTATTCAGAAGCAAAAGAACTTTAGTAAATTTCTCACTGAACACCAAAGTATATTGTTAAAACTACATTTACTAAATTATTCAGAAAAGATCTGTTTTAAATTTATTGGAGCCAGGTTATTAGAAAAAAGTTGTTTTTTTTCTATAAAATGTAAACATTTATAACGATATGAGCCCAAATTTGGATTTGTTCTACCTCATTAGCCGGAAGAAAACTACAATATTAAAAAGGTTAGTCACGATATTTTTAAATATTGAAAACTTCTTGCAACTTCAAAGGAGACTAAATATGTAATGAATAGTAAAGAAAACAGCCATTCTCGTTTTCACCCTATTTCGATTAAGTTTCGTATAACCAAAATTGAATCACATGCATGGATGCATGTGCGCGTATATATGAATAAGACTTTTAGATCATTGGGCCTTTGGTTGTTTAAATTTTTTTTTATTTCGGTTGGCAAATGTTTTCAAAACCTTTTGGTCATATTACTATGTCTCAACTTAACTGTTGGTTTTTGTCTTGTAACTCGAAGGGGACAAGAGGAAGGAAGTGTAAGGTTCTAGTTGGGATGGGGAGATATTGGTTGATTGTCTTCAATTTTTTTTGTATTTTAACTATGCGTTCCGTTTTGTTTGTAGTAAGTATGTAACTTCTTTTTAAAGCAATCTATTTTCTTTTTGTATTAATCAGTTCGTCTGATCCATATGCAATTTAATTTTGGCTTATCCTTCCAATCATTTTGATTTTATTATGCATAGTTATCCTAGGTTTTAATTAAGAACCTACATTTGTAAAATTCCAGTCAATATATTCGTCTACTAGAATGTTCCTTACAAAAAAAATGCTTAATAGGAGTTCATAATTTTGCTCCAGGTCGTTTTGGAATTGTGTCTGTGGTCCATCAATTTTGAATTATTTTGGACACGATAAGGAAAGTAAAATGAACATACAAGTGAATAAATATTTGCTAAGTTGACGCGGATCTGCCTTTTGTAGGTATTAATGTTGTACTTTAATTTCTGTTGTTTTACAGGGACTTTCATTATTCTACTACTTTAAAACTGAACGTGGCGAAGCAAAAAAAACAGACTGGCACGGATAATGTATCACAAGTTCCATAAAGTACTCACATTGGCACTGTATACCGCCCTGTTTCGCACGGCCCAACACGCCTGTTGTTTCATTTAGTATTGTTGTCGCTTGCCCACGTAATTGTTGGATCTGTACCAACAACTGTACAGTGAATAGTTAGCTTCTCGCCTTCCACAGCACCTGTATTTGACGGGACTCCCACAGCCACAACAGCAAAAACAATGAAAATAACACCTTGCTTCAAACTTTCTACTTTTTTCATTTATGAATTTCCTTTCTTCAGCTATAAGAGTTTGTTGGCCCTTAAGCGATTTCACTCGATCGACGTCTGTTCCATTCTTTCGCCACTTAAGTTCAAGAAAACCAGGTCCCATGAAATTACAGCTTAGTGTAAGTGGAAACCAAATTGCAAAAGATTGAAGTTTATGTTCTGCGTTATCGTAGTGCCCAATGACATCGCCCGCCCACATACTCGTACTATCAAGCAACTTATGCTTCAATCGAAAAGATGATGTCCTGCCGCCTAGAACACTTCGTCATAGTGTGGAATCGATAAAATTGATCCATCGGGCAAGTAGTGACGTGATCCAACGTACGTAGTGAAGGCATCAATACACCTAATTCCAACATTATGGTCCAAACTCTTCAAAAAGGATGAGAAACATGCAATACCATTAAAGACTCATTAAAAGTAGATTTGATTGCTCCTACGTACCTTCATTAATTTTCATTAATTGTTCAAGTCGTGAAGACAGAAGAGGATCATTTGACTCAATGCTTGTGTGTGTATAACATAAACAAGTGCAAAGTAACAGGTGTGTCAAATTACCGCTATGCGGCACAAGCTACAACCACATTTGCATAAGCCTTTTAACTGCACAAAAAATGGGAATCCTGAAGCAGGTTACGTGGAGCACGTAAAAACAATGCAAATGTCACCGCACTATTTATTGTACCAAGTCTCGCACTGAATTCAAAATCACACGGAACACTCGCCCCCGGTTGCTATTCCGAATTTCTCAGCTCGACTCTTTGAAGGTTATATCAAGAATGACACTTCCAACCAGTTTCCACGTTTCTGTCTATTCGACGTTTTGACGGCAACTGTGGGAGGCATTGCCAGATAGATATGCTTCGAAATGTATCGGTGTTTAATTAATATTATTTTTCAAATATTTATATCCACAGATATAAATATTTAAAAAAAATATTTTCTGCGCAATGATATCCGCACGAAAAATGAAGTCTGCTTGCACTTCGAAGTCATACATATCTGGCCGGTCGCCAGGGTTCGGGATCGGAATCACTTCGATTCCCGGGCGTAGGCGTCACATTACAATATATATATACAAATATATATATACATATTTATATTTACATATCCTTGCATGCATATAAGTTTATATATATATATATATATATATATATATATATATATATATATATATATATATATATATATATATATATATAAATATATATATACATCGTCCATTGAAGGGCTTTATACTAAGATTTATCTCAGCACCACTTTTTCCACACCACCTAGAGGTAAAGTGCAAGGCGCGTTTTTTTATGTGGTTTCCCCAGTAGGCCTAATCCACCTCACACAACAGGTATTTAAAGTTTGCGATGTGTGCGATTTCTCAGATGAGCTGATCCAATTAAACGTTTTGAATTGAGCAGATTCTTGTAAAGCAAACAACATTAATCACAAAAGACTTAGCCAAAGAAAGAGACGTAGAAAAACTAACTCCCCAAAGCAAGCAGAACATTTGAAAGAATTGCAAAGGTCCTAGTGGAATAAGAAAATAATAACCATTATATGTGAGCGCTTAGATGTAATGATTTACCACTGAAAATCAGACAAACAGACGAACAGACAGGTAATGATTTCAATAGGATCTAGTAAGAAGCACAAAACCCTAAAAAGGCTTTACGTGAAGAAAACTGTAAATAATCTTATGAAAAGCTTATGAACGAAAAATACAGCTAATTAAAACATTCCTAAAAATATGAGAAAACCAACTTCATAATACCTTGTAAACATAATGACTCGATTTCAAAACCACATAAACTTATGAAGGCGGTCATAACTCCGTTCAGGAAAAAAAAAAACCCTCTATAATATTAAAATTAAAACTGGCCTAATACAGAATGTAATTTCAATAGGGAAGACTTAGTTTAGATGGGTATTTTGGATATCGTGACAGTCAATAGATTAAACTATTTCCAAACAGCTATTCAAGTCCTCTCAAAAACTTTACCCTATGGCTTTTATCACCCTTATGCAGAATTTTATTTACATGATGAACATGCAGGCGGATGAATTGCAATAAAATAAAACGCAGTCCTATATATTTATGATCACACTGCCACTGCCAATTGACTATTGTTGAAATTTCCCCGCAGAGTTTGCCCAGGACGTTATACTCGGACATGATTTGGCTGAATTTTTTTTCAAATTCTTCACGTACTGAGTCAAGAAATACTTCAAAGGAAGGAGTAACTACAGTCAACCCTCCAAACAAACTATTAGTGCTGCTTGCGAACTTCTTAAATTTTGTGATCATGTACCTGGGGTCATTGGGGGGCGTTTTATCAATCATAAATGTACTACAAGTATCGCATTTTAATTTTTTTTGTAGCTTACTAGCTAAGAACCCATGATAATGCAGTTTGGAACTTTCTTTTAATTTGAAAGTAGAATCTGATAATCTTTCAAAGTTATCAGGAGCATCTTCAATGAAGTGGACAACAACATATTCTTCATCAGCAGTCAGGCAACCTATTGAATCTGCGTTCGAAGCAGATTGGTCATCGACATAAGTCTCAGAAGTTGGGAAAAAATCGAGCAAATTCTGTGATTGACAATCAGAATAGTTGCTAAAGTCCGAAAGGGAAACGTTTTGAAACATTATTTGTTTCAGGTTGCGGTAAAGTCTATAGGCTGAAGGGTTTCTTTCATATGACCCTTTAAATGTGCGCAGCATTGAAATCATATTCTCTATAGGGTCTTGGTTGATGTGGGATGTGATCAAGTACTGTTGACAACCCATTAAATCGTTCCACAGCATACCAATAGCGTTGATATTACGGATCAGCCCATCGAAGCAGTAATGTCGGCTGAGTCGTCCCAAAGAAGTCCACTGTGATATCCAATGCTTGCTTTCTTTCAAATTGTCTAGCACATGTGGAACCTCTCTAGAATTGGAACATCTATTAGGATTTTTTGAAAATTTTGACACGCTGTTTAAATTATCAAAAAGCTTATTTACCCTCAATAAAAATTCGGCAGTGCTGGATGCAGATTTCTCTTCTTCCTTATCAGCTTTAAAACATCCTAATTCGATGGCAGCTGAAATTGCTGCAGATACGGAATTGCTGAGAACTTCCGTTGCAAGTTTTACTGACATTTTGTCAAAGCTACTTGGATGTATATGCACGTCCGTGAGTTTATGAAGCGTGGTGATAACATTATTATCAAATTCGCGCACTTTTTTTATAACTCTCCATGTCACGATGTTATTATCGTAACGGATATCATTTTTCAATAGGATATTTCTTACACTTTTGAAAAGATGAGGCGTGTCCAAAAACGTGTATATCCGTTTACCTTCTACCTCAAAGTAAGGATTTTCAGTGGTCGACCCAATTAAATTCAGGCAACGTCGGTTTGTTGCGCTCTGATCGCAAACTGTTCCTAAAACCTCAAAGCCAACACTAAGAACCTTATTTATGGTTGTTTTTATTATGGAAACCAGCAAATCTCCATCGGGGGAGCCTACAATGTACCCAATTCCTTGCTTCCAGTTTTTATTTAAGCCACGCAACATCAGAAGCAGAGAGCTTGATGCTACTTTGTTGACTCGCCCCTTGTTTCCAAAATCACAAAAACCATAAATAATGTCTTCCGTGGAACTATATTCCAATTCGGTTTTTATTGACATTTCGTCAAAAACTAAAACACACCGTCGATCTAAATAAGACATTTCTTCGATTTTTTTCTCAAGGAGGTCTTTTACAGAATCAGCAAACCCCGTTTGAAAGTGAAGATTCGAGTGCCAGCGAAGAATAGTTCTGACTGACGGAACACTGAAGCCGACATTTAGAAATTCTCTATAAAGGGAAGGTGACTTGTAGTACATTTTTAAATAAAAAATTTGTTCGCTTTTCTTCCAAGGGGCACTAGGTTTGTGGAAAAGTTGAGAATGCATTAAAAGCTGAACCTCTTGGCTTATGTCCTTCAACAATTTTTTTACTTTTTTTTTTCAATGTCCAGTTTTTTCTTTCGTCTCTGGGAATGCTTCAAGGAAGCAAAACAAACTTTCGTGATTGGTCGTTTTTTCTCTGTGTTTTTTATAGGGAGGCGGTTTGGAGATGGAAACTGAGATGGGTATATATTGGGAGTACTTGGCCTTGAAGGGAGTCTATAGTCCCGAAGATAAGTTCTATCGTTTGGATCTTTTCGCACTTCAAGCGGGGGAGACAGCCGAGATGGCAAACTATTCAAATCTAAATCAGCCAAGATTGGACCAAAAGGTTTAGCAATAATTTTTTTCCTTGGGCGGAGTGGATTAGCATTCTCAGAATCATTTTTCTTTGCAGTTTCCAACTCCAAACTACACAGAGGATCTACAGTATACTCAGTGCATGAGCAAATACTACTAATGGCAGGCTTTGGCAACGAGTATTGCTTCAAGGTCTTTCTATGGCCATACTCTCTTATACTGGAGCTGTAAAAATGGTCCTCACAAAAGAATTGAAATTTCAGAACGTTTGGACGTGAAATGCCTGCATGTTTCAACCAGACGTTAGTTCTATAGTCCTGAGGTACTCGAAAATAACTCAAGGAAGAACCATATGTATAGCCGTGAAGGCAGTTTTTATACGAGCAGTTCATACTCGAAATATGATTGTATATATAAATATTAAAATAATATTAAAAAATTTAAAATACTTAATTTCTTCCAACAAATTAGATCACGGAAATTTCTTTTCACTGCACAACACTTTCACACTAAATTCAAGGAACTAATGGCCCATTGCAATATATCGCCTTCGTTAGCAAGTTTCTAACGGCGGAACCTGTGAAACCTTGAACCCCATGAGTTTCCCCAATCTCGACGTTTTTCATTTAGCTGACGATTTCGAAAAGCTTGCGAAAAATGTTCAGGCGCTAGAATTTTTTGATTTTGGGTTGTTTAAAATTTTCTATAAATAAATATTCATGGTAATTATTATGGAAGATGTTTAGAAACGATAAATCTGTTTAAATTTATGGAATTACCGTACAACGTGTAGTTTCGTGGGAGTACATAGTCTTCACAAGCGCAGATCTCAAGTTCGATCCCTGATCTTGACAAGCATTTTTTTTTCTTTTTTTTTCGTGTTACTTATTGATTTTGTATCTATTCACCCTACATTTTTATGTTTTTGTAATTAACATAATCGAATGTCATCAAGATAATAAAATGTAATAAACAATTAATGCAATCAAATGTATAAAAATACCTGATAAGGGTAAACATATTTTGGAAGCGTCAATTTACTAACCATTTATTAGAGTTTCATGATTGCATTAAGCAGCTTTTGTTGAAAATCATTTTGCATTCTATCGCGTGAAAGTGAAGAATTAAAGTCTTAATTAGAATTTAGAATGCATTACTTACTACAGACATATTTATGCGTTCATGACTTTGCGAAAATTTCGTTAAATACTGACCATTGTTCATCGACATCATTTGCTAAAACGCATCATATCATTGTACAAATGTGAATAAAGTTTGAAAAGAATTATAAACAATAAGAAAACCCTTCAAAAGTTTAACGGCATCTGGCCAAATCAATTTGCATTCAAACCGTTAACATTATTTTGTGACTCTGACTATCTCCTTTCATACCAATGCTCTCACTTATTATTTCGCTCTTAAGCATAATTTGAAAATAATTTGATTTTTCGTATGCTTCGTTCTTATGTGCACAAAGACTCATCGACTTAATACCGAATGCTTTGAATTCCAGAAGTTGCTCAAGAATCTAGATATGTGGTAAATAAAGCATTCATTCGTTATTTGCTTCAATTGTAAACAACCGATAGACACCAAGCTATGTTTAAAACCATGCTTGACTCAATCTCGCAATTCTTTTCTTCTTGTTGTTAATTTCATGACAAAAAGCAATAAAACATGTTACCAATTTTACTTCAATTGGATCTTGATCTTATAAATAATTTACCTTTAGGAATTACCGTACCTTTCCTCCGAAAATTCTACAAAAATACAATTAAGATAAATTCACTAACCATCTCGAGGCAGGACTTCCTTCTCTTAAGCAATGTAAATTAAAATTTTCTCACTAATTCATATGAAGTTTACAAAACTTTCAGTCATTGATATTACATTTCAGTCATTGATATTACAAGAACAATTTCTCATAACACCATTACTCGGATATAAAAAACTAATGCAAAGTGAAATATACTTCAATAATTATGCGCTTGTTTTTCAGAATTGACTAAGTATCCAATGCTTGCAACCCATTTGAGATATAATCGCTTGTAAGTTATGGTTGAAATTTAATAGAAGGTACATAAATAAAGCAACAATCGTAAACTATTACAAGAGTCCAAAAATCAGTTGCATCTTTAAACAAGATATATAAGAGCTTTCTTTAAAAAAATTAGTAACTACTAACGGCTAATCTGTACATCAAATTTCATAAAAAACATATTTTCTTCACATACGTTTGGTAGAAGCAATATATAACATCACTGTGTATAGATACACAGTGATCAACATTCATTCATGTTAACATATTACCCTTTGAATAAAATCACAACATCCTAACCATCTCACTTTTCGCTTTTCATTTCCAACGTTGCAATAAGCAAAGATAAAATGCATCTCTATCAAGCGAAATCATAGTCTAATAGCCAACAATGTACCGAAGCACGTCTCAGCGACGTGCATTCATCCGAGACACATTGGCTTAGAAAAACTTTCGATTGAAATCTCAAAATCGACATCTTAGCGCCATCTATCCTGCCAATTGGCGTGCACCGTGACACCACTATGTATAGAAACACAATGGTTCTACTTTGAGTATTCTCTGACGAAAGCAAATTTTGCATATTTGGCATTAAAGGAAGAAAGTTAGTGTGGCAAAAGAGTGGTACTCACCTCGAAAAAGAAAATCTCGTACCTACTGTGAAACATAGTGGAGGTTGTGTGATGGTCTGGGGTGTATGGCAGTAGAAGGAGCTGGCCAGCTTGTGTGTATAGAATCAATACAGTTATATATACAGTATCTTAATATTTTCAACATAAATTTGAAGCAAAGCGTTCAGCAGTTGAGGCTTGGTGACGATTTCTGGTTCCAGCAAGATAATTATCGCAAGCACACAGCACACAAAACATCAACTGTGTACGCCGCCCCAATCCCCAGACCTTAATCCCATTGAGCGTTTGTGGGACTTGTTGGAGCGCAGGATCCGTCAGCATAGCATAACCTCGAAGGAAATGCTGAAAAAGGTCATCGTCGATGAATGGAGCAAAGTTACCAGGCATTACACAGCCAAATTGGTTCAGTTCGCGCCAAATCGACTTAAGCAGGTCCTAAAGGGAGAAGGTTATCCGACAAGTTATTAAGCCCTAATATGTAATAAAATATTTGAATATTTCAAATTAATATTGTCATGTGCGGATACTTTTTCTGGTGCGTTTAAGCGAGGTTTTTTATTTTTATTTAGTAAAATCTAGTTTTTAAAGGTGAATCACAGTAAAAATTCATAGAAACGATAGTTTCATTAATGAATAAATTTTGTTGCTTAAACATTTAAATGTAGCAGCTTTCTATCGTATGAATTTCCTAATATGTCGCTTTTACGGATACTTTTTCTGGCAAGTGTATATATTTTGCAATTCAAGTTTATAACAGCCCACTACAGTACCCAAATTGTCATAGAAAGCATCTAGGTTATTTCTATTAAAGCTAGTCGCCCTAGAAAGATTTGTAGCCTGCGCTGGACGTACTAACTGTTCAGGATTTCTTCTCATAAACATGTGAAACCATGCTTTGCCGGCCATTTCATTGTCATTCCAAGTCCGAGGTTGTGTAAGTCGTGCTTGATGGTTAGTTTGTATGCCAATTTCATAACATCCTTTTTAAGGGGGAAATATATGTCTGCAAATCTAATTAAATATTTAGAAAGCTCACGCTCTTGCTCCTGGTCAAATACTCGATTGTGAGCCTTATATTCCATTTCTTGATTTTCACCGCCACCAGACGTAACTCGTTTACGCACATACCTCAACAGGGAACAGTGGTTCAATCCATTCTTTTCTCTCGCTGTTCTTAATGATGATCCGGCTTTTACATCTTTATAGGCTTATTTGTATGTTGACAAGCCGGCTTGACCTTTCGTAGTCTTCTTTTGGTGTACCATTGGCATCTAAGAAACAACCGTACTCACAAAAATGTTTCAATTGTCAAAGTAAGAATGATAATAAGTTCGAACAAAAACTAATCATTCAGTCATATTTTAGAAACTTCATTAAAAATGATAGCACACTATCAATACTCTAGCTTTAATAAAACCATAATAATTGCAGAAAGTTACAAACGAAAAATAATTTACTTTCCTGTCAAAAAACACAATGTGGCCCCATACACACAAGCAAAGCGCGCGATGAGCGATACAACACTAAAGCAGAGCATATGTACTAACAAGTAATTTCACATAGAACAAATTTCCCGTCTATCGGTATTCAACCCTAAAAACGCATTTGAGTATGTGTTGAAGCGAGTCCTTAATTGTGTTGCTTTAAAATAGAGCAAATTTATTTTTGCTCTCAAAATGTTGGAAAGAAATAGCAACAGAAAATTGTGAAATTTGTTAGGAAAGAAAGAAATGCAAAATAATGGCTCTCAAATTTAAGCTTAACGAACCTTTCATTGGTCATGTAAGTCAGATCTGACTTGACAAACATGATTGTGGCTGTCATCACGACAAACGTCAAAACGTGAACAGAAGATCGCTTCCATGTCGAAATTACATTATTTCTAAATTATCGTGTTCCCTTCTCTCAAATTGTGTTTACATTTGTCCGCGAAAATGTTAAGTCCGTACAATGGGCGCAGTCATCCCGATGAAAACGATAAATCTTGTGTTATCCGTCCAGTAGCGCGCGTGGCATCAAGCTTATGTTAATTGGTGAAAGTGCTTTTATATTTGTATCCATAATTTTACTAAAAATTTGAATTTATAGAATTTTATAGTACTTGAGGCTTATGAATTTGCCTGTAGTGATCTCCTAGTGTTTCCGAACCGACAATGTGGCAAGATAATAATTAGGGAGACGACGTGTGATTTAATGATTTCGGTCAAGTTTGGTGAAAGAATCGTGTTTATTGTGGCCATATGTGCGTTATTGAACAATTTGTCAAGAAAGTTATGGATAAAGGAAATGATATTTTATCATACAAACATATAAAGTGCTGGTTCCAAGTCACTTGAGAAAAGTGTAATTTTTTGCGCCGCGCGACTTCCGTGGCCCCTTCTATGATTTACATGCACCATGGCGTCGCTTTTGGTTTGCATGTACCAATTTGTGCAAAATTTCCTATTTTCGAGAAAATTAAGGATAAAGATCCTTCTCTATACAAAGTTTGCAATCGGTCCGCCGCGCTGTGTGTTGCACAAGTTGCAAACTTTGTATACAAAGAGAAGGATCTTTATCCTTAATTTAATCGGAAATACAAAATTTCTAGAACAAACACGATTTCTCACCATGGCTGATCGAAAGCCATCAAAATTACCCGCCGTCTCTCTTATCATAGTCGTTCCCAAAATATTAGTATAAATGTATGGGCAAAATCAGACCGCCTCTGTGTGTGTCGGCCTCGAAGCTCAAAATTAATTATGTATAATTCATTTATTAAAATTAGTACAAAAGCATCAAAACTGAATCAGGTTGAATTGCACGTTTGACATTAATCATGATGTTGTCCACTATTATGCGTTTCATATTAAAATTTATGAATTTGATAGACCTCAGTTTCCTCTCGGGCTTTCACCTCAAGCACTATGATATTGCTACTTAATAAATTAATTTTCAGACGGTTGAGAGTAAGCGTACTCCTTTCTGTAGTGTCTTATTAATATAATCAACTTAGGCACAATAGAAATGAATGCCTTTGCCTCAAGTATCATTTTAATAACATCTTACTTATCACTATTGATTTTGAATTGCGTTGCGAAGATGGGAGTATCGAGGTAAAATCCGCTTGAATGTAGAAAGATTCCTACCTAGATGCTGGATTTTTATCATATTATTTTTATAAAATTAGACCCAATAGACAATTATCTATATTTTACCTCGGTACTCCCATTCCGCTATGGAAAATATATGGAGTGTTTGGTATGAGTTCCGAACGAATTTTGTTGAAGCAAGATTTTAATCTTTATTTACCCTGCCTTTCCTTTGGCATAACAGCAATTTAATGGAAAGCATATGTAGAAATATGTGAAATAATGAATTTCCGCTTATACTTAATAGAGAAAAACAAATTAGCTGCGTAAGACATAGATTAAGGGAAAGAAGATTGTATAAATACTGAACTGAGATTGAATAAAATCAAGAATTGTAATCAAATCGTCTTGACGATTTCATTGCAAATCTTCCCTCCGCGAAGCAATATTTGCGGATCTAGAAATTGCGGCGTTGTGAACAATGTCCTCGCCCGTTCTTTGCGGAGCAGTTCTCCGCTTGCGTAGGTATAGGTGAAAATTTCTAGCAAATGTAATAACCGATTTCTCACTCTAGTAACGAAACACAGAATAATAAGAAACTATTTCATGGCGATCCTGCTAAACTTAGGGCAAAATTTAAAGAATTATTTGGAGAGCATGAAGTCCAAAACATTCCGTTCACTCCATATATGGACGAAGAGCTTCTGTATCATAAACACTTAAACTTAGACAATTCCAAGTTGAAATCCACAGGCTATCAACTTCATATCCCTAAGATGACGGCTGATGCCGTGAAAGGCATTGTTTTAGACTATGATGATCGAAAACTATTCCTGCAATCACTTTTGATGTCTTAGGACTCTCGCGAGAAGTTTATAAACATCATTTTACTTTTAAGTGGAAAGTAAAATGTTTGAAAAATGCATTCATGCATATCAATATGTTGCATATATGTAGATAGGAGATAAAGCAGATATTAATATTGAATGTTAATAGAAATCAATGGAGACTATATTTGATGATAATAGATGTATTGTATTATTCGAGTCGAACAATGTATTCCCAATTAAATGCTATGACTAAAATTCTCATGGTTAATCTTAAAAGAAAAAGCACTGAGGACTGAGTACTTATGTAGACAGTTTCTAATTAAATGTGAACTAATGTGCCTAACGTCTATGAAAAGAAAATATCACAACAGCAGTTTTTCGCGTTGAAACCAAACGATGGGGAACAAATGTTCGACAACCAACAATGGCATCATCGACGAATATCGACAATCGATCCCTACATCGTCAATCTTCTTCATAGGATTAGTTACATTTTACGCATATAATAGATACAATAAGAAATGCGCAATCAAACGTGTAATCACAAATATTTAAAAATTACTGCCTTTTTAATATAATGTTTAAAGTCTTGCTACTTTCTCAATAATTATTCGGAATTTTTGTATAAACGTCAATATAATGTTTTAAGTTCACTTCTCATGGACAAATTGAAGAATATCGTATACGACAATGAAAGAAATTTGAAAAATTTATGAAAAAGACCAAAAAAGTTATATACCTTCGCAACATTACAAGAGAAGTTGGTATTTACTTAAAAAGTAAAAGGAAGAAATCAAAGTTCTTTTAAATGACCTTTCAGAGAGCGATTCGGAAGTTTTAGACTTGAGACTTAAGTTTAGAGCCGAAGCAGCCATACTTGAAGGAGATTTTTGGCTACAGTTAGGAAGACAAGGATACACTGAAGAAAATATTCAAATCGATACTTGTATCCAAGAAGAACTAGAAGAAAGTTAACCTAATCTAGAAGAAAAATTTACAATGGCCGAGTTTTCAATTGAGACCGCGATTAAAATTATCCCAACTTTCGAAGGGAAATATACAGTTGGAATCATTACTAAAAATTATAGAACTACTCGACTCTACATTATCTCCGACCGGCAAATCTTTATTTATAGATTTTATAAAACATGTTAAACTTAGTGCGTCCGTAAAACTTTCTATCAATAATAGCGATATAGATAATTTAGCAGCCCTCAAAAGTGTTCTGCTATCGAAATTCAAAAGTAACAAAACAATCCCTCATTTACATATACGACTTAGTAACACAACACAGAAAAAATCCAGTGTCACAGCCTATAAAGACATAATTATATCTTTGATTTGCGAATTAAATCAACTTCAAATTCAGGAGCTTGGTAATCAAGCATCACCTACTGAAAAGAAATTAATAACCAATATCAATGATAGCTATGCTCTAACGATATTCAAAAATGGCCTGAACGACCAATTAAGGAGCACTATTTTCTCTACTAGACCCAAAAACTTTGGAGAAGCTGTCCCTTGGGCCTAAGAATTAGAAAACTCATCGAACCACCCATTTTGCAATATCCGGATTTCGAAAAACCATTCATATTAACTACAGATGCATCTCATTATGCATTAGGCGCAGTTCTGTCGCAAGGTGACATCGGTTCCAACCTTCCAATATCTTACCCTAGTAAATCATTAGCGAAGCATGATATTAACAAACCTACCATAGAGAAGGAGTTACTAGCTATCCATTGGGCAATAAATTTCTTTAAACCTCACCTTTATGGTCGAAAATTCATAGTGGTTCCGACCAAATGCCATTTGTTTCACTTTTTAATCATAAAATCCCTTCTTCAAAATTAACAAGGATACGTGCAGACCTAGCTGATTACGACTTTACGATAGTCTATAAAAAGGACAGCATGAATACAAATGCAGACGCCTTATCTAGAATCGAATTAGATTCAGACCTGATAAAAGCAATGATTCCTCCAGACACTGATGAAAGTGTCAAACGAAAGTTGTTAGTAGTAACCGGGGGCATGGCAAAGAATGATAAGAAGAAAAATAAAGTCGACTACAAATGCAGTAGCGCCAAAATAGAACCTGATCAATTCTATTGTTGGGATTGCACTAGTTTGTCTGACATCACGGGTATACCAAAATTGAAATTTACTATGTTGCATAATACGAATAATAAAATAGTACGTACAAACAAATATATTGAAGGGTGCCATAGCAATGAATCTGGCAAGAAACACGTTTCTGCCAATGCTAAGCTATCAACAGATAACACTAATGGTACCATATACAATAACGAGAGCAATAGCGATAAGTTTAATTTCAAATTCGTTTCAACCTTAGAAAGGCTATTGATATTTGCTAGGAAGGAAAAAATCAGTGAACTCTCATTATCTTTTACCGATGAGATATTTATATCGATCGATAAGAATGAATTTAAAAGAATTTTTAATAGATTGCAACAAGGAAGTACATTTACGAATTTAAAAATATTAATTTACTAGCCACCCAGAAAAATAACCAATGAAAAAGAACAAAAGAGGTTGATAGAAGATTATCACGATACAAGTCATGGAGGACATTTTGGAGTAAGAAAAACGTTACTCAAGCTTCAACAAAATTTCTGTTGGAAGAACATGAACAAAATGGTTAAACGTCATGTTAATAATTGCAAAACTTGTCACACGAGCAAGCAAGTCAGACACACATCTGAAAATATGTTGAAGAAAGACACACCATCCACAAATTTTCTGATAATCGAAGTAGATACCGTAGACCCACTTCGTATCTCAAACTGTTATTGATAAACATATATTGACATTAAAATGCATGCTAACAAAATCCGTAATAGCACTTCCCTTAGAAAATAGAGAAGCACAAACAGTAGCACTAGGTTTAGTTAACGAATTTACTTTAAGATATGGAAAATCTAGTAAGCTAAAAACAGACTAAGGTACAGAATTTACGAACAAATTTTTAGCAGAAATATGTAAATTATTAAAAATTGAGCAAGTTCGTTCAACTCCAAATCATCACGAGACTTTAGGAGCATGTATTCTTTCACCGATGTTATGAATGGGACAAATGGATACCCTATTACACTTTTGCGTATAATACTACTCCACATGTCGACACAGGATATTCTCCTTATGAACTTATCTTCTGAAAACTTCCTTCCCTTCCTGACGATATTATCTAAAATGATACAAAAATTTATAATTTTGATAACCACGCAAATGCACTAAAAATAAGATTGAAAACATCACTCATGAAAGCACGAGAATTAATAAAACAAGTTAAACTAAAACGAATAAATAAATCAAGGCCTTTGGAAGTCAAAATAGGTGATATGATTTTACTGAAAACAGAAAACAGAAAGAAACATCAAAAAAAAGTAACATTTTAATGGACTTAGATGGAAAATATAAATACGTACATAAAAATAATGTTCAATTGTATTAGCTAAAAAACCAAAAAGAACACAAACAAAGTTTTTCTTTAATTGTAAAAAACCAAAAAAACCGCCCACACCATGTAAAATTTAAAGTAATTATTTTGTGATTCGTCTCAGTATATGAATTAAAAATTAATATATAAGACTCATCAATTAGAGTGGAGTTGTAATAGATAGAATTCATATATCATAAATAAAAACAACAATCGTAATAACATTCATACGTACATATCATAAACAAACATATGTACACATGTTCAATTGTACATCATTCAATTCATTTGCATACTAACAAAAGTCATTTGCTTAAAAACAAAAGTCCAACTTAAACAAAAAAAAGACAACCATGAAATATCAATCCTATCGCATGGCTACATGTAAACATGCCAGTTGCATAATCCTAGAATGCGATTTCTTTTTGTTATCATTCATAACCCATCACATGTGGAGGTATTCCCTGACCACACTCGATGCACGCTAGTTGTCTTACTCATCAAGGGGTTAGTATCCATACCCAAGTGATGCGTATGAAAATGGGTTATTGACATATGAGTGCATGTATAAAATATGGAATATGGACATCTATCCATCGAACGAAATAAATGCATGTGAATGTAATATTGTATTGAAATAATTGGACTTTGGAAACATGGAAACGCGTGAGTTTTTGTTCATGAGGCAATAAATCAATTTAATGGAAAGCATATGTAGAAATATGTCAATAGAGAAAAACAAATTAGCTGCGTAAGACATAGGTTATGGGGAAGAAAATTGTATAAATACTGAACTGAGATTGAATAAAATCAAGAACTGTAATCGAATCATCTTGGCGTTTTCATTGCAAGTCTTCCCTCCGCGAAGCAATATTTGCAGATCTAGAAATTGCGGCGTTGTGAGCAATGTCCTCGCCACGTTCTCTGCGGAGCAGTTCTCCGCTTGCGTAGGTATAGGTGAAAATTTCTAACAAATGTAATAACCGGTTTCTCACTCTAGTAACGAAACACAGAATAATAAGATACCATTTCAATTTCTATTGCACCGGGCTTCGTGTTCAATCGTCTCTTCTGCTACGGTCTGAATTGCCCCTTTCATAGCGTGTTGCTTGTTTTCATGGATGTATATGATACGATGGGAGCTATCTAGTTGTCGAGTTGCCTCCATGAAATTTTTTGCCACAAGTTAATTTGATTAGGGAATCATCTGAGTTACAATTACCTCCTTGGTGAGCACGGAGGTCAAGTATGTTCCATGCCAAACGGTGTTGGATCAGAACTTGGTTCATCTGGTTTTGAATGTTACCATCCGGTTATAGCCAGGTCATGTAATATATGCGTCGATGTGGGAAGCACGTCCAACTTATGACTAGATTTCTGCTACATACAAAGTTAATTAGGCACTGTCCGTTGTTATTCGTTTCATCATGGGATCTATATCCTTCAGTTATTCCCCGATCAGATAACTCATTGCCAACCTTAGCGTTATTATTTTTGGTCATTTGTAAGCAATGAGTCCACTAGTCTTTTCAGGTGATAGTAGAACATTTTCTTTGTTTCCTCATTCTTTTCTTCATCCCGGGTGTATACATTTATCAGCCAAATTTCAAAGAATTTCGCTTTTATACGTACCACACACATTCGTTTGTTGACTACCTGAAAGTCAACAACATATGATTTGAGCTCTCCATCCACAATGAAGGTCACTCTGAATTCTCGCCTTCCAGCAGGCTTCCCATTTTCGAATATTATGTGCGACCCCATTTCTTGTATATCACTGCCAGCCCAATTTGTTTCCTTGATTGCCAGTATATTTAATTTGTATTGACTGGCCTGTTGTAAAAAGTTTTTAATAGCGCCAGGGTAGTTCAGTGATCTAACATTCCAGAATCCTATGCTATATTTTTTTCAGTTGCAAGGACATTGCCGTGGGTTCAACCCATTTCGAGGCCCTGTTGCCGGATTCGAAGTATTATAGGATTTTGCAGGCACGGGGAGTTAGTCCAGTACCCAACCTCCTTTCCGGCAGCGTGGTTATTACTTTCATTATCAGGTGCGAAAGACCTGCCTTCACTTTCCTATGTCACCACAAAGAACGTGTAGATAGGATTTAGTAGCAGAGCTGCAGGTGTATTTGCAGTTATTGGCATTTTTCGGCATTTAGTATCCCATCATTAGGAAACCGAGATAATTTATTAACATTTGGTCGTGGAATATAGGATAAGGAATCATGGTAGCTGAGAGAAGGGGGCGGAGGGATCCTTACTCTGTTATTAACCAGGATTGGGACAACCAATGTCCTCAGTAATGTTAGAAATATTCTGAAAAACTTTGGAAGAAGTCTTCATTTCCAAAAGTGCCAAATTATTCAATGTAATATTTTAGAGATGATATATGGATGACTGTTTCGTCTATATTAACTAGCAAAGAAGTAAACAAGATGAATGGCTTACGTATATGAACATAATACACCCGAATGTACTATAAATTCCCCCACAAAAAACGAAGCAAACGGACAACTCAAAAATATGGACATAACTGTGAAATATGAACGCACATGATTAGACTAAAAATATCCAATAAACCAACTACAACTGATCATACCATATACATAACATCTAACTACTCCACATAACATAAACTAACAGCGTACAGATCAATGGTGCAGAGACTCCACTTGATCTCTATGACTCCTACTAACTACTCTAATGAACCAAACAACGTGACATGGACAAATTTATTACATCGTACAAAAAAAACGAGGAACAATAACTGCCTAGAATGCATAAAAACGACCAACAGTAGATTTGGTTAACATACATAGGCCAAGAGACATATACACTATCAAACTTCCTTAGGAAATACAAACCTTCAATTGCACTCAAAACTAACAACAACTTTGGAAACAAACTGAAACCAAAAATGAATGACACATCAACAAACAAAGACAGCGGCATATACAAATTAACATGCAAAAACTGTAACATGGTAGACATAGAAAAGACAACACAAAAGATACAAAGACAAGACACACCGACAAAACCACGCACATGAGCCTGACGCTATGACAAACTCTATGAAATTGCTACACAAGCAAAGCAAAGGACCAAGACTTGACATCCTTGGAAAGCTTGAAATATATAATTATTAAAAAAAACAGACGGTAACATTATCAATGAACAAGTTATTACAAATCCTGACACAATTTTCTCAGCACCAGACCACACTCTCCGACAGAAACGGAAGCGAGACTGATCAAAGTAGACGGATAGCCAACAACCCAAAAAATTAAAAACCTAATATCTCTCTATCTGGCCTAATTTAGTTCCCACCTGCTTAAGTGAATCCCACACCTATATAAGGTCATTTCTTTTCATACATCCTATAACCACTGGAGATGACTCAAAGGAGTCGAAACGCGACTGCTCACTCAAAGAAGCAAAGCCGACGGCTTTTCAAGAAGAAGGGCTATTGGCATGCAGGTATAAAACCAACAAAATAATTTATTAAATTATTTGACATTGAATCGTTATTGGTAGCATGGAATTTAGTGAAATAATAAAGCCGCTATGGTTTAAGTAGAGCTGTTAAAATCTAGACACCTGCATTGTGGAAAAAGTGCCGAGAGGAAAAGTGTATGAAACAATTGATGCCAAGTGAACTATTTAAAAATCATATCCATCGAATGTTTGGTAGAAAAGCGATAATATTAACATTTGAATAATGAGTGGAGATCGAAATATTACCACAATAAAAAGCCATTTTATTCCTCATTTCCTTGGAAAAAAAGGCAAAAGAACAGTAAATAAATTTGGAAATATCGCCAGAATGCAACGAAAGTTTTAAAGTTTGTGCTATATAGGAGACGTGAAACGGGGGGAGAATCTAGAAATTCTTCAATACTTAAACGAAAACTATACACTTATACAATATATTGAGCGGCCGTAAGATTGCTTTGATGTTATTTTGTTTTAATTATATAACAAGTAAAACTACTTTTCAGTGTTTCCGCCTTCCAAGTGCAGAGCGCAAGACAAAAAGGGTTGAGTAATTTTTAATTCTTCCATGCAATAAAATATTATTAATTTATTAATTTAATTTCGATTTTTTGTTCCTTTTAATGAAATTTTTCATTGTTGAGTGTAAGTATGATCCTTTTAAATATCAATTTTTAAATTTATATCAATGATAGTAGGGGCTTAAACTTGATATTTAAATTAAAAAATTTATCTGTTATTAAATTTCATTGAATTGTGAGGTATAGAGAAGCTAGATTACAGATAAAGACCAGCTACTCTATAAGCAACAAGTGCAGACAAGATGTAACGATGAAAACTTTGCAGAAATGGCCAACTGCTTCAATGGACTAGCGACAACAATAAGCAATAACAGCGTTGGATGAAACAAGGTGGAAAAAAAATTGGAAGAACTAAAAAATACACTGATAATAATCAGTGAGAGCTGCATCAAAGCAAATAAAATGGAAGAATCGATGAAGGAATTGAAACAGGTGTGAACATCAATCACCGAGTCCATTAACAATCCTCTTAATAGAAAAGTTTCCCCGTCAACGAAATCTATCGGTGCTCGGTAATATTTTAAACCAAATTACCATTAATCATGGAAAATAATGTAAGCGATAAGGTTTGTACTTCCCACATAGAAGGTGATTCGATCCCATCCTTAACTCTCGAGCTAATGCTAGTAGAATCCAAGCAGGCAATCGGTGACTCTAACTACCAACTGACTCAAAATGCATCTTCGTCACCCATTATAAACTTCAAGAAACTAGCCTCATATTTAAATAAGCCAAGTGACCAAGAGGAAATGTCTCAGCTTTTAATCAAACTCGATAGTATTGAAAAAATGTGCAGCAACACACTGGAATAGTAAAAAAGAATTCATAAAAAACAACATCAAATTTATATTCTGCCGGAGATTCCCTATTCAATTGACACACAGCCCAATAGTCTATCACTATCAAGCTCATAAACTTCAAAGTACATATGCAGACTTGGAACCTTCTGGTCAGCTGAAGAGTGGAATAATGATATAAAAAGACTTGCGGATTCAAACCACCAGGCAAATTTCTGCATTTTCTTTGTAAGGAGAAACAGGAAGATTTGTAATGAGGTCGAGTTCAGAAAACGATTGAAGATGACCTTCCTATCTGTTCGCTTACGATAGCGAAAGTATCAAAATCCAAGTGAGTTACTTGCCTGATAAATTAAATGGTAATGCATTTATACTTACATAATAAAATACCCATTAGGTAAATTCATATTAAATTCATGAATGCATCAATATAAATAAATAAATATGCATGGCACGCTTTAAACCTAGAAACTACATCAAAATCTATCATATGTACTTCTTCCCATATGAACCCATATTCTTACGTGTGGAACAATCCTCACTTGGTTTCATATGTACAACATTACAAACATACAACAAGCGAAAACAATTGCGCATCATATTTCATGAAAACAACGAAGGCACGTGTTACGTAACAAACCTAAACTAATTGCCTTGAATGCTTTCGTTTTTCTCGATGTACTTGACATTGCTCATAATTGGGGTCTAAGAACTTCACATATGATATCTTGTTTCCTTTTTTTCTTATGGGAAATTAACATGTAGTATGTATGAATGCATTCACGTCACGCAGAGCTAATGTTTTTTTTGTAATAGCATTCTGTGGGAAATGCAATGTATAGAATTGCATTGCGGAAGTAAATTTTGTTTGTATACATTTTGAAGTTGAAAATTTAGAAGGAATTTTTTTGTTAAGTATTTTTTTGCTTAAGCAAACAATATTTTCCAAGAGTTAAATATATATTTGTGATAGAAAAATTGTATAAATAGGATAGGTTGATATATGAAAATATACTACTTGGTCAAACTTTAAACTGGCGACTTCGCTGATATATGAAAATATACTACTTGGTCAAACTTTAAACTGGCGACTTCGCCGCTGTTTCACTCAACAATTCATTCCGGCGTTGACCACTTAATCTACATGGGTGCCTAGACGCTATATAATTACTAACGAAATAAATATATTTTATAAAAGAGAGTTAGAATATTTCTAGTACTGCATTAAAAATATATCCTTGCTTCCTGCACATTTAGTAAAGTACTGCATCGTGAATTGGGTGGTGAGAAAATTATCTTATCGCGGTACAAAAACTCTATCAGTGGATGCAAAGTTGAGGAGCTACCTTTCCGCAATCAGGAAATACATGGATTCAAGGTTCTCGTTCTAACATGATATGTTTGGCCTTCCAAGGATTTTAAGAAGAAGAAGAATTATGTTTTTTCATGGAGTGACATGACTTTCAAGCAATGGATTGATATCCCTATTTGCTTCTTCTAAATAATTGTATGACTGTAATACTTCATTGGTCGACCCAAAACTAGGCTCTGTCAGCGATAGAGGTTGTTCACTGGAAACAGTGCTAGATTCATATGCGCCTTCTGCATAAAAACTGGAAGCGGTATCCGACTTAAACTCTACATCTTCTTCTTTACAGGATGATTAACTCTAATCTCGTGCATGGAGAAGACTCAATTCCAATTTTCTTTGGGTCAATATAACTGCTCATATCACTTGCTTCAACCAACACCAATCAATCCTGTTTAGATCCGCTGCTGCCACCTACAGTCAAGGTCACTATGGTTTTGGTTTGCTGTCCTGGGTAAAAGACATCCAAGATTTCGTTCGGCTTTACCATATTTACCCAAGGCACGAGAAACAACTTGCATAGATGAGAAAACGAAAATAAGCCTAAAAATCATGATTCAAAGAGGTCTTCCAATCGATCTTGAGGCTTTTTGGCTTGGTATCACTATACATTAAGCAAAAAAAGATCTTGAAATACATATATGCATCCCTCGTTCGCTCTAATCATATCTCACCTTTGCAAAGGGCAAGAGTTCAGTACCGTTAATTTTGTCGTCCTCAATTAATAGCAACATTTTATATTATTTTACCATAGCTGCGGTGGTATGCGTAGCAAGTTAAACTAACTTTTTATTGATGTAAAACCGTCCCATTGCAATATCCTCACACTTCCTGAAGCATTGTTGAATGATTCTCACATTAACGAGGAGATCCTTGATCATAATTAGATTATTTACAGAGATTATAGGGATCCTCACTGCACAAGGCAGTTACGGGAAGCTGGTGCACATAACTCTTTTATGAGTGAGTTAGTAAGCTTCATTGAACACATATTATTCCAGCATAAAGTGGTTAAAATAAAGATGGAAAGATCTAGCCTGTATATTGGCGTGTTATATGTACCCCTGAATTCCAAAAAAAAACTGTCTACCATGACGTCTGTCAAATTATAGCTGAATTCACAGCAATTAATGATTAGGAAGATAAAATTATCACCACTGGTGATTTTAATCGAACAAACTTAAAATTGATGGTTGACGAAGAAGATGGTCTCCTTCTTCTAATTAATCTCCTAGATAGTAATGATGTCGATCTCATAAGCACCTTTATAGAAACGATTTGCAGCAAATAGCCCCTATGGCCAACCAAAATGGCAGATGGTTAGATCATACTTACTACGAAGAAGTAATCAGTTTAACTGATGACAGTGAACATCTGTTCTCTAGTTCAGGACAGATCTTTAATTTTTGCGCCGACTATTTTTAGCATGCTTATTCGAATCCTGCTACATCGCCAATCCAAGCGTCATCAGAAACAGCGTTAAGGACCCTCATGAAAAGTATTTCAATTTTCAAAGATGAAGTTCTCCAAGCTACCGAGGATCTTGATTTGAATAAAGGGCCTGGATCGCGCCACTCGTCAACCCTTGAACTGCACTCAGCTTGAGGCACCCCGGGATACTTGAAACACTTCAAGGGAAACGAATTTATGCCACACGCTTTGTCTACATTTATTTCCCTATAATCAACTGACCAACGATTTATATGAAAAATAAGGAACCCACAAACAAGACCGCTCCAACTGCTGATGGCTCTTTTATTACCTCTGCCAGCAACGGATCTTTTCGTGAGGTGAACTTTATAGCAGTTTCTCATATTCGAGCCAAGTTTTTCGTGGCCATCCTTCTTTCGCGCAGATTATCTGCATTATCTATGAGAGCAATATCAACTTGTTTTGTTTGCAAGTTTCATTGTTTTGTTTATCAATAGTGAAGTATTCACTTTTTATTTGTTTGCTAGGGCACGATTCTGTTTAAGAGTTGAAATTACGCGTGACACCGCCAGGAGAACCTTCAAGGCCCCCAGTTTATATGTATATGTTACGTATAGTTATTTCTTTCCACAATATACGGGTACTCATCCTCGTTATCTACTTCGAAATTTTCCATGTTTGGTACCGGGGTGATAAGTTTCAAACCAGTTATAATATAAATTCTTGGAACTTTGATAGCTATAACAATGTTTTTGTTCTTATATTCTAATATTCCCATTTGTAACAGTTCAAGTTTATAAAAATTGATATCACATTCCTCAATTTTTTCCGTAGTTAATATACTTGGATGTAACAAATTATGTGTTGCCTATATAATATTTTCCTAGATTTGATTGACTTTATTTTCCAAAAATCTCAACTTTATTGTTTGTTCCAAAAATAATTGTTGGTGTACGATTTGCTAAGTTGTACCTTCCAATCATTTAAAAGCTTCCACAATTTTTCTTCTATCGTTATTTATTGTTACTTGCAATGATTTTATGGATTCATTAAAAGGATTGTTAATTTTAATTTGCCCATTGAGGTTGTTAATAGCATTATGATTATTTCCTTCTATACTTTCCAAATGGTTGAAAATTTGTTCTCCATCATTACTATCCATCGTCCCAAAAAGCTATTTTTGTGCATTGCCTACAATGTTTAATAAGCCTTTTTTCTGTCTTTTTACTGGACTAGGAATAATGGGCTTTATCTTCGCTATACAGGGCTGTTTAATCAGTAACCGGACCGCAGGAAATTTTTTATGGGCAAAATATTTACAATTTCTCTTTAGAAATCTTCAAAGTAGTCCCCATTGGAGTCGATAATACGCTGATACCGGATTTTCCAATACCCTAACGTTCCCCGGAAGTCGGCAACCTCGATGCTGTCTAGAGCTCTCGTCGTAGCACATTGAACGTTTTCCAGAGTCCCGAACCGTGTCGCCTTAAGGTGTCTCTTGATCTTGGGGAACAGAAAGAAGTTCGCTGGTGCCATATCCGGGCTATAAGGAGGCTGTGGCAACGTTGCCCTCGACTGTTTGGCCAACTGCTCGGTGACGAGCAGGCATGTGTGCGACGGAGCATTGTCATGATGGAGGATCTACGAATCGGCAATCTCCGGACGGACTCGGCGAACCCGGGTGGTTAGTCGACGGAACACCTCCCTGTAGTACTGGCCGTTTACATTTTGGCCGGGTGGCACAAACTCTTTGTGAACAATGCCTTTCACGTCAAAGAAAGCAATGAGCATCGACTTCACCTTCGATTTGCTCATGTGCGCTTTGTTTTGGTCGTGTTGACGCCGGTGTGTGCCACTCTAAACTCTGTCGCTCCTTCTCACGATTGTATTCGAAAACCCACGTCTCGTCTCCTGTAATAACGGGGTTAAAAAACTCTGGTTCGGTTTGCTAACACGTTGCTCGATCGTACGCTCCATTTTCACTCCGACGACGTAACTGAACACGCACTCCGCTCTCGCTCGATGCTATCTCTCCAAGTGCTTGGAGGCAACTGCTGCAGCCTGGTTCCCTTTACCTAGACCCCAACCACCACTACAGCACCAGATACCAATTAACAGACGCTTTGACGGCGCGGGGCAGGCTCAGTCCGGTTACTTATTATACAATCCCTGAAACTTTTCTATTTCTCTAAAAATAATTTGCTTATTCTCAATATCTAATTGTTTTATATTAACTGTTATATTTGAAACAGTATCTAACATATTTTCTGGATTAACTGAAACTAAAATAATGCTGGTCTGATTAACAATTTCAATTGTGCTGAATTTAATTGTTGTATAACCCGACTCATCATCAATTTGTATTGTTTTCAGTGCTCCCTGTGTCTCTGATATCGTTAGAATTATTATAAAAAGAATTGCCAGTACATTTATATGGTCTTTTAACATTTGTTAAATGCACATTTCCAAGTATCTTGATTTTATATCTAGTTTCATCTTCATGCCTTACATGTTTATGTTAAAAATGATTAAAGTGTGCACACGAAATCATTCTTTGGAATATTGCGCTTCCTTAGGTCGGAAAGTTCCAGCCAGTCCTAGTCACGGGGAAGCGGTTTGAAATCCGGTGTAAAGAATTTGTTGAAATAGCTGCCGTATACTACTTCCTTTTAATTTCCTAGCGCTAACATTCCTTATTGCTATAAATTACATTACTTATACAACTAATGAGTCCTCTTGACTAATTAATTCTCCTTACCAGTCCTTCTGCGCTGGAGCAGTCCCTTGACATTATTCCAATTAAAATGTTGGAGTGCGATGAATGTGTTGCTTCTAAGAGTGGCTTGGGGTTATTTTTTGTTAAATTTCGTAACAGGTTCTCTGCAAAAAGGAACTAATCAGATCTACTACCACTAATTTTTTGTTCCATGGAGCAAGAAAACCACATTGATGTAATGTGTAACACAAACTTCAGCAAAGTGTTTGATGGAATGAAGCATAGAATATTGTTGAAGAAACTCCATAGCTTCGGCATTTACAGTTCATTGCTCAGCTAGATTCTGTCTTACTTGAAAGACCGCATACAATTTGCTAAGTTTCAACTTCGGTTATTGCGTGAGATCAATGTCATCTCTGCAGCAAAATCACTGTTACCCTCACTAGTCCACCCTACGGAATACGGCTGCATAATTTGGGACCCTATATGCGACATCTATAGGCATAGTCTGGCGTCTGTACAAAAACAGTTTCTACTTTTTGTCTTAAGATCCCTGTATGACCTTACTTCTTTTCATATTCTACCATCTTATGAGGATCGACTTTATACATTAAACCTGACAATACTCGACTCCAGGAGAGTCACTTTGTCCGCACATCTACCTTTTGACGTCCTAAGGTGTAATATTCAAGTTTCTTTTCTGTCAGACAAGATACATTTGCGGAAAACTGTTAGAGTCACTAGACACATTCCCATATTAACTGTGATTACATATCACACTAATAATGCAGACAATGAACCGGTTAACAGATGCTGCAGCATTTTAAAAAAGTTTAGGGATCATTGTTCTCTAACCACTTCTGTTTGAAGTCTAAAATATAAAAAGTGCTCAATTCCTCGACAACATGAACAATGCTTTTGTGTTTTGTTGTTTTTTTTATCAATTTGATATGTATTATATTAATTTTGTGCATGCCTTGTTCAGCGACGAAATAAGAAAGGGTTTACTACATGTATGTGCTAAGAAGCAATTTTTTTTTTCATTTCTTGAAATTAATTCCCTTGATCCTTTCCTTGGCTTTTGTGAAGGTTCTTGTGTTTGAGGCGGCCCATAAACAAAATTATTGACTATATATATGTATATATATATATATATATATATATATATATATATACTCGTATATATATATATATATATAAAAATAAATATATATATATATATATATATATATATATATATATATATATATATATATATATATAAATATATATATATATATATATATATATATATATATATATATATATATATATATATGAATATAAATATATATATATATATATATATATATATATATATATATATATATATGAATATAAATATATATATATATATATATATATATATATATATATATATATATATATATATATATATATATATATATATACAGCTAGACAAAAAAGTCTCCGTACGACGCTACTTTTTCTTGATTTTTATGAACATCTCTCATGTAATTCAATATTTTTTTAATTTAATGATTGCAATGTTTCTAAACAGCTCTTTTGTAACAAAGTTCAGGGATAAGTGCAGGAATTTATCCATTTCTTAATATATAGTAATTCAGTTTAATGAATTTTACAAAATTTTACATCAAAAAAGTCTCCGTACGAAATTTTTTAAACAATGCTTTGCACAAACAAGAGTTCACAATTTTTCCTGGAGTACAGCTAGTATAGTTCCAGCCGCGTGCAGATTTGTATCAACTTCAGAAAATCCAATATTCCGCCATGAGTAAAGAAATTTGTGTAGATACAAGGAAATTGATCATAAAGCTTTATTGCGAAGGCAAGTCGATGGGTAAAATTTCAGAAGTAATTGGTAGACCTAAGTCAAGTGTCCAATATGTTATTAAGCAATATGGAGAAACCGGTTCGTTCAAAAGTAAGCCCCGTTCGGGACGGCCAAAAAGTTTAAGCGATATAGCGCGGCGGTAAATAGTAAGAAAAACAAGTTGGGTAAACAGACCTACGCTCATGTCAGAAGGGTTTTGTATTCAATTTACAAAATGCAGTCACCAGATCGAATCAAATCAAGAAACATGTCAAAGACGATTTTATTGGAGAAAATGTGAAAAACGAAGATCATACTATTATTATCAAAGTTGAACGAATTTCGACTTCTGAGGCTTTTGGTATTCTTGTACTCATAAATATCTCCCTTGATAATTATATCAGATGTCCAGCCGCGACGGATGAAACACATACACATTTTTCATGTATTTCCCCCCTGTGCCCCCATTGAAGCAAAAACTGACAGTTTAACAACTGTTTTGAAAAGCTTCCTTGAAAACTTTTATTTCATACTCATATCGGCTACGTTTGATGAATTATTTTGCCAGGGGCCGCTCTCCTGTACTGTTATCATCGATTAATGGCCAATCTTTTCGAATCCTAGAATGGTTACAAAACCCTTTTGCTAGGAGCTCTCTCCCACCTCCTTGACTTGTTTCACTTAAGCATTAATTGTAGGTACTCATCTTCAGTCATTCATTAAATTGAATCAAGTGTTCAAAGCATGCACCTTAAACGTTGAAGTTGGGGAAAAATAACTCAAAATTATTCAATCTTCGCATTTCAAACAGCCACTATTTTGTTTTACGATTACTGAAACCACTAGCTGAACCGATTCTCAAAGATATACATGACACCTATCATTTCTGAAATTTTCATGCAAATCCTAGCAAAACTGTAGTGTCTGAGTCGGTAAAAAGCGCATGTTGTTCCATAGCCATATGTTGCCATAAGTTTTTATTTTTTTTTGTTGCATCTTGTAATTATAAGTTTATAGAAAACATTAATTACTCAAATAAAAAAATATTGATATATCTGAACGGTATTCTTACTTATACAGAAAAATAAACATCGTACGGAGACTTTTTTGTCTAACTGTATATATATATATATATATATATATATATATATATATATATATATATATATATATATATATAGATATATATACATATATATATATATATATATATATATATATATATATATATATATATATATATATATATATATATATATATATATATATATATGTTTCTATTTTCGTGTGTTATAGTTCGTGGCAGATAATTTTAATGTTCCGGGAAAGTGAAAACGCACTGGCTTTTAAATTAAGTTAAAGATGTTATTCACTCAGAATCCACAATCATTGATTTCGCTACTTTACAAAAATTAATTAAGATGTTATTTTTCACTTGTCCATAAATTTATATTACAACCTTCTTCACTATCAATCAATACCGCCTTTAATTCGCACTCCACACTATCGCAGTTTCTACTATCGCGGTTTTACTATCTCCCCCATTCATTCAGCTCGGCTTTATATAGGGCCTCTAGTCATTTAATCCATTTCTCGTACGTTGGCGTATGTTCTGACGAGAACTACCTGAAATATTCAAGCAATTCTGAATGGCCGCAGTGACGTCACTTTCAGATGTTGATCATGGATCTTCTTGGTGTTGTGCTTTCGAGTACGTTCGTTTATTGATCATGATGTTATTAATAGTTGCGACAACAATTGTGACAGTAGCTCTCAGAATTATTCGGACATGTAACAACATTAGATAAATATATTTATATATATACATATATGTATATATATATATATATATATATATATATATATATATATATATATATATATATATATATATATATATATATATATATATATATATATATTTTGTACATGTAATTATTTGTACATGTAACACATGTAATTATTTGTACATGTAACTGCGATAAAGGCGAGTGCGAATTAAAAGTGATAGTGAAACCGCGATAGTAAACTGCGATATAGTGGAGCGCGAAGTAAAGCCGATAGTGATTGATTGATTGATTGTTAAGTGGACAGTTGTAATAGAAATTAAATTACAAGCGGAAGTTAGATTTTAATTAACTTTTGTGAAATAGTTAAATTTATGATTGTGCATTTTTAGTAAATATGCTCTCTAAACTTAATTTTAAAAGACAGTGCGTTTTCACTTTCCCGGAACATTAAAATTATTGGCCGCGGACCATAACACGCGACAATATTCATTTATATTTATATACATATATATATATATATATATATATATATATATATATATATAAAAATATATATATATATATATATATATATATATATATATATATATATCTATATAGATATATAGATATATATATGTATATATATATATATATATATATATATATATATATATATATATATATATATATATATATATATGTATATATTTATATACGAGTATATAAATATATATGTATACGAGGGCGGTTCAAATATGATGGAGACAAACGCTGTAGATAGTGCGCATTTATGCTTTGAAAGTCGTAGCTTGAGTATGTAATAGCTGGGTCCCTTAAAAGCAGTGTTGCCTAGTTTTCGTCAGGAGCGCATGTTTCACGGGCGTGTTACAATTATGAGCGAACGTCAAGTGCTGACCGTCATTGCGCAATGTATTGTCTTCATTTTCCAAGTGTGGGAAGTTGTTGAAAACACGCATTTGCGAAATCAGCGCGGTAGTGGGTGCCTGAGTAGGGCTGCTGTGTTTAAATGGGCCAAAGCATTCAATGATGGTCGCAATACCGTCAAGAATGAGCCGCATGATTGTCGACCAAGAACCAGCATTACACCAGACAACATTTGCCGTGTGGAACAACTCATTTTGGAGGACCATAGGATGAATGTTCGAAACATTTCGGCAGAACTCGGCATCAGTATTAGTAGTGTAGAGTAAATTCACGCGGTTGGAAGTTTGCGACGTGGAAGGGGTTGGTTTTTTAACGTGAATTTTCACTACAGACGAGACATAGGTACACTTTTACACTCCCGAAAGCAAGGTGTCGTCTAAAGAGTGGAGAAAGGGGCGGCAGTCAAAGCGAAGAAACCAGGTCCACGGGTAAGATTATGTGTACTGTATTCTGGGACGGGCGGGGCATGCTGTACGTCGATTTCCTGCGCATCTAACATTTCATCAATGCTGCATTCTACTCTAACCTTCGCTCGAAAGGATAACGCACACCCTCATACTGCGCGTCTTACGCAGGATACAATATAGGAGTTGGGGTGGGAGGTACTGAAATACTCCACCCCCATCCTGCAACTAGCGCTACCGAACTGATATCACAAACGCGGAAAAATTCCCGTGTTTTTAACGCTTACCCACACTAAAAAACTGATGACAATATGTTGCGCAACGAAGGTCGGCACTCGACGTTCACTCATGGCCGTAGCACGCGCGAATAACGTATTGTCCAAAGTATAGTATTAAAAAAACGCAACAGTTTTCTTTATGTAGGTCAACTTTATTTCCGCAGCATAACTTATGTTATCGTAACAACAACTGATGATCAATCAGTCGATTGCTCTTTTATTGATTCGTTATTATCTTTAGTGTCATCAGTTTTAACTGACCCAATTGAGTTGCAATTATGGTGAAATACCAATTGACTGCTAACAGCATTTTTAGCACATGGCGTAATATTTGGTTCTGACCTAATTATACTGTCGGTTGAATGCATTATTGTCATTATTGATGCTGGGTGAATGAACATTCCCATATGTTACTCATCCTCGGTTTAACTGAAGATTCTCCTGAATCTTAACATTAAAATGATTATACAATATTTTTTTTCCAAGGCAAAAAGTGAAAGTAATAACTAATACTATAAACGTTGTACTAGTAATATTAATGCCATATGATATCATTTTATGTTTTTTTTAACTCTTTTATTTCCTGATTGTTTTCGAAGTTGCTTGTAACTAAATTGTTAAATGTAATTGATTTTGAAAAATTAAAGTACGATTTTGGATAGGGATAGAAGTATTTGTTATGTTCCATAACTTCTTTATTGTAGTATGGTTCTTCCATTATAGTTACTTGACAATTAAAAAAATTTATAAGATTATTTCTATTTACAACAATTTTTCTCTCGTTGCAATTATGCTTTATTTCTAGTTCCTTAGCGTTTTTTACAAGAATGCTCTCTTCACGTAAAACTTCTACTTGTGTTTTATTATTATAACTTACAGTTCTTCCCAAATGTGCAGTGTGTACTTAATTTTAAGTGTTATGTATATGTTACGTATAGTTATTTATGTATATGTTACGTATAGTTATTTCTTTCCACAATATACGGGTACTCATCCTCGTTATCTACTTCGAAATTTTCCATGTTTGGTACCGGGGTGATAAGTTTCAAACCAGTTATAATATAAATTCTTGGAACTTTGATAGCTATAACAATGTTTTTGTTCTTATATTCTAATATTCCCATTTGTAACAGTTCAAGTTTATAAAAATCGATATCACATTCCTCAATTTTTTCCATAGTTAATATACTTGGATGTAACAAATTATGTGTTGCCTATATAATATTTTCCTAGATTTGATTGACTTTATTTTCCAAAAATCTCAACTTTATTGTTTGTTCCAAAAATAATTGTTGGTGTACGATTTGCTTAGTTGTACCTTCCAATCATTTAAAAGCTTCCAAAATTTTTCTTCTATCGTTATTTATTGTTACTTGCAATGATTTTATGGATTCATTAAAAGGATTGTTAATTTTAATTTGCCCATTGAGGTTGTTAATAGCATTATGATTATTTCCTTCTATACTTTCCAAATGGTTGAAAATTTGTTCTCCATAATTACTATCCATCGTCCCAAAAAGCTATTTTTGTGCATTGCCTACAATGTTTAATAAGCCTTTTTTCTGTCTTTTTACTGGACTAGGAATAATGGGCTTTATCTTCGCTATACAGGGCTGTATAATCAGTAACCGGACCGCAGGAAATTTTTTATGGGCAAAATATTTACAATTTTTCTTTAGAAATCTTCAAAGTAGTCCCCATTGGAGTCGATAATACGCTGATACCGGATTTTCCAATACCCTAACGTTCCCCGGAAGTCGGCAACCTCGATGCTGTCTAGAGCTCTCGTCGTAGCACGTTGAACGTTTTCCAGAGTCCCAAACCGTGTCACCTTAAGGTGTCTCTTGATCTTGGGGAACAGAAAGAAGTCCGTTGGTGCCATATCCGGGCTATAAGGAGGCTGTGGCAACGTTGCCCTCGACTGTTTGGCCAACTGCTCGGTGACGAGCAGGCATGTGTGCGACGGAGCATTGTCATGATGGAGGATCTACGAATCGGCAATCTCCGGACGGACTCGGCGAACCCGGGTGGTTAGTCAACGGAACACCTCCCTGTAGTACTGGCCGTTTACATTTTGGCCGGGTGGCACAAACTCTTTGTGAACAATGCCTTTCACGTCAAAGAAAGCAATGAGCATCGACTTCACCTTCGATTTGCTCATGTGCGCTTTGTTTTGGTCGTGTTGACGCCGGTGTGTGCCACTCTAAACTCTGTCGCTCCTTCTCACGATCGTATTCGAAAACCCACGTCTCGTCTCCTGTAATAACGGGGTTAAAAAACTCTGGTTCGGTTTGCTAACACGTTGCTCGATCGTACGCTCCATTTTCACTCCGACGACGTAACTGAACACGCACTCCGCTCTCGCTCGATGCTATCTCTCCAAGTGCTTGGAGGCAACTGCTGCAGCCCGGTTCCCTTTACGTAGACCCCCACCACCACTACAGCACCAGATACCAATTAACAGACGCTTTGACGGCGCGGGGCAGGCTCAGTCCGGTTACTTATTATACAATCCCTGAAACTTTTCTATTTCTCTTAAAAATAATTTGCTTATTCTCAATATCTAATTGTTTTATATTAACTGTTATATTTGAAACAGTATCTAACATATTTTCTGGATTAACTAAATGTAAAATAATGCTGGTCTGATTAACAATTTCAATTGTGCTGAATTTAATTGTTGTATAACCCGACTCATCATCAATTTGTATTGTTTTCAGTGCTCTCTGTGTCTCTGATATCGTTAGAATTATTATAAAAAGAATTGCCAGTACATTTATATGGTCTTTTAACTTTTGTTAAAAGCACATTTCCAAGTATCTTGATTTTATATCTAGTTTCATCTTCATGCCTTACATGTTTATAATTTGTAATTGGTCCTAGTTGCCTGTTTCTACATAATCTTCCCGTTTTTTATTTAGCATGCTAATTTTTCTCTCTTTACTTTCCTTTACTATCTTACATAAGCTCTTCGCATCGACTTCTTCCTTAGCTGTTCTTGGTGTAGTTTTTATAGTTGAATGATATCTATCATTATAATTTCCTATTACTAACTGAACTTTAGCTTCGACTGACAAACTTTTATCATCGGCACCTGTTACTTTTGCTAGGATTGTTGAATGTAATCTTCCAACATCTGCATTGCCAGTACGGCTATTATGTTTTGTCCAATACATTTCTACATGACATTTCCTAAAATATTCTTTCAATTGTTCTGCTATGAATTCATAGTATAGAATCATCTTTATGGTATTACAAATTTAGCAAAATGCTCAACTAAAATCGCTTTCTTAGCCCTCCAGTTTTTATCAAATATAGTGTATGCTACTGCAAACCTAGTTAGCTTTTCAATTATGGTTACAAAAATCTAAATGTAGGATTTCATTTTTTTGTGTTTTGCGTTTTATTTCCTGACACTTTGTGCAATTATTTATTACCAGTTATATATGTTCCTGGAGTTTCGGAAAATTACCTTTGATTTTAATGAGTAGTAAGTCTAATTTATTCCGCTGTGCATTGATTCCTTCGTATGATACATTAAAATTTGTTTGTGTCGCTCCTCTTCAGTTTGAATCTCTGTAGCTTTTATTGTACACCTAATAAAATTGACGTTCTCATCGTGCGGAAATAATTCTATTATCTCTTGTTGGACTCGATTATAGTCATGATCTTCCACGTCCGAAAATATTCCTGTCTTTCCTTTCTTGATGAATTTAGTTAATATGTCCTTAATTTTACTGATTGCTTCTAAAGGGTTTAAACATATAATTCTGCGTCCGTGTAAAATTTCTATCTCCTTACTTATATTGCTGGTTAATAAAAGCTGGGTTTAAAATTTATTAACTACCTCATTTTTTATCCCAATATGGTCCAATTGCTGTTCATAAACAGAGTGTAATGTATCTGTTCAGTCCATGTTAGATTCTGTGTCATTATTTTCTGAAATTTTAGGTGTATCCTCAAGTCTACTTAGAAAATCCTCAACTTTATTTTCTTTCCCTTGTAGGTACTTTATTTCAAAATTAAATTATTGCAATTTCAAGATCCACTTCTAGTTAATTCCTTTCGTTTATACTTGCTATTTAAATATTTTATGGGTGCATGGTCAGTAATTATTTTGAACTTTCTTCCATATAAATATGGGCGAAAATAATTTATAGAGTAAACGATTGCTAAAAATTCTTTATCCGTAGCGCTGTAATTCTTTTCATGATTATATTATTTAAAGTTCTCGATACAAAACAAACTGGATGTCCATCCTGAGATAGAACGGCTTGTTTTGTCACATTCTGGGAACTTTAATATGGGGTGTGCAGTAATCAAGACTTTTAAGTTTTCAAAGGCTGAAATAGATCGAGGATCATTTATATAAAGTTTTTCATCCCTTTTCAAATATTTGATCACTGGGTACGCTATTTAAACGTAATCTCTTATATATTTTCTGTAAAAACCCGTCATTCCCAGGAACCCTTTTAGTTGTCTCTCGGTCTTTGGTAGACTAATATTTTCAATGTCTTTGATTTTGTTAGGATTTAGTTGAATACCCTCCTTCGTTAACATATGGCCTAAAAATTCTGTGTCCCTCTTCATAAAGCTGCACTTATCAGCTTATATATTAAGATTGCGCTTTTGTAAAATGTTAAAAATTTTGTCTAATGATAATATATGTTCTTCCAGAGATGTTGAAAATATCGGTATATCATCAAGATATGCGACAAGTATTTTATTGATATATTCCCTTAATATATTATTCATCAGTCTGTGATACGTTGGTGCATTTTTCAACCCAAACGGCATTCTGACATACTCATAAAGACCTGATGGTGTAACAAAAGCAGTTTTTTCGATATCATCTTCTGCTACCAGTATCTGATAATATCCCCTCGCCAAATCCAACGTACTAAAATATCGGGCTTTTTCCAACTTATCTAAGATGCTATCAATATTAGGAAGGGGATATTTGTCATCTATTGTGACTTGGTTAAGCTTCCTATAGTCTATAACAATTCTGTACTTTTGTTTTTCCGAATTATCCATTTTCTTCGGAATCATGATTATAGGTGAACTGTATGTATTATTACTTCTCCTAATAATTCATTATTTTTCCATTTCCTCCATCTGTTTGCGAACCTCAGCCGCATGTTGTGGTGGGTATCTGTATAATTTCGAATTTATTTCTTGGTCCGTCGTCGTTTTAATTTGGTGAACCACCGAATTAGTGTTAGTTACCTGGTCTCCTTCCTTGAACATTAATCTCCTGTAATTGTTCAAAAGCTTTTCAATAGAATCCTTTTCAATTTTATTCAGATGAGCGGTCTGAATGTCACATACTTCACTTATATCTAGCACATTTACTTCTTCCAGTGATTTTGCCAAGAACGGAAGATGTACACCATTAATGAACAATATGTCCTGCTGTTGAATATCAATTAATTTAACATTCTTTGCGATCCACTCCATTCCTATTAAAAAATCGTATGGTTTATTTAAATCGATTTTCGTTCATCTAATCCTAGCGTTGATGGGTTGATGAAATTCCTCAGGACATTTCGTTTTTACTTGCTCTGTTTGATTCGTAACTGAACCTTGAATGGTATTAATTTTAACACGGGTTTCTTTAATAACTGTAAATAGACCTGCTGGAACTCTGCTTGAATTTAAAACACTGATTGTCGAACCTGTACGTATCCTCTTCCTTTGAAATTGACCTTGATATAAATTTTCTTTTCTTCCGAGGCTAATTGGTAAAAAAAAATCATCTGTATCTAAATAATCTACATTTTCCCTACTAATACTATCAACCTCCACGGGCTCGAGTCTTTGTTGACTTGATCTATTTTGTGCGAAACTTTTATCATTCCTAGATCGATTGGAATTATATGCCTAGATTGACCCGAACCTTGGTTATTTCTATTAACATCATATTTCTTTTGTAAGGTTTGAAGCACTTTTATCACGGTCACCAGAATTATTATTTTGTATATTTCTATTAAATTTATTATTTTTGTGGGAATTAAATTGTTCAATATTTAAGTTATTTCTATCTTGGCCAATACATTAATATAGAATTGTACGTATGTTAGCTAAAGAAAATTCATTACATATTTCTGCTGCCACTGCACCTGCTGTGAATTCTTATATTTTTAAGATTAACGCTCTGGTTAAACATGTTAAAATTTGATCGCTATTCCCACAAAATACTGAATATTCCGTAATAGAGTCGACAATTTCCTGAATTTTTAATAATAGTTGATGAATTGTAAATACCTTTAAATTACTAATCTGTTTGATGATTTGTAGCTGATCTTTACTGGACGAAAGTGTATCTTTAATTCCTCCTTACATTTTGCCCAAGATTATGGTATGTCCACTGCCAAATAGTTCTTCGCTTCTCCAATTATCTTCTCATTGTACATGATCTGGAATATCGGTGGTGCTCGATCGTTGTATTCATCTAAGACCTGCTCTACAGTTGCGATCGAAGATGGTAGTGTTCCAGGCTCCCCTTTAAATGGTTGCATATATTTGATTCTTTTCTCCTCTGATGTCCTCCAGTTGTTTCCCTGGTTTTGTCTGGCTAAGATTTCAGTCAAGATGACCAGACATTGTTCGAGTTGCTGTTGTGCCATATTGACTTCGAATAGTTTTAACTACATTGTATTCAGTATCGTACTGAAGTTTACACGACACTATATCACTTTAAACAAAATTGTGTTCAGCCCGTTTCTGCGTATCGTGCTAAAGTTTACTTCACGACATTTTGTTTTCCACTTTAAAAACAAATTTCTTCAATTCCGATCTTGATCCGATCACTTTCCTTAAGCCGTTCACTTGTCAAGGAATACCGACTGCGCCAATAACGTAATGTCCAAAGTATCGTATTAAAATAAAAGAAACAGTTTTCTTTACGTAGTTCAACTTTATTTCCGAAGCATAACTTATGCTATCGTAACAACAACTGATGACCAATCAGTCAATTACTCTTTCATTGATTCGTTATTATCTTTAGTGTCATCAGTTTTAACTGACCCAATTGAGTTGCAATTATGGTGAAATACCAATTGACTGCTAACAGCATTTTTAGCATATGACGTAATGTTTGGTCCTGACCTAATTATACTGTCGGTTGAATGCACATTATTGATGTTGGGTGAATGGTCAAAATTGATGTTGGGTGAATGAACATTCCCATATGTTACTCTCGTGAAACATGCACTCCTGACGAGAACTGTGTCACACTGTTTGTAAGGGACCCAGCTATCACGTACTCAAGCCATGACCTTCAAAATATACATGGCTGTCATCTACAGCATAGTATACTCAACTAGTAACCACACTCCATCAACCCTCTGGAAAAATTCGAACACAAGCCGAACAGCGAGCCATAAATCTTCGGTAGCAGGTGGGTAGGTAAATGCTGACGCGAGGATTGATTATAAACACATGCTTCGATGAGAGATTTCAGGATTGCCATATCTCAAAAAATCAATAACTTTGCAGAAAAACAAACTCATTCCATAAAATCTTTTAGTTTTTTATTAGGATCTGGCAGCACTCTTATGTTCTGAAATGCGTAAAATAAGACATGCGTCGGAAATTTTATTAGCATTTTGCTTTGTTTCTTGAGCGCGCCAAACATGGGATCAGCTGTAATGCCCCGGATCAGCTGACATGCCCCTGGGAAAATTCAAAAAGTGTGCAACACAGGGTAAATGAAAGGTGTGGGTACTAGTTGAGTATACTATGATCTACAGCGTTTGTCTCCATCATATTTGAACCGCCCTCGTGTATATTTATATATATATATATATATATATATATATATATATATATATATATATATATATATATATATATATGTATATATATATATATATATATATATATATATATATATATATATATATATATATATATATATACATATATATATACATATATATATATATATATATATATATATATATATATATATATATATATATATATATACATATATATATATATATATATATATATATATATACATATATATATATATATATATATATATATATATATATATATATATATATATATATATATATATATATATATATATATATATATATATATATATATATATATATATATATTGTCGCACGTTATGGTTCGCAGCCAATATATTTAATGCTCCGGGAAAGTGAAAACGCAATGTCTTTTAATTCAAGTTAAAAGAGTTTATTTAATTACAAAAATGCACAATAATCAGTTTAACACTTTCACTAATTTTAATTTTCACTATTAAAAAAATCTAACACTTGTCCATAAATTTTTTATCGCAATTGTCTTCTAAATCACTTCACTATTACGAAAATCACTTTTCTATTACTCGAACAATATCGCTTCCCACACACTATCGCAGTTCTTATCGCGGTCGAATGAATGATTCCCCCATTCATTCAGCTCACCTTTATATAGGGTCTCTAATCATTCAACTCAGTTCTCGTACATTGGTGAATTAGCGGGAACATTCCAGCAGTGAATGGATGGCGCAGTGACTCACTTTCAGATGTTGTTCATGCTTGGTAGGTTCTCGTGGTTTCGAGTAAATTCGTTTTGGTGATGTTCTTAATTGTTGTGAAAACGATTCCGACAGTAGCTTGTAGAATTATTTGTACATGTAACAATATATATATATATATATATATATATATATATATATATATATATATATATATATATAACTATATATATATATAACTATATACATATATATTTATATATATATATATATATATATATACATATATATATATATATATATATATATATATATATATATATATATATATATATCTATATAGGGTTTTGCATTAGGGACATAAAAATTCCGTGTCTTTATATGGACGCACCTTTAAACTTTTTTAATGAACTGTCTGTAGTGATGATGGGTGGATAAATGTCTGTAAAGGACTGCAGCGATGGTCTACTGCCTCGGCGAAAAAGTATAGTGGTGTTCGCCGAGATTGGCCCTGTCTGAGGATGGATGAATGCGCTGGCAGGCTAGCATTGCGGTGTCGTGGGGCGGGTTCTTTTCCCCAGCACAAGGGTCTCCTCCAACAAAATTTTGCATTCATGAATTTGCAGATACAAATAAGTTTCGATCGGAGTCGAGGTCGAGGTAACTTACTAAGAGTTGAAATTGCTAAAGCAAATAGCAAACTGGGCCAGGCGAAAACAGACGGGGTTTGGGAGAGCTTCGTCTTTACTGACGATATTTATTGCCCCCGAATAAGAGTGAGGCATCCAAGTGGAAGCAGTGAACCCCCCCCCCCTCCCCGGGCAGTTGCGAAAGCAAATTGCTCGAAAACCAACATATTGCGGATCCAAATTTCAATTGCAAATTTAAAATAATACTCATCATTTTTAATTTGCAATTGAAATCTGGATACGGCAACCCTCTTTCCAACAGAGCTCTTCCACGATCGCATTTTCACGGTGAGAAAGAAAGTGGATGGAAGGCTTGCCGACTGGTTTTTGAAGTGGTCCCGTAAGGTGAGAACAAGAGTTGTTAAGTTGGACACGGGATCTTATCCGGGTCGGATGGCAAGTTGTGCGTAGAGAGTGGCGATCGAAATTTGAAACTAAACGTTTTAAGCAACCGAATCGGAGCTCAAACTTCTTGTTAAATAAATTGAAAAGGAAGCTATAGTGCTTATAATGGTTCAATATTTATGAATTTATAATGAAATGCCAAACATCTTCGAAAGATGTATCACGGTTTACATTTATGAATCATCTAGTTTAACTTTATAATGCCTCCTCGGGGCTAAGATTATTGTTCGTGGCAGAGCAAGTTGATTAAATGAAGACAATTTAATAGCCACTTCGTGTTATTCCGCCTTCCTATAGAAGTGACAACACAACGGATAAATTTATGTTAAATATGCCTGTTATCTCATTCGAAATCGATATTTCGAGACGGATATCTCCAAAACACTATTACAGTTTTCGTGCGTGACATCTCGCAGGTCCCGTTGCACTTTTCAGTAGTAATTAATAGAAGTTTTGATACAAGAGGAAGAATTTTTTTGTTTTCAAAAACGAAATGTGCAAAGTAGTGTCGCGTGTTATGGTTAGCGGCTGATAATTTTAATATTCCAGGAAAGTGAAAACGCACTGTCTTTTAAATTAAGTTAAAAAAGTTTATTTACTAAGAATCCACAATTATTGATTTCACTATTTTACAAAAATCAATTAAGATATTATATTTCATTTGTCTATTTCAACTGTCTTCGCTATCAATTAATATCACCTTTAATTTGCGTTCCACACTATCACAGTTTCTACTATCGCAGTTTATACTATCGTGGTTTTACTATATACTGTCGCGTGTTTTTGGTTCGCGGCCAATAATTTCAATGTTCCGGGAAAGTGAAAACGCAATGTCTTTTAATTTAAGTTAAAAGAGTTTATTTTATTACAAAAATGCACAATAATCCATTTAACACTTTCACTAATTTTAATTTTCACTATTAAAAATCTAACACTTGTCCATAAATTTCTTATCGCAATTGTCTTCTAAATCACTTCACTATTACGAAAATCACTTTACTCGAACAATATCGCTTCACACACACTATCGCAGTTCTTATCGCGGTCGAATGAATAATTCCCCCCGTTCAATCAACTCGCCTTTATATAGGGTCTCTAATCATTCAACTCAGTTCTCGTACATTGGTGAATTAGCGGGAACATTCCAGCAGCGTAATGAATGGAGCAGTGACTCACTTTCAGATATTGATCACGCTTGTTGGGTTTCGTGGTTTCGAGTAAATTCGTTTTGATGTTCTTAATTGTTGTGAAAACAATTCCGACAGTAGCTCGCAGAATTATTTGTACATGTAACACTGCCCCCACCTCAGTTCTTTTCGCCCCGAAAAGATGTGTCGCCATTTGTAGTCAATTCTCCCTGTGTGTAATATGAGGCAAGACGGTCCTGATGCAAGATTTTCATTTTGGCTCTCGGCTTACGGTGTTCCTATATGCGAAATACGACGTCTTTGATTCGCTTTGTGACCCGGTATGGTCCCTCCCAATTATGTTGCAACTTTGGAGACCTACCCTTTCGCCGTTGCGGGTTATATAGCCACACAAAGTCATCTTGCTGGAAGCCAGTAGAATTAGCCTTGAGATCATACCTAGTCTTCATGTGGTCAGTAGCCGATTCGAGGTGTTTTCGCACTGTCCGATGTATCAGGTTCGACCGATGTTTTAGCTCACTTGCGTACTCCAAGATCGTTTGGGGTTTCGCAGGGGGTGTTCCGAACTTTATATCGGCTGGCAGACGAAAATTCTTTCCAAAAATGACTTTGGCAGGGGCTTGGCCCGTCGATGCATGTTGGGCAGCTCTGTACGCCATCAAAAATAGTGGGATATGTCGGTCCCACTCCCTTTGGTTATCGTCAACCATCTTGGCCAGATGTTTATTTAGCGTGCCGTTGAAACGTTCGACCATTCCATCGGATTGGGGATGCAGCGGTGTTGTCCTCGTTTTCCGTATTCCCAGTAGTTCAAACATTTCGCCAAAAACTAGCGACTCAAAGTTTCGGCCTTGATCCGAATGTAATTCGCAAGGTACGCCGTACCTACTGACCCAATTAAGCACTAGCTGTTCGGCTACGGTCGTTGCTTCCTGGTTGGGAATGGGGTAGACCTCGGGCCACTTGCTGAAATAATCGGCTACAACCAGCGTGTATCGATTTCCCCATTCAGATTCAGGAAAGGGTCCTGCGATGTCAACAGCAATCCTTTCAAACGGTACCCCCACGTTATACGTTTGCATTTGTCCTCTCAGTCGTCGCTTTGGGCCTTTGACGGAAGCGCAAATTGTGCATCTGTGGCACCAGCCCTCTACGTCTTCTCGAGCGTGTAGTCAGTAGAACTTTTCCCGCAATTTCGCTAAGGTCTTGTTAACACCAAGATGGCCTCCCGAGGATCCTTCATGCATTTCCTAAACCACATCGTGGATTCGGCTTTTGGGTAGTATAGTTTGCATCCTATAGAAGCTGCCATCCACCGTTTCCCATTTCCGCTTGAGTACGCCACCCTCCACCTGAAGGGAGTTCCATTGTGCCCAATAGCTTTTCAGGGTTGTGCCATGCATTGAAACGTCTTTCCACTCAGGTCGCCCAGTCGTCTCCTTCCATACAACCAATGGTCCAATCTCTTCATCGGCTAACTAGGCGTTTCAAATCTCCTCCGATGACCAAACTTCATCGAATTTGGCCGTTATCAATCGCAGATCAACGGGCGGTTCCTTTTCCTCAACCCGTTGGCAATGCTTGCAGTTAGCCGGACATGGACGGCGGGATAGGGCGTCAGCATTTCCATGAACTCCACCCTTCCGATGAACAATTTCATAGTCGTATGACTGCAATCTTTCGATCCATCTCGCAACTTGTCCCTCGGGGTTTTTGAAGTTGAGCAGCCATCTCAGTGATGCCTGGTCCGTTCGAAGAACAAATTTCTGGCCATACAGGTACTTGTGGAACTGCTTGGTGGCCTCTATTATAGCCAACAGCTCCTTCCTGGTCACGCAGTAGTTCCTCTCACTTTTTGAAAAAACTCGACTGGAATACGAGAGGACTCTTTCTTCGCCATCGATCTGCTGGGAGAGTACAGCTCCAATACCGCTGTTGCTCGCATTGGTGTCAACTACAAACATTTCTCCGGGTTTCGGATATGCCAGCACGGGTGATTCACACAGCTTCTCCTTCAAGGTCTCAAAGCCTACCTGGCATTGTTCATTGCAGACATACAGACGATTTTTCTCGGTTGGCTGATGGAGACACTTTGCTATTTTGGCAAAGTTTTTGACAAATTTTGTATAGTACGTCACCAGACACAGTAAACTTCTTAGTTGGCGCTTGTTGTATGGTGTTGGCCAGCTTTTCACGGCTTGAATTTTCTCAGGGTCTGTTTTGACCCCTTCTGGTGATACGACCTGTCCCAGGTATTTTACTTCAGCTGCAAAAAGGGTAGACTTGTTGGGACTAAGTTTCAAATTTGCCAGTCGCAATCGGGAGAAAACCTCTTCTAAGTTCCGCACATGCTCTTCGAACGTTCTTCCGATGGCAATGATGTCATCTAGTTACACCAAGCAGGTTTTTTAGTTGAGGCCACGTAGCACGTACTCCATCAGGCGTTCGAAAGTGGCTGGAGCATTGCAAAGCCCAAATGGCATCACCACAAATTGCCACAATCCGGTCCCAACTGAAAATGCGCTCTTCTCTCGGTCCTTCTTGTCGATTTCTACCTGCCAGTAGCCACTCTTGAGATGGAGTGTAGAAAACCATTTTGCGTCGGCTGAAGTGTCCATGATGTCATCGATGCGTGGAAGCGGGTAACTATCTTTCTTAGTGAGGTCGTTAAGCTGCCTATAGTCGACACAAAAACGAGTGCTACCATCCTTTTTCTTTCCTAGAACTACAGGCGCGGCCCATGGACTGACAAAATCAATTACGCCTTGCTTTTCCATGTCCGAGATCAACGCGCTCACTTCTCCTTGTTTGGCTATAGGGAGGCGTCTCGGTGCTTGTCGAATCGGCTTGGCTCCCTGTGTATATATGACGTGAGTTACCAGACTCGTTCGGCGTTGGTCATCCGGGCTTGTTGAAAAGATGTCACTGTACTTGGTGACCAGATCAGAGGCTCGCTTGAATAGCTGCACTGGCAATTTGACCTGCTTCAATATTGCAGACGTGGATTCCCGGGCTTTGTCTGTGTCTTGCCACCTTTTCCAATGATGGTCGCGAGTAGCTTCCATAGAGGTGATGATGGAAACAGGCTGGCAGCTGCCGATGACTTCTCCCGCTTTGATGCTCGTGGTTGAGTCTGCGGTGTTAAGGACTCTAACCGGCACATATCCGTTTCTTAAAGATCTTACAAGGCCTCGTCCTACCATCAAACTGCGCAATGCGGACGTCTTCGTTGGCTCTATCAGATAAGATCGGTGGTCTCCAGAATCACCATCAAGCTTGGCCCATACAATGCTTTCGGAAGAATTCGGTACATCAGTGTCAGTACATACTACTACATTCATCTTGGGAATTTGGACGCTGGGATCCTCCATCAGTACTTCGACATTTTGCCACTTCAATACACGTTTGCCCAAATTCAACGTGATTCCATGTGGTCGTAGAAAATCCATTCCGAGAATGCTCGTCATCCATAATGTTCGTGACCAGAAAACTATGTCGGAACGCAAGGTTTCCCAACTGTATCTGGAGGTTTACCTCTCCATGAACAGGTGCAGTTTCTCCCGTAGCTGTTCGTAGTGAGAAAATTCTGCCCTTGCGAAGTTGTTGCTGTCTAACTAGGTCTGGTTGGATAATCGATCGGGTTGCACCAGTGTCGATTGTTATGGTGCAGTGTTCTCCGTCAACTTGACCCAGAAGGCATAAGTCCGCTTCTCCACGATGTAGTCTTGACTCGGTGATGGTGGTGCTGAGGACGTCGATCCTCCTAGCCGACGTCCGTCGCATGAAGTTGGCCCTTTTAGTTTGATGGGGTTCTATTTTAGGCTCCTGACACGGTCTGGTTCTCCACCATTCTGGACAATAGCTCCGTTTTCTTCGCTTCTTGCAGTCTCTTTGCAGGTGCCCCTTCTCACTGCAATCCCAGCATCTAGGCGCACCATTTACTTGCGGCTCTTGCTCATTCTCCACGCGCTCACACCTGCACTCGTCTGTCACTACCTTGCGAACCCGGGCAGTGGTACGAGTCAGATTTTTCACTGCCTCAAAGTTCAGGCTATAAGCCAATGCATTCTTGACTGTTTGCTTTTGCATTCTTGACTGTTTTGCTTGTTGTAATTCCTGGTCCTTTAGTGCGCTGATGAATGCTTCTGTCGCTGCATCATCTCGATGTTCTGGGTCGTAGGCTGGGTAAGCCAAAAGTGCTAGTCGCTCAATGTCTTGGGCTAGCTGCTGGAAGGTTTCACCAGACTTCTGCACCCGATGCCTTAGCTGTGACCGATAAATCTGCTTTAGATGATCGTCTCCATAACGCATGTCGAGCGCACTCATTATAGCATTCGGGAATGAGTGCAATTCATCGAGGATAGTCTGCAAAAGCTCGACAGCTGGGCCTCTTAGAGCAACAATCAGTGCAGTTGCTCGTTCCTGCTCATTCCAGTGATTTGCCCTTGCGGCAGCTTCAAACTGGGTCTTGTAAATACTCCAGACCGTTTGCCCATCGAATATTGGTGCTTGGACATTTCTGGATGTGCTTTGCGCTGCGGGTATAAGAGGGGCTGGTGAAGTGTTTACTACTGCCTTCGCTGCTTCCAATTCTTTTTTCACTTTTTCTATCGCATGGTTTATTCTCTCTTCGACCTGGCTGACCTTTCCCTCGACCTGGCTGACCTTTTCTCGACCTGGTAAACCTTTTCCTCAACCTGGTCAACCTTTTCCTCGACGCCTTTAATTTGGTTGTTCAGATGACCGAGCTCCGCTTTTATTTCGGTTGACTGTTTCTCCAGCTTCTATGTGATGTCTGCCTTGATTTCAATCGCTTGTTGGTCCAACTTCACTGATTGTTCATTTAACTTCGCTGATTTTTCATCTAGCTTCGTAGTTAAATTGGATGACTATTCACTTAGCTTCGCAGTTAAACTGGATGACTGTTCATCTAGCTTCGCAGTCAGACTGGATGACATCAGCATCAACATTTGCATTAGCGCATTATCTGGCTCCTTTGATTTTGGTGTTTCTACTTCGCCACCTTCTGCGCCTTTTTCCGCATCTGAGAGCTCACCCGAGTCCAGATTCACGCCTTTCGACTCGATCGCGTCACGCAATCAGTATGGCCTTTGTACCTTGTGTGGCCAGATTCCGCTGTTCCAACTCCTCCTTGAGCTCCGATATGATCAATTGATCAATTTTTAGGTGAAAGTTTCCTGGCACTTTTATTGTTTCGGCTTTTATTTATTTTTCCACCAGTTTCCAAGTTAGGTTTCACTATTGTGCATTTTTTTTGGAGCAGTGACTCACTTTCAGATGTTGATCAAGCTTGTTGTGTTCTCGTGGTTTCGAGTAAATTCGTTTTGATGTTCTTAATGATTGTGAAAACAATTGCGACAGTAACTCGCAGAATTATTTGTACATGTAATAATACTATCATTCAGCTGGGCTTTGTATAGGGTCTCTAGTCATTCAATTCATTTCTCGTACATTGGCGAATGTTCTGACGAGAACTACCTGGTATATTCGAGCAGGTCTGAATGTCCGCAGTGACGTTACTTTCAGATGTGGAATATATCTACTTGGTTCATTCTTGTGCTTTCAAGTGCATTCGTTGACCATGATGTTATTAATAGTTGCGACAACAATTGCAACAGTAGCTCGCAGAATTGTTCGGACATGTTACCGCCCCTCAGTTCTTTTTGGCCCGAAAAGACGTGTCGCCAGTTGTAGTCAAGCCTCCTTGGATGTAATATGCGGCAAGATGGTCCAGGTGCACGATTAACATTTTGGCTCTCGGCTTACGGTGTTCCTGTACGCGATATATGACGTCGTTGATTTGCTTTGTAACCCGGTATAGTTCCTCGCAATTATGCTGCAACTTCGGAGACTTGTCCTTCCGCCGTTGCGGGTTGTAAAGCCATCTGGTCCTCGTGCGGTCAGTGGGATTCAAGGTGTTTTCGGACTGTACAATGTATTTGGTTCAAACGTGGTCTTAGCTCACTTGCGTACTCTGAGACCATTTGGGCTTTCTGAGGGGGTGTTCTGAACTTTATATCAGCCGGCAGACGAATAGTCCTTCCAAAAATGACTTTGGCTGGGGCGTGGTCCATCGATGCGTGTTCAGTAGCTCTATACGCCATCAAGAATAATGAAATGTGCTGATCTCAGTCCCTTTGGTTCTCGTCAACCATCTTGGCCATGAATTTACTGAGTGTGCCGTTGAAGTGTCCGACCATTCCATCGGATTGGGGATACAGTGGTGTTGTCCTCGTTTTCCGTTGTCCTAGCAGCTCGCTCATTTCACCAAAAACTAGTGATTCAAAGTTTCGGCCTTGATCCGGATGTAGTTCGCTAGGTACGCCGTACCCACTGATCGAATTTAACACCAGCTGTTTGGCTACAGTAGTTGCTTCCTGGTTGGGAATGGGGTAGACCTCAGGCCACTTGCTGAAATAAGCCACAACCAGGGTGTATCGATTTCCCCATTCGGATTCAGGAAACAGTCCTGCGATATCAACAGCAATCCTTTCAAATAGCACTTCCACGTTGTAGACTTACATTTACCCTCTCAGTGGTCACATTGGACCTTTGACGGAAGCGTAAATTGTGCATCTACGACACCAGTCCTCTACGTCTTCTCGAGCGTGGAGCCAGTAGAACCTTCCCCGAAATTTCGCTAAGGTCGTGTTAACACCAAAGTGGCCTCCCGAGGATCCTTCGTGCATTTCCTTAACCATATCGTGGATTCGGCTTTTGGGAAGTACAGTTTGCATTCTAAAGGAGCTGTTATCCGCCGTTTGCCATTTCCACTTGAGTATGCGACCCTCCACCTGAAGTGAGTTCCATTGTGCCCAATAACTTTTCAGGGTTGCACCATGCATCGAAACATCCTTCCACTCAGGTCACCCAGTTGTCTCCTTCCATGCGAGCGATGGTTCAATGTCTTTATCAGCTAACTGGGCATTTCGAATCACCTCCAATGACCAAACTTCGGCAAATTCGGCCGTTATTACTCGCAGATCACCGGTCGGCTCCTTTTCTTCAATCCGTCGGCAATCTTTGCAGTTAGAAGGACATGGACGATGAGATAGGGCGTCAGCATTTCAATTAACTCCACCCTTCCGATGAACAATTTCGTAGTCGTATAACTGCAATCTTTTGATCCATCTCGCAACTTGTCCCTCGGGGTTTTTGAAGCTAACCGGCCATCTCAGCAATGCAATGTCTTTTCGAAGAATAAATTTCTGGCCATATAGGTACTTGTGGAACTGCTTGGTGGCCTCTATTATAGCCAATAGCTCCTCTCACTTTTTAAGAGAACTTGACTGTAATACGAAACGACTCTTTCTTCGCCATTGATCTGCTGGGAGAGTAGAGCTCCAATCTCGCCGTTGCTCACATCGGTGTCAACTACAAACATTTTTCCGGGTTCTGGATATGCCAGCACGGGTGAGTCACACAGCTTCTCCTTCAAGGTCTCAAAGGCTGCCTGGCGTTATTCATTGCAGACATACGGACGATTTCTCTTGGTTGGCTGATGGAGACACTTAGCTATTTTGGCAAAGTCTTTGACGAATTTTGTATAGTACGTCACCAGACCCAGTAAACTTCATAGTTGGCGCTTGTTGTTTGGTGTTGGCCAGCTTTTCACAGCTTTAATTTCTTCAGGGTCTGTTTTGACCCCTTCAGCTTGTTGGGACTAAGTTTCAAATTCGCCAGTCGCAATCGGGTGACAACCTCTTCTAAGTTCCGCACATGCCCTTCAAACGTTCTCCCGGTAACAATGATGTCATTTAGGTAAACGAAGCAGGTTTTTCAGGTAAGGTTTCGTATCACGTATTGCATCAGGCGTCCGAAGGTGAGTCGGGTATTGCAAAGCCAAAATGGCATCACCACAAATCGCCACAACCCGGTCACAACTGAAAATGCGGTCTTCTCTCGGTCCTTGTCAATTTCTACCTGCCAGTAGCCACTCTTGAGATCGAGTGTAGAAAACAATTTTGCGTCGGCTAAAGTGCCCATAATGCCGTTGATGTGTGAGGGAAACTATCTTTCTTAGTGACGTCGTTCAGCTGCCTATAGTTGACACAAAAACGAGTGCTATCATCCTTTTTCTTTACTAGAACTACTGGCGCGGCCCATGCACTGACAAAAGGTTCGATTACACCTTGTTTTTCCATGTCCGAGATCAGTATGCTCGCTTCTTCTTTCTTAGTGACGTCGTTCAGCTGCCTAAAGTTGACACAAAAATGAGTGTTATCATCCTTTTTCTTTACTAGAACTACTGGCGCGGCCCATGCACTGACAAAAGGTTCGATTACACCTTGTTTTTCCATGTCCGAGATCAGTGTGCTCGCTTCTTCTTTCTTAGTGACGTCGTTCAGCTGCCTATAGTTGACACAAAAACGAGTGCTATCATCCTTTTTCTTAAACTAGAACTACTGGCGCGGCCCATGCACTGACAAAAGGTTCTATTACACCTTGTGTTCCATGTCCGAGATCAGTGTGCTCGCTTCTTCTTATTTGGCTATAGGAAGTCGTCTCAGTGCTTGTAAAATCGGCATGACTCCCTGTGTATCTATGACGTGAGTTACTATACTGGTTCGGCCTTGGTCATCCGGGCTTGTTGAGAAGATGTCACTGGACTTGGTGACTTGATCAGAGACTCTCTTCGATATCTGCACTAGCAATTGGGTCTGCTTCAATATTGCAGACGTGAATTCCCGGGTTTTGCTTGTGTGTTGCCTCCTGCCGATGATTTCTCCCGCTTTGATGCTCGTGGTTGAGTCTGCGGTGTTAAGGACTCTAACCGGCACTTATCCGTTCGTCATAGATCTTGCAAGGCTTCCTGCTACGATCAAACTGCGCAACGCTGACGTCTTCTTTGGCTCTATCAGATAAGATCGGTGGTCTTCAGAATCACCATCAAGCTTGGCCCATACAATGCTCTCGGAAGATTTTGGTACGTCAGTGTCGGTACATATTACCACATACATCTTGGAAATTTGGACACTGGGGTCCTCCATCAATACTTCGGCATTCCGCCATTTCAATACCCATTTGCCCAAATTCAGCGTGATTCTATGTGGTCACAGAAAATCCATTCCGAGAATGCAGTAATCATAATGTTCGCGACCAGAAAATTATGTCGGAACGCAAGGTCTTCCAACTGTATCTGAAGGTTGACTTCTCCATGGACAGATGCAGTTTCTCTCGTAGCTGACCATAATGAGAACATCCTGCCCTTGTGAAGTAGCTGTTGCCTAACTAGGTTGGGCCGGATAATCGATCGGATTGCACCAGTGTCGATTATTATGGTGAATGCTCTCTGCCAACTTGACCCGGAAGGCTTAAGTCTGCTTCTCCCCAATGAAGTCTTGGCACGGTGATGGGGGTGCTGGGAACGTCAATCCTCCTACCCAAGCTCTGCCCCACGAAGCTGGCCCCCTCAGTTTGAAAGGCTTCCATTCTGGGTTCCTGGCTCGGTCTGGATCTCCTCCACCCTGGACGATAGCTCGGTTTTCTTCAATTTGTGCAGTCTCTTTGCAGATGTCCCTTCTTACCGCAATTCCAGCATCTAGGTGCACCATTTACCTGTGGCTCTCACTCAATTTCCACACGCTCACACCTGCACTCGTCTGTCACTGTCTCACCAACCCGGGCAGTGGTACGAGCCACATTTTTCATAGCCTGAAAGTTCAGATTATAAGTCAATGCATCCTTAATTGTTTGCTTTTGAGCTAAACTCACGGCCTGTTGTAATTTCTGGTCCTTTGATGCGCTGATGAATGCTTTTGTTGCTGCGCCATCTCGATGTTCTGGGTCCTAAAGTGAGTAAGCCAAAAGTGCCAGTCGCTAAATGTCTTGGGATCGCTGCTGTATGTTTTCGCTAGACTTCTGTATCCGATGCCGTAGTTGTGACCGACAAATCTCTTTCAGATGATCGTCTCCATAACGCATATCAAGCGCATTCATTGTAGCAGCCGAGTTTAAGTGCAACTCAACGGAAATAGTCTCCAAAGGCTCGGCAGCTGGGCCTCTTAGAGCAAGGATTAATGCAGTTGGTTGTTCCTGCTCATTCCAGTGATTTGTCCTGGCGGCGGCTTCAAACTGGGTTTTGTAAGTACTCCAGATCGTTTGCCTGTTGAATATTGGTGCATTCACATTTCTGGGTATGCTTTGCGCTGCGGTTATAAGCAGGGCTAGTGAGGTGGTTACTACTGCCTTCGCTACTTGCAAGTCCTTTTTCATTTTTTCCATCCCGTGGTTCATTCTCTCCTCGACCTGGCTAGCCTTCCCCTCGACCTGGTAATTTGTTAAATTTGGATGGTCAGACTATTGAGCTCCACTTTTTATTTCGGTTGACTGTTTCTTCAGCTTCTGTGTGATGTCTGCCTTGATTCCAAATGCTTGTTTCATTTAGCTTCGCAGCTAAACTGGATGACTGTTCATTTAGCTTCGCAGTTAAACTAGATGACTGTCGTCGCTACTCTTGCTGCATCAGCATCAATATTTGCATGAGCACATTTCCTGGTTCCTTTGACTTTGGTGCTTCTTTACCTTTTGGGCCTTTTTCCGCATCTGAGGGCTCACGCGGATCCAGATACACGCCTTCCGACTCAATCACATCACACAAGCGTGCAATCAGTATGGCCTTTGTACCTTGTTTCGCCAGATTTCGCTGTTCCAACTCCACTTTGAGCTCCGATATGGTCAATTCATTAATTTTTAAATGTTAGCTTCGTGGAATTTTCATTGTTGTTTTTCACCAGTTTCGACTTTAAATTTCACTATTGTGCATTCAAAAAATGTTCCGAAGTTTTCACTTTTTTCATTTCATTCTCACTTCAGACACTACTGTCACGTATTATAGTTCGCGGCCGATAATTTTAATGTTCCGGGAAAGTGAAGACGCACTGTCTTTTAAATTAAGGTAAACGAGTTTACTTACAAATAATGCACAATCATTAATTTCACTATTTTACAAAAATTAATGAAAAGGTTATTTTTGTCTATAAATTTAATATGTGTTTCAACTGTCTCCATTGTCAATCAATATCACCTTTAATTCGCGGTCTAAACTATCGTAGTTTCTACTATCACGTTTTTGCTATATCCTCCCAGTCATTCAGCTCGGCTTTGTATCGGGTCTCTAGTCATTCAATTCATTTCTCGTACGAATGTTCGAACGAGATCTACCTAGAATATTCGAGCAGGTCTGAATGTCCGCAGTGACGCTACTTTTAGGTGTTGATCATGGATCTACTTGGTCCATTCTTGTGCTTTCGAGTACATTCGTTGATCATCATGATATTAATAGTTGCGACAGTAGCTCGCAGTATTGTTTGGGCATGTAGCAATAGTTTATGTATTGCAATATTTTTGTGGCACATTAAAAGACTGATTACTGCTGTAAACAACGGATTATTTCAGTAATAACTACCAAACGGTGCAAAGCGCAATCAAGCAAACAGACATCGTTTGCTTGTGTATTGTCGTCTTATGAAGTGTTTTTAATGATAGTAAAAACTAAATGATTTCCTTGTTACGATAAAGGCGATAAAAGTGCGAGCATCGTCTGCTATAGTTTTGGGTGCGAAAAGACGAGTCCTGGTCAAGGAATTTTCCCACTCATGCCATTCGGTTGACTATGCGTAGAAGGGCTTCGAACGATGCTAGATGGTATTGATGGTAAACAAGCGAGGCGAACAGGAACTAGTGGACATTTGGGTGAACTATTCGAGCATGGTTTGGATTCATATTCTACAAGCTTGGTGACAATTTACATGTTCTCATTGTTTGCAACTCATGATTTACCATTGATAAGAATGGTTTTTGTGATATGGAATGTGTTGCTCAACTTTTATTTATTGCATTTTGAAAAATATGATATTTCTGTCATAGATAGACAAATTGAGACCTCAGCGTGATTCCCTGGTTGATTACTTTTTGTAAGCTACAGTCCGGGTGAGTCGTTTGAATGTTATAAAACCACCAACAGAAGGAATAGACTTGAAGGACGAGCTCTAAGCTAAAAGCAGGACTGTTAGATTAACTGTCCTTTAATAAAATAATTGATCATAGTATCTTATATCGTAATTGTAGAGAAAACGATTCCTTAAATTTATTTGTTATATTTGCATTGCATTTATTCGCCAACCTCTGTAAAATTTTTATTTGTTTTCACCTAGATAATTTTTATATGGAATATTTACTGTTGAACAAGACATTTCTAGCTGAAAAAAATTTAAAAGCTTTCGAAAACTAAATGAAAAATTCAAAAAAATAAATTTAAGAAAAAAAAACAAAAAGGAAATGCAGGTGTGTAAAATTAAAGATTTTTTGTTATTTTAAAATATTTCTATGAAACAATTTCGTATTTTTTAATTGAGAGGTATCCTCGCATATAAAATCAAAAGAAAAACGTCAGGCCTTCTTATCTTAGTTAATCCAAGATCCCATTCAAGCTGGCCGGGCACACCTTATCTAATTTCAGTTGCGTGAAGGGTCAATTTTATATTCGATTTTCATCTATCCTTTCCACTCTCAACCCGTTCCTACTGATTAATTCAATATTCGTCATTTCGTTCATAATTATTTTTGGTTATTCCTTGTGTACAGTTTCATTACCTAAATTCATTTATCAATTGCCTAAAATCATTTGTCTAAAATCAATTTTCTAAAATATACAGTCAACCTAAAACCCTAAATTCATTTATTCATCATCTAAAACCTAAAATCATCCAAGATATAAATTCATGCATTAAATGCAAATGTTCAAAAATTATATTTCACTTTATTCATCATATAATTCTAATCCTCAACATTGTTATTGTATATATCAATTATGCAAACATTCTTCCCAGCACAATTAATGCGCTTTATTTGTAATTCTCACGACAAATTCCAGGCGAAACCCAAAAGTCAAAAGCGCTTTATTGAATACTAATCGATATAAATTTTCAAAGAATGTAAAGCAAATTCCAAATAATAACAATACAAAATCTTAATGGCCCGAATGGCTCTCTAAATTTATATGTTATCATTAACGCATTTCATCAGGAAAACTATAGCAAATTCAATTAATTAAGATTATTACATATTTTTAGAATTCAATTGGAAAGAGGAGAAAAAAACCAACCAACACTATCTCAAAATTATTTATAATTTAAACACAACAGTGAAACTTTAATCCTACACCTAATATGTTGTAACTTAATTCATATAAAATGCAATCAAAAACTTTATCTTATACTAAAAAATTCTATAACAATGTTCCTAACCTAAGCGTTTAATCTTATCTCTAACCTAATAAATATAATAAACATAACATGTACCTAACCTATCGCTAATTTTTAACAAAAATAAACAACAATACTAAATGTAGCATTAATGAGCTGAAACTCCAAAACTAAATAATGAAAAACACAAAAACTGGAAACAAACACGAATAATTTAGACATTGTCATTCAGCCACTAATAACTGGATTGGCCCGTCTCAGCTCGATCAGCTTCAACGAATCTAGCAAATGAGTATCACCATTGGAATTGTTGGGCTCGTGAACTCAAACTCGGAGGATATTTTCTCTTCTTATCGGTTGCCCGTCGATATATGTGATATATGACTGGGACGCCGTCAGAATCAAAAACATATCGATTCATGTCCAAATACACGAATGCCTGTGGGGGAACGAAGCCAGTAGCGAGGCAAGTCGAATATACCCGTTTGTAGTGTGGAACGGCTGTGAAACCCAAGGGTTTTCACTCACAGTCACAGATCTTGCGATATGATTCCGAAGAAGTTTCAATATGAAGATATCGACTCTTGCCACTTTAGCAGTTTGATAAATTCTTCTATTTGATATATAATGTTCCGAATCCGTCTCAGGCTTTCTGTACAAACCAGTACATGCACGAAGACATTTCCTTTCGAAAACTCTTAATTTTTCCATAGTACTAGCACTCTGGTTGTACCAGATTTGACATCTATATGTCAAAACTTGTCTAACCAGGGTCTTGTAACAGATAATTTTTACCTTTTGATCAATGTATTTGGAATGAAAGAGTCTTCGTAAGGCCATGACTACTTTTCGAGCCTTACTGAGCATGGTTTTCACATGTTCAGTACAGTACAGATACTGATCGAGATAAACACCGAGGTATCGAACACAGGATTTATGTGGAACTCGTTCTGAACTACCCTCACCAGCCATGATGTGGAAATCTTCCCAATTACGTTTCAGGTCTTGATTGACCCCCTGCAGCGTTGTCCAAGACAAGATTGTTTCACACTTTTGCGCATTTATTTTCATTCGCCAATTCTCAGTGTACAGCTGTACATCATTGAACATTTTTCGGGGATTGCTCTGAGCTATTGTAGCTTTTCGATCTGCAAACGCTACCAATGATCGCGTTAGCGAGACGTTAAAATCAAAGCCGTTCAATAGCTTGCGAATGAAGATTGAGAAGAGCAGAGGCGCAGTAACTGTTCCCTGCTGTAGACCATTCAAGACCTTGAATTCGCGCATTTTTGTCAGATTTCCATCAATTACAACAAACGATTTTCCGTATAGCATATTGCATATCTTGGCGACAAGGTGTCTGGGGAGCTTGTCCTGAAGGAGTTTTAAAATTAGTCCATCTAACCACACCGTACCGAAGGCTTTCTCCATATCAATGAGACATGCTCCAACACATTGCCTATCATTCAGTTTCCAGCAGATGTCTGAAGCTACTTTCATTATTGCATGTGTGGTCGAATGCCTGGTACGAAGACCAAATTGGCAATTCGGCATCAACTCATATTCCTCAATGTGGGCGTTTAATGCTCTGTTGAGTATCACTTCAAACGCTGATCGGGCGATAGTTTTTAGGGCATGAAGATTCTTTTCCTTTTTCCACTCATTTTGAAAATATGAATTGCTCAACATGTTATTGAACAATATGCAATAATTCCTAATAGCAGCCTCAGGCAAATGTCGGAGAACTACACTTGGAATACCATCAGAACAACATGATTTCTTGTTGTTTATCCTACGAAATGTGAAACACAAGTCTTCATAGCTGACAAAATAATCAATAAGATTCAAGCTCGGTATGAGGTCAGATGTTCATGTTTCATTGAAACGAAGAATTGATTAGCCATTCAGGCTTGATTTGAAGTTGGAAACTATTGTTTCAACGACCTCACAAAATATTTCATTCCCTTTCTCAGGATTTGGTAGATGAACCAATTCAAAATGTGTTCCAATCAGGGCAAGTTTATCTAACCCTTCACAAAGAATCCTATTTCTATTTCTATCCGAAGTCGTACTATCAATTTCGATACCAACCCTATCGAGAAGATTTATCTCATCACTATTGATTTCAAGATTCGATACCTTCACTCGAGACTTCTTGCGGAATATGCTATTCACTTTCGCGAACACGCCGTCTGGGTTCTGTGGGCTAATACCCCTCAATTTTTCCGACCATTGATTGCTGACCTCACTCCTGAAGTATGACCGGATTAATTTCCGGACATTCTTCAGGTGTAATTTCAACAAAGCCAACGAGGGATGGTTGTAGTCCAAAAATCGTCGATGAATATTGTTGACGCGTGTGAGAAGAAGGCTTTTCAATTTTTTCAACCTTGCGATGTTTGGTGTTTCATATCCTTCCATATTGTTTCGACGTTTAATCTCGGGAACTACTTTCTCAATCGTTTCCAATGCCTGCTTCTCTAACTTCGACAAATAGACATCTATTTCATCGTTAGTTAGATTCTTGTCATTAGGAATCATTGAGCAAGAGTTGCCACCATCAGAAGGGGGACATTGCTTCTGGTACTCCCGATTAAACTTCTTTTGAAACTTTCCTCAGTCTTGTTTTTTGAAATTCAACCGATGATTTTCGTGTTGAACTGCAATGAGGAAGAAATCATCCCTTTGATGATTGATTTCCATTACGATTGCGTTATGGTCGCTATCGTAAGGAAGCACCTGCAGTTTCCGTTAAGGACTATTAAAGCTGAATTCAAGTCTTGCGTCAGCAATGCAGAGGTCCAAATATGAATTTGTCCTAGGGTATGTAGGGAACTACGACCCATTCAGATTGCACCTGTATTCAATTTGGTTCTCTGTTATCCACGATTTCAGGAATACACCTCTTGGATTATTGGTGGCGTTCAGCCATGATGCATGCTTGGCTTTCAGGTTACCAGCAAGAATATAATAGTCATACAGCCTGTTCAATTCGAGTATTTCAAACAAGGAATTGAGCTCCTCCTTGAGCTTAAGAACAGTTCCACCAGTTGCATAGGCAGAGATAACGAAGAGGTTATCCCCATCTGGCAGTGAGATTTTGATAACGGACACTTCAAGAGATTCAAAGCTTTTGAATTCGACTTTTTCAATATTTCGGAAGCAATAGGGTCTTTGAAACCATATCCCGGTGCCACCTCCCTTATCACCTATTACCGTATCGTTTCTTACGAATTCAAAATCCTTGAATGTCATGGAGTTCCATGAATTGAGGTGGGTTTCAGTGAAAAGCATGATGTCAGGCTTTTACTTAACAATGAATTCAAGGAGATAATCACGCCGATGTATAGCAACAATGGAGTTAACGTTGATCGAGATGAGACGAATCCTATCCATGGAAATGTGACTGGATGATAAATTATTTTGAGGCATTTGAAACCCCTAAACGATGAAAAACAAAATTAATTTTCGTATCTTGCTTATCGATTCTTTCCAATAGAGAATTTAATTGCTGTAAAATTTTGAGAAGCAGCTCATTATTGCTACTTACATTATTTACACTATTTACCGCATTTTCTGCTGGTCCTCTAGCGGCTTACGCAAATGATACTCCGAGCTTGACGAAGTTTGGAGCTAAGACACTGCGGTGTAGTTGTATTTGCTTTGGGACCGATTTTAATCTCGTATACTCATATCGGAAGCATCCTCGATATGATGCCGGGTGACCAAAAACACCGCAGATAACACAATATAATTTCTCTTTTGGCTCCGTCTGAGCCAATTTGCACTCACCGGGAGCATGCACGTCCTTGCATTTGCCGCATCGGTAATGCATGGCGCAGTTGGCAGCCAAATACCCAAATCGTTGGCAGCGATAGTACTGGTTGATTTTTCGTTTCTGGAGGCGTTCCTACCTCACCACTCGGAAATTTAAATATATGATTTGTTGAAGAGCGCTTGGACTGCTCTTATTTGATATTTGTACTAAATGAATTGTTAATTTTTTTTCTACCATCGACCTTCTTGTCGCAAATGTTTTAACTGAGATACATTCGATTTCTGGTGGTGCTTCCTTGAGCACAGACGAAACCCGATATCGTAAGTTCATGTTCAGTTGCATCCATAGATATTCAATTAACTTAAAAGGATGAACTTTTACCGTTAAAACTAAACAACTTCCGACTTTTACCCCGATTTTTGAGCATATCTGATCGACGCGTGTAAGGGTTTTGATTATAGAGGTTTCAAATAAAGGACAACATATTGAACTAAAATGCACCCCTACTGAATTGTAATCCTTTCAAGGACTCTGGATATAGTAACAGAACTGTTAATTCTTGCTCTAGGAGGCCCAGGTGTCGAGCTTTTGCAGACTATCCCCGTTGAGTTGCACTCATAATCGGCTCCTATAATGAATGCGCGTGACATGCGTTATGAAGCCGATTGTTTGAAGCTGATTTTCGGCCACAGCTACGGCATTGGATGCAGAACTCGTTAAACCTTACAGCATCTAGTCCAAGACATTGAGCGACTGGCACTTTTGGCTTACCTAGCTTACGACCCGGAACATGGAGATGATGCAGCAACAGAAGCATTCATCAGCGCATTAAAGGACCAGGGATTGCAATACGCTACGCGTTTAGCTCGAAAACAAACGGTTAAGGATGCATTGGCTTATAGTCAGCAATTTGAGGTAGTGAAAAATGTGGCTCGTGCCACTGCCTGGGTTCGCGAGGTGGTGACAGACGGATGCACGTGAAAATTGAGTGAGGGCCACAGGAAAATGGTGCACCTAGATGCTGAAATCACGGAGAGAAGGGGCACCTGCATAGAAAGTGCAAGAAGTGAAGAAAACCGAGCTATCGTCCAGGGTGGAGGAGATCCAGACCGATTCAGGAGCCCAGAACGGAAGCCGTTCAAACTGAGGGGGCAAACTTCGTAGGGCAGAGTTTGGCTAGGAGAATCGATGTTCCCAGCACCACCATCACCGTATAAAGACTACATCGGGGAGGAGCTGACTTATACCTTCCGGGTCAAGTTGACGGATAACATTGCGCCATAACAATCGACTCTGGTGCAACCCGACCGATTATCCGATCAGCACTAGTGAGGCAACAGCTACTTCACAAGGGTAGGATGTTCTCATTATGGACAGCTACGAGAGAAACTGCACCTGTCCATCGAGAAGTCAACCTCCAGATACAGTTGGGGGAGATTATGGATGGCTGCAGCCTCGGAATGAATTTTCTGCGACCACATGGAATCACGTTGGATTTGGGCGAATGGGTATTGAAATGGCGGAAGTATTGATGAAGGATCCTAGTATCTAATTTCCCAAGATGTATGTGGTAGTATGTACCGGCACTGATGTATCAAAAGTTTCCGAGAGCATTGTATAGGCCAACCTTGATGGTGATTCTTCAGACCAACAATTTTATCTGATAGAGCCAACGAAGACGCTAGCATTGCGCAGTTTGATCGTAGTACGAAGTGGTGTAAGATCACATTCAGGAACACCGTAAGCCGAGATCCCAAATGAAAATCATGCACCTGGACCGTCTTGCCCCATTTTACATACAGGAAGACTTGACTACCACTGGCGACACATCTTTTTGGGGCGAAAAGAGGCAGTGTCCAAACAATTCTGAAAGCTACTGTCGCAATTGCTGTTGTAACTGTTAATAACATTATGATCAATATTGATTGAAAAGAAGCAACCAACAAAAGTAAACGAACGACGAAATGCGATTTGTAAAATAGTGAGATTAATTATATAGCATAATTAGTAAATTAGCTCTTCTAACTTAATTTAAAAGACAGAGCGTTTCCACTTTCCCGGGACAAAAAGCTTATCAGCCGCGAACCATAACACGTTTCATATATATATATATATATATATATATATATATATATATATATATATATATATATATATATATATATATATATATATATATATATATGTATATATATATATATATATATATATATATATAAATATATATATATATATATATATATATATATATATATATATGTATATATATATATATATATATATATATATATATATATATATATAAATATATATATGTATGTATATATATATATATATATATATATATATATATATATATATATAAATATATATATATATATATATATATATATATATATATATATATATATATATACATATATATACTCGTATATTTATACATATATATTGATATATGAATATATGTATATATATATATATATATATATATATATATATATATATATATATATATATATATATGTATATATTTGTATATATGTATATATATACATATATTATATATATATATATATATATATATATATATATATATATTTATATATATATATATATATATATATATATATACGAGTATATATATATATATATATATATATATATATATATATATATATATATATATATATATATATATATATATATATATATGTGTGTGTTTATATATATAGATATATATATATATATATATATATATATATATATATATATATATATATATATATATATAAATATATATATATATATATATATATATATATATATATATATATATATATATATATATATATATACAGGGTGCGGCGCCAAAATCCGGATAGAATTCAATTCAAATTTCCCCCCATTCTATAAGGTTTCGATAGGTCGCGATTCGCGTACAAATAGTTTAACACATGTGTTGAACATTCATAACCTCGAAAAGTGAATGTTGTAGCCACAAACAGAGTATAATCGAAGAGCCGTGATTATTGAAAGTCTTCGCGCTGGGCGCTCAGCCACAGAAATCATTCGATCCTTCGGCTACCCAAGATCGACTGTGTTTGAAGTTATTGCGAAATATAATGAATCGCAGAAGTCAGATAAAGGTTCCGCGATACCAGCAAGGAAACCCTACTCCAAGGAACGCGTTGTCAGAACCCCCGAAATCATTTAACGGGCTCAGGTATTGATTCTGGCGGATCCAAGCCAGTCAATCCAAAAATTGTCGTCAGTTGTCGGTGTAACTGAGAAAACGATGCATTGAATTGTGGAAGAGGACCTCCGCTACAAGTCTTATACAATTAAAATAAGACAGATGCTTTCTAAAGCTGCAAGGACAAAACGCGTTGAACGCTGTAACTTGCTTTTGGGTTCTTTACGAAACAAGGCTGCCGGACCCCTCAGGTTTTGGCCTCCTTTTGGCCTGGTAACTGCCCAGACTTGAATTCTCTGGATTACTATGTATAGAGCGTGGTGGAACGGGACAATAACAAGCACAGACATCTAAACGTCGCTTCATTGAGAGCCGCTATTGAAGTGGTATTCGCCAAAATGGACCATGCCGCATTAAAATGGGCCTGGGAACGCTTCAGACCGAGGGTAGAGGCGGTTATCGAAGCACAAGGGAGTTATACTCATATAGAGTGAATGTGATTTTTTATGTTTAACAAACAATTTAGTAAAAGAAACAATTATAAACTTTCCCATTTTTGTAATAAAAATTATTCTTCAATATAATATGTACGGGCATGTATATATATATATATATATATATATATATATATATATATATATATATATATATATATATATATATATATATATATATATATATATATATATATATATATATATATATATATATATATATATATATATATATATATATATATATATGCATATATATATATTTATATATATGCATATATATATATAACAGGCAAATTGAAAAGTCCCCGGTCAAATGGAGCCGTTTTTTAACGACTTCATCCTTTAAACGATCCAATTACGCTATATAATAATCGCTGTTGAGGTCTGGCCCTTTCGAAGGTAATCAATGAATATTATACCTTGCGCATCCCAGAATACTGATGCCATAACCTTGCGAGCTGACTGTTGTGTTTTTCCTCGCTTTGGATTCGGTTCGTCGTGTGCAGTCCACTCAGCTGACTGTCGATTGGACTCCAGAGTGAAATTCCATCCAGTGTCACATTTCGATGCAAAAATTCAGATTTATTGTGGTTAAACACTGCTCAGAATCATTAACACGTTGTTGCTTTTGATCGATTGTGAGCTCGCGCAGCACCCATTTTGCACACAGCTTTCTCATGTACACGTTCAGATGATATCTTCACAATGTCTGTTATCTCGATCAACTTCACTTTACGGTCATTCAAAATTATTTTGTGAACTTTTCTGATGTTTTAGTCGGTGACTACCTCTTTTGGGCGTTCACTGCGTTCGCCGTCTTCGGTGCTCATTTCACCACGTTTAAACTTAGCATGCCAATCAATAATGGTTGATTTTCCTGGTGCAGACTCCGGAAACTCTTCATTAAGCCAAAGTTTTACTTCATCTGTATTTTTTCCCTTCAAAAAGCAATATTTTATCAGCACACGAAATTCTTTTTTTCCATCTTTTTTCAAATAACAAAATTAGCTACACTCACAACGCAATATCTCACAAACTAATTTTCGGACTGCTGTCAAATTTTGACACGTATCGTTTGAAGGTTGGTACTAACTAAAAACCATATGGATTTAATACTAGCACCGCCATCTGTGTATCGGACCAGGGACTTTTCAATTGGTCTGTTATATATAAGTGAAGTGCAGCTCCACACAAAACCTTATTGATATCTGAGTAGCTCACGAGCGCGAGCCCAAAGGATGTTATGTTGAGCCCCCTTATAGTAGGCTGTACTTCTCCATCTTCAAAAACATTCAAGCTTTTAAACAGGGCGTACTCAGAGACATGTTGGATAGAGTGAGACACGAACTTATGAAAGATGGGCGGAAATCCCGCGGACTCATGATACACCTTGTGGAAGGCAAAACATCATCCCGAAAGATTTTCATATTATTTGCTATGATCGTACCCTATGCAGGCTCTGAAGGTGTTCCAAGTCGATTGGTTCGACCTCTCCGAGGCATTTGCTTGAAGTGAATCGTATGGAATGGGGCAGCGCTGCACTCCATGGTCATTCATAAACTTAGCGAATACCTTCCACATGAACTGCCCCCGCTGTACGAGCAAACCCTTTCGGGAATAACGAAGGTCAAAAAGATTTTTTGCTCCAAACATCGCACTGCGCTCTAAACATCGCTGGAGCCACATAAACTTGGTATAATGGTCCGGGACCACAAGAAATGGGGTGTTCTTGATTTTGAATGCGGGTATGGACCCGTAAAGTCCACAAACAGGTGCAATAATATGCAGGATCGCCATGTAATGAATAAAAGAATAGCCATGTAATTAACGCATGTTGAAACGCTTTCTGATCTAAGGAAACAAGCACAAGCATCGGACGCCCTCCAGCATGTTTTCTGCAACGAGGACTCTTGTAAATTGTATACTATAAAATTTGTAGAATGCAGACGCAAGCGTGGAACGTCTTCCAGTCTGCATCTACCCTAATAAGATAATCCCATGTCAGAGTTTGCACTCCCTTAGCAAGGGATATTCCCACGCAAGTAAAAGGACCAGCGTATCGAGAATGAAAGAGAGTTTTATTGCAATTGCTTCCACTTATATACTATTTTAACATAACTGCACATATAGAACTTAATGTAACCTGATTGCTTGCAAACGACACTTAATATTTTATTTCATATAAAAAGGCATTGCCAGATATTAAATCTACTAGAACAAAAAATGTAATAGAGTCGGCCATATTCAAATATTTGCTAACTTTACATTATTGTTTGAATTCATAAGGTATCCAATATGGAGACCACTACACCCTGGCCGCTAAGCAAAAACTCTCAAAGTGATTTAATTTTAAAATTATTGTATACTGATTGTTTTCTTATTAAACTTTTTAATTTGTTTGTTTTAGCAATGAAAAAGTCATTTAAGTACATTTTGTGATTTTCTTTACAAGGCTTTTTAATTTATTTATAAAGTGCAATTCTATTTTCCATTGGTATGGTTTCTCTGCTGTACTAGTAATACATTTTTTGTTCAATAATTCTTTTTGTTGTTATTGATTAAATTGTTTTGATGAAAAATAAATTTGTTGCGTGCTCTTTGTAGGTTTAATTTTATATTCAATTTTGGTGAATAATCAATATTTACCGTTTATATTATTGGGTCTTATTGTTATTATTTTTTTTTTTTTGTAAGAAGGTTTTTGTAATTTTTATTTTTGTTCTTATATATAATTAATATTAATTTTCTTATTTGGAACGTGGAAGGGTATTAAATCAAACCAAAATTTATATTAGGTTTAATTCAAAATTAACTTAAATTCAAAATTTATACTAAGCTTCATTTAAAAACCAAATTAAATTCAAAATTTTGAAATTCAAAATCTATTTTTTTGTGAAAATATAAATCAAGTTATCAAATATTCATAAAGATTATATAATGGATGTTGTGGGAATTCAAATGGATTTTAGTCTATCCGCTGTAATGATTTTAAACAAACCTTCAATTGTAGATTTTATTATTTCTTTCTTCTTTTCCATCCGTAACTTTGTTTAAGATTGAGAAATACTCTTTGCTAATTTGCATATTCTGAAGAATGTTTATTTTGATACATTCGTATTAATTTATTTAGTATTATATCGTTGTTGAAAAACTGCTCTGAAATGAAAATGGTAAATCAAACACAGTTTTGGAGATGGAATGCATGTCTTTATTGTGTCCATCTACTTAAATACATTAATTACGCTTACTAGACATAATTTATAATTTAACTTTCCCATGGTCTGCTGTGACACGTGAGATGCAAAATTTTCAAAGTCGCGGAATTGTATGTCTGAGAATTTTGTACATAGTGAAGAATGTCTGAAAGTGTGCAACGTGATCACTCACAGCAGACCGTGGGAGCACATTGAAAGTACGTAAGTTGATACGTAATATTTTTGTGGGAAAAGTTATTTTTGCTGAACAATTTCAATTATCGTGGGATTGGAATTTGTAGGAATTTGAAGGAGATAATGTTTTATGGAATTCTAACATCCTCCCCCACTTGAAACACACCTGGGCGTGGTTCAACAGTAGTAGAAGATGTTGGCTGGGTCCATTTTGATGGTCGTGGTATTGTATGGAATTTTGTTCCTGTGGTTTGCTTCCATTGTGGTTCCGGTGTTTTCAATTGGCCTAGTTGTCGTGAACGTAACCTGTGCCAAAGTTGCCATAGCGCCACTGCAAGTATGATAGCTAAACACAGGTAGCTCAAAACATAGTTGTGCGTGTCGTGCGTTGAAATTTGTTCTCGGAAGTCGGCTCGTTTGATTTCCGCAATCCCGTCTTTGAGTTGCTTCCATAATTGTTGATCGATGTCGATAGTGGATACATTTAATCGATAGTTTAGTTCGATGTCTCGGTTGTCCAGATGTTCGGAAAGGTTTCCCAGAGGGTTAAAAGAAAAATTCATGGTGCTTTCGAACTGAGTGTTGCTGGCGATTGTTAAAGTTCGGTGGTTTAAGTTGCACTGTGGACTTAGCTTCAGTATGCCGCTTCCACGAAGATGAAGGATTTTGAAGTCCCTTCCACAGAGCGCATCGAATGTTGTTTCTTCCTTCAAAACGTAGATCCACTGGTTTGCAGTATTCAGCTTGATCCAAGTATTCGTAGTGGGAGATACGTGCACCGCGCAAGTTGACGAAAAGTTAGCCACATGAACCAGAAGGGCGACTTCGCATTCATACATGCTGGATTGAGCCGTATAGACAGGATGATGATGAGCGCAGATTAGTTCGGTCTCTGATAAGTGCAGGCATTTTCCACGTTCTTCTGCTGAAAATGGGAAGAAATGATCTCGTTTGGAGTTAACCGCTAAATATTCAGTAGAAGGCTGTAATGAAGTTGATATATTTTTTATGATTGTAGGAACAGAATACAGTTTAAGAAGCTGATATTCTTCTATTGTAGTGAGCGGTATTTGCATATCGAAGATGATATTTGATGCCGTTGTTCTGGTTCGAACTGTAGCTAGATTGTATATTTTATGGAAGGCGTCTGGAGAAACAGGTAGCATATGATTTTTTGGTAGATTCTCTTGTATTATTTGCAGTTGTTTTCGCAATTGTGTTGGTGTTATCAATAATGGATCTATTTTTCCTTGGTAAGTGTTGGTAATTACTTGAATGAGCACATCTTGTATACTTTTGAAGTTGAAGAGTAAAATTGTGGTTTGTACTGCTAAGGAGCTGAAGATACTGGAAAGTGTTTTGATTTTGAGCGTTGTGTTTGCCAGGTGCTCGGACTGGTTTTCGATAAATTTAAATTGTTGATTGATGTGTCTATTTTCCTTTTCCAAAATATTTGATGTGCAATCGAGTATTATCGTTTGGTTTTTTATTAACTTTAGTAGATTGCCTTCATTTTGCTTGATTTTTCTTATGTCGTCCTCATATTGGTTAGCAAAGTCTTCATCTAGTACCCCAAATAACAGATGAGCGGCTGAGCCAACGATGTTTAGCGGAGATCTTCGAACTCTTGCTTGGTGTTGTTGTAACAGTTCATTTTTCTGCTGGATCTCGTTGTGCAGTCGAAAAAATTGCAATGTTAGTGTACTACAATATTGGCCAACATGGAATAGTTTATCTTGTGCCGAGCAAATGCCAATCAGCTTAGTTATGTGCCTTCCCAGACCATCGTACTCCGCCCAATAATTTGTTAAGTCGTAGTAAGTCACAATTTTCCAAGTGTTATCAGTTAATTTAATTCGGTTAACTTCTTCGAAGTAAATACCAGGGTTGTTTTTGAATGGGGTTATTTCTGCGATTGATTGATGTTGCGTTACTCTTTCGTCCCCAAAAATCAACGGTACCAACAAAATAACGAGGAACATTTTGAGGAGGGAGGTTCTTCCTTGTTTTGGCGTGGACGCTGATTCTTGAGTTTCTGCTCTCTTTCGGGACATATTTTGGGTGGCTGCTATTAGGTCAGAAGTGACAGGAGCTATTTTTGGACGGTTGGTGTGTGTATTTTGGGTTTCGTCTTCAGTTAGAGGATGGTTAATTTTTGTACTTGAGGCTTCGCCTTGAGTAAGAGGCTCGTAGGTCGCTCCACCTGTACATGGCAAAGGACTGAAGGTGTCAATTGCCCGTGAAGTTATGCCTGTTGCCGTTTTTATTTCCACCACTCTTACTCTACCGTCTAGTCCCTTATAGACTTTTGTTATTCGTCCCATGCGCCAATTCATTGGTGGCAAATTCGCATCCTTGAGAATTGCTAATGTCCCGGGTTCTAGATTTTGCTTGACCTCTTGCCACTTAGTCCGTGGTTGCAAATCCTGTAGGTATTGTTTTGTCCACCTCTGCCAAAAGTCCACATGTAGTGCTTTCACCAACTTCCATCGAGTTAGAAGAGGAATCGCTCCGGGGTTGATTTCGGGGTCAGGAATGGTCGATAACGGTTGTCCAATTAGAAAGTGGCCTGGGGTTAGCGCTTGAAGATCGTTTGCATCTGCTGACATTTGACAAAGTGGTCGAGAGTTAAGGATGGCTTCTATTTGACAAATGACGGTGTTGAGTTCTTCGTAAGTGAGTGAAGCACTTCCTACCACGCGTTTCAGGTGATATTTTGCTGACTTTATTGCAGCCTCCCAGAGTCCGCCAAAATGAGGAGATCTCGGTGGGATGCGCAACCATTCGATTCCTTCACTAGTACACGTTTCTTCAATTGAGTCGAAGTGGTCATTGAAGAGTGAGTATAGTTCTTGAAGTTCTGAGTTTGCTCCAACGAAGTTTGTAGCATTGTCGTTAAATAGTTTTGAAGGTCGCCCTCGTCTGGCAATAAAGCGTTTGAGGCATCCTATGAAGGCCGCCGAGGTTAAGTCCGTAGCTAGCTCAATGTGCACTGCCTTTGTGGAGAAGCATACGAACACTGCTACGTATGCTTTGGACGGTCGTTTTCCTCGTATCTTGAAGTGGATGTGGGTGGGCTCGCAAAAATTGACTCCAGTGTAGAGAAACGGCCTGGACTGTTGGACTCTTTCCGCTGGCAAATCTCCCATAAGTTGGGTGAGGAGTTTCGGTTGTAACCAAGCACACAGTATGCATTGCCGGACTATCTTGTTGGCCATCCCCTTTCCGTTGATACACCAGAACGTTCGCGCGAGATGTATAGCAGAGCCTGTGGTCCTGCATGCAAGTGCTTATGATGAAGGTGTGAGAAGATTAGCGGAGTGAATTCATGCATAGACGAGATCAGCATTGGGTGCTTTGTACTGAAGGGAAGCAAACTATTTCTCAGTCGACCACCTACTCGTATAATCCCGTGTTGATCTAGGAAGGGCGCTAGCGAGCGGAGATTGCTGTTATGGGCAACAGAATCCTTCTTTGTGAGGTGTTTGATGTCATCTGCGAAGTCGTCTTGCTGCATCACAGATATGATTATTTGTAGTGCTCGTTTTATTTCGTCTGGGTTTGTACAGCTAGAATTCCTTTTTTCTTTAGGCAGCTTGCAATTTCCAATAAAGCGTAGTATGAAGGCAGTAACTTCTTGCAATCTCTGAAAATTATTATTATGTCGGATGTTTCGAATGATTGATAGTGGCTGATTATGAGTACTAATCAACACCATTTTTTGCTTTCGTTGTTCAGGAAGTTCGAAAACAATTTCTTCGTTTTTAGTAGCTTTGCTTGAAAAATGTTGTAACAGAAAGGTTGGCCCTTTAAACCACAGCGTACTTGAGCATAACTCAGCAGGAAACATGCCTCTGGAGATTATATCTGCTGGGTTTTATGTAGATTCAACGTGCTGCCATACTCCATCTTCTGTATGTTCTTGTATGTATGCGATTCGGTTGCCAACGAACGTGGTAAATTTTGATGATGGTGATGCAATCCATTGAAGAACCGTTTGAGAATCGCTCCAGTAGAAGGTTTTATCGATAGTAATTTGTAGAGAATTTTTCACTCTTCGCATGAGTTGTGTCAATAATTTTGCAGCGCAAAGTTCCAGTCGAGCAACTGTGGTTTGTTTGTTTGGTGCAACTCGGCTCTTCGCACATAATAAGGTGACATCAATTTGCCCACCGAGGTCTTCAGTGCGTATATAGATGCGTGCTCCATATGCAAGTTTGCTGGCGTCTGAAAAACCATGTAGCTGTGTGCCTTGGCGTTTTGCGGAGATCATGGCATAACGAGGTAATTTTAAATCGCTTAAGACGGGAAGCTGTGATCTGTAATATTTCCATCCCTTTTGTAGTTTTTCCGAAAGTGGGGTGTCCCAGTCAATTTTCAATTCCCAAAGTTGCTACATAAAGACTTTCGCTTATACCACTACTGGATTCACTAGCCCGAGGGGGTCAAATAGTTGTGACATTTGGGCAAGGACGACTCGTTTCGTTACTGCCTGTTCGTTGTCTTTAATGTTGATGTTAATATTGAATTGGCCAGTAGATGGATTCCATATTAGCTCCAATGCCTTGATAGCACAATTATCTTCGAGGTTGGTTACATCGAATTCAGGAGCTCGATCCTTGAGGGCTATGTGACGCAACAGATTCAAGTTATTGGAACACCATTTATGTAGGTGGAATCCCCCTCGTTGAAGCAATTGAATAAGCTGTTGTTGGAGACATAGTGCTTCTTCCAAGTCATCGCTGCCAGTTAACAGGTCATCGATGTATAGATCTTGGCGTACTACCTTTGCTGCCAAAGGGAAACCTCTTTCTTCATCATTAGAAAGACGCTGGAGACACTTCAACGCTAAGTATGGAGCACTCCTGGTTCCATATGTAACGGTCTTAAGCCGGTAAGCTGTTGGGCGTTCACCGAGTTTATCTTGCCACAGGATAAGCTGGAAATCTTGGTTTTCTTTATGCATCCGAATTTGTCGGAACATTTTTTGGATGTCAGCCGTCATTGCGTACTTGAAACTTTGAAATCGGATTAGAATGTTGAATAAATCGTGTTGAAGTGTCGGACCCGTATGCAAGATATCATTGAGTGACAGATTAGTAGATGTTTTTGCTGAGCCGTCAAAAACAACGCGTAGTTTTGTTGTCAAGCTGTCGGGTCGTAGTACGCAGTTATGTGGCAAGTAATAGTGTGGCTCGTTATGGTTGGATGCTTCGACAACTTCAAGATGTCCCAGTGCTAGATATTCTTTTATGAAGTCAGAGTACATCGTTCGCAGCTCCGGATTCTTTTCGAGTTTTCTGAGTAAACTTCTTAGTCGCTGTTCAGCTAATTGCTTTGAAGACCCCAAGGAAGACGATGATTGAGAGAATGGTAGCCTCACTATAAATCTACCTTCTTTATCTCTTGTAACCGTGGATTCAAAGAATTCTTCACAATGTTTATAGGCGTTTGACATTGCTGGTTTAGTAATTTCGACATCTTCTAATTTCCAGAAGCGCTCGAGCTTTTGTTCAAGGCTTGTTGCTATACCACAATACGTATTCTGTGTAGCTAACTCGTTAATTTTTCCAATTGCCATCCATCCTAATTGCGTGTTTTGTAAGAAAGGCAAATCAGCTCCCATTGATATCTTTTCAGACGTTATCAGTGAGCAAAATATCTCTGCTCCAATCAAGACATCTATACCCTTTGGTTGATTGAACTGCGGATCTGCAAGTGAAAGATTTGACGGAATCGGCCAATTATTTGTTTCAAATTTCCGAGTTGGATGATCAGATGTTATCTCGTTGATAACGAATGCTTCTATTTGTATTGCATAATTAGATGTTGTAGACTGTAGATGTAAGTACACTCGCCTGGATGAATGTTGTGTTGTGTTACCGATTCCGAAGATTTGCTGAGTTTCTCGTTTACCTCTGGAGCCCAATTTGCTGTATAGTTTTTTGGTGATGAAGTGGAGCTGGGAACCTGAGTCAAGCAATGCTCGAGCTTGCACTGGCTCTCCATAGGCATTATTGATTGTAACGACTGCTGTTCCCAGTAAAACATAAGATGTGTTTTTGTTGGTTGATTTCAGCGTTGTTAACGCCTTTCGTGCTAGACTTGCCTTACCAGGATCGCTTGTATTGCCTTCGAGAGGGTGTTTTGCCTTGGCTGCCATCCCAGTTTCACTACTAGTGCCTTAATTTCTAATTAATTTCTGCTCGTGATGGAGCAGTGTGTGGTGTCGTTTGCCGCATTTGGTACAACTGCGAGATGTACACGCTTTAACTGAATGTCCAATCCGTAGGCAGTTGAAGCATAGTTGCCACTTGCTGACAGCTTTCTTCTTATCAACGATACCCAAGTTTGTAAAGAGGTTACAATGGTGAAGGTGGTGGGATTCGTTGCACATCTTACATACGCTGTTATTAGTAGACGTTAAAGTTGTCTTGGCATTGATCGTTTTAGTGTGTGTCTTAACTGATCGCACGCCAACTGCCTCGAGTGCCTGAAACCGGAATTCCAAAAATTTTAAAAACTGCTCCATTGTCGGTATTTCTCTTGGTGAGCTCAAAGATCGTTCGAATGCAACATGTGTTGCACTGTCGAGCTTTTTCAACAGCAGGAAGATGAGTATTGGATCCCATTGTTCCACATTAACCTTCAATGCTTGAAGGCCTCTGATGCACTCTTGCGTAACATCATGAAGAGCTTTGATACTACTACCAGTTTTGACAGTGATCGTTGGTTGTGAGATCAACTTGTGAATAATAGAGCTCACCAGCAGAAGCTTGTTTTCATAGCGCTCTTTCACCAGTTTCCAAGCTGAATCGTAATTCTTGTCGCATACCGATAAATGTTTGATGAATGCTTCTGCTTCTCCCAAAAGATTGGTTTTCAGGTACCAGCACTTCTGCGACGGTCCAAGATTGCTTTGGTCAATTAATTGACTGAAAAGGTCGTGAAATTCTTGCCAATGCAAGTAATTACCATCGAACTTCGGTAATTGAATGCGAGGTAGCTTGATGTTGGTTGATGCACCTTCCTGTATAGTTTCTACTGAAGAGCCGCTCTGTAGAATCTCCAATTGAAACGCTTCTACCTCTTCTTCCATGTGGTTGTATGACGTAATGTCATAGTTGTCTGGAACCTCATCCGCCGCTAAAATGTTGAAGTGTTTCTCCCTGATCGCATCCCAATGTTTGTTGATGGACTTCAACTGTAGCTCCATGAACTGCGCTGGCTGCTTAGAGATTACCCGTTCACTAAGCCGGTTGAGAAGTCGCTGCAATGTCTGCATCAAGATGTGCTGAGTGCTGACCATTGACAAAACCTTGTTTGGTACACTCCGCACTTCCTGCCTGGATGATGATTCTATAGCTTCCTGCCTGGATGGTGATTCCGTAGCTTCCTGTCCGGATGGTGATTCCGTAGCACTGAACTCCATCAGAAGGTCTTCGATCAGCTCTAGTAGCCTGAACGTCACCTTCTTGATCTGCTCGTCATACTGGTTGCGAACATAAGGTGAATTCTTACGATCCTCGATGTCAACCAGAAGCAGCGTTTGATTCTGATGGAACTCTTCCCATAGTTGCATGAGGCGCTTCTTCCTTGATTCCAAATAGTCCTGGGTTTTCCTCAGCTGACTATCCTTGGAGAAGTTTCGCATCATCCGCTCGATTTCATCTCCTAGCTCTTGCTGCTTGCTGATGAGTCCTGACATCTTAGAGTCCTGTCACGGTCGCCAAATGTTGAAAAACTGCTCTGAAATGAAAATGGTAAATCAAACACAGTTTTGGAGATGGAATACATGTCTTTATTGTGTCCATCTATTTAAATACATTAATTACGCTTACTAGACATAATTTATAATTTAACTTTCCCATGGTCTGCTGTGACACGTGAGATGCAAAATTTCCAAAGTCGCGGAATCGCATGTCTGAGAATTTTGTGCATAGTGAAGAATGTCTGAAAGTGTGCAACGTGATCACTCACAGCAGACCGTTGAAAGTACGTAAGTTGATACGTAATATTTTTGTGGGAAAAGTTATTTTTGCTGAACAATTTCAATTATCGTGGGATTGGAATTTGTAGGAATTTGAAGGAGATAATGTTTTATGGAATTCTAACAATCGTTAAATGTCTTTTCCGGGATTTTGTCTATCATTTTTATTGGTACCATATTTTTCGAATTATATTTTTCTTCTTGTAAATTGCAAACATTTTTAAATTTTTCTATCGTGCTCTTCTTGAATATTTTATCATGTTTTTCTCTGATAGCTCTGTTGACTGATCTCGATGAAAGTTTCTCTTTACGTGAAACTAATTTCATAGAATTTTCACTGCATCTTATCGCTTGTCTATTTCTTCTATCTTCATCTGCATTAAATTGTTTCTTCTTCCCTGTTAAATATTTGACTTTTTTCGTATTTGTACTACTTGGTGAAGACTTATTGTCGCAAATATAAATATCTGTTTCTGTTTGAGGAAATAAGGATTTGTTATTTATAACTTAGGTCAGGGTTGCTTGGTTTTCAGTACTGAGTAAATCTAAAGTTTCTGAATTTAGTTTGGTTCTTAATGTTGTATCCGTTTTTATATTCATTTTATGGTTTTTATTATTATTAATTAAATTTTGACTTTGAAATAATTCTGAGAGTCCTTCATAGGAATCATAAGTTTCTGTTTTATTTTCATCTCCTTTTAAAATCTCAAGTGTTTCCATTTTGTCTTCTTTTGATTTCAAAAGAGTTTCTTCAATCTCTTTTTCCTTCATATCTACTGCTTTTAATTGCTTCATCTTATATATTGGTACTTGGTTTTCGCAATCAAAGCTCGTAGTACTTTTTCTATATGAAAAATGTTTTGGTTTTATTTGGTAATTTTTCAGTTTGACGTCGTTCTGTGTTTGTAAATTATTAATTTCTTTTTGAGACCTTCTATCATTTTATGTACTTACCTAGTTTGCTTCTGTATGCTTATAATATTGTCTTATTTGGTTATAGTTTGGTCTTTGGGTTCTTCTAAAGGTATTTTTTGGTATCTGTTTAAAATGTTGCAGCGTTTAGTTATATTTGAATTTTTCTCTATTCTTGAATTGAGGATTTTGAATAAAATGTTTGGAATTGTAATTTTCTTTACTATTTTTATTGTAATTTATGCTATTTTGACGCTGAAAATGTTCGTTTTTCCGTTTAACGTTATAAATATGGGCTCTCCCAAAGGTTTGTTCTAACTCAAGGGCTTACTGCTTCTGCTAGCGTTTTTTGGCTGTGCCACATATAAAGGGGTGTTATTTTGGATAGCCCACTATTTCGGTAGATGTGACTTTTGAAGCTATCATTTTTTGACACTTGACAAGTAGAAACTACGTCATTGATAAAAATTCCCGTTGGCAGCACCAGCCGGAAAGGTTAATTTCTCGTATGTAGCGTAATGTTTCGAAAAAGAATTTGGCTTGCC
>OZ017739.1:215099847-215119847 GCA_963969285.1 Odontomyia ornata
ACCAGAAAGGTCCAACTGCTGCATGAACCATTTAAGGCCAGCATGGTCGCTAATAATGGTGTAAGGTAATCCTTCGATACATACCCTGAATTTCTCTATAATTTACACCGAGGCTAAGTACAATTCAGTAATGATCGACATATATGTGACTGGATTTTCTCCACCCTCACTGTGTTTCTTAAATGAAACACTTCCAATGCCCACTGTACTTACGTCTTATTGAATATAGAAGTGCTCCATAAAATCAGGGTTGGCCAACACTGGAGCGGAAACAAGCAACTGCTTCACTTTATTGGAGGCATTGTTGGTGGTAGCAAACCCCTTGAAGGAGTATTTACGCTTAAGTGAATCTGTTAGAGGAGTGGTAACCGAAGCAAAGTTCGGGATAAAACGTCTGTATCATCCCACCATGCTCCTGAGCTATTTCACGTTTTTGTCCGCTTGGAGTTGAGGATAGGAAAAAATTCCCGAAACCTTCTCCGGGTCAGTGTGCTGGATATTATCACTTACGACAAAGCCAATATATTTGATTTCCTTCTTGATGAACTTGCTCTTTTCAACATTGATGGTCAAGTTGGCGTCCCTGAGCAGTTTTGCAACAGTGGTCAGGAGCTCCAAGTGTTCATAAAATGTTGAACTTGTAACAAGCAGGTCATCTGCTTAAACAAAAACCTTGTCCTGCTACCCGTGCGGTATTACTTTATGCATCACCAACTCATCGTTTGGGGAGCGTTACACAAACTAAGTGGCATCACCTTGAAATGGCACCAGTGCCTGCAAGGAAGAGTAAAGGACATTTTTTCATTACCTGCTTCATCCAATGGGTCCAAGGGTCCTTCAGTTTTAAACTGGTAGAGAACCTGGTGCTCTGCAACCTTGCCAATAGTCCCACGATTAGCGGCAAGGGATATGTTTCCCTATTCGTCACCTCGTTGAGGCGTCTAGCATCGGGGTACAAACGTACCTTGCCGGGTTTTCTGACAAGCACCACAGGAGAGGTCCGTGAACTCTGACTTCCTTCCATTATCCCCTAAGACAGCATTCGGTCAGCTTCGTCATGCAACAGTTTCTATATAACGGGTGAGGTAGCATAGTGCCGCTACTTAATAGAGCGAGCAGAACCAGTGTTAATATGATGAGATATGAAACTGGTCCTACCCAAGCATTTATTATTATATGACGAGGACTGTTGTTGGATGGGGTCCAGTTGTTGTTGATTCTCTGATGTCGATAGGTGAAATTCAGAGCTCAAAGGCTGTGCAGCTGCTTCGATAGCGTCGAACTGGATCAGTGCGATCTTGAAGAGCTCCCAGAAGTCAATTCCTAGATACACTGCACGTGTCAAGGAGGAGACCACCAAGACCCTCATCAATTGAGCAGCGTTGTTAAAATGCACCAATGTGGTGACGTATCCCAGAACTGGACTCTTGTGTCCTGATGCAGTTTGGACAGGAGCATCCATGGAATGCATATACAAACCCAGATTTGCCAGTAGTTTTAAGGCTCTGGCAACAAGGATACTAACACCCGCTCCACTTTCAAGCAACTCCGTCCATGGTGAAAATTTCTGCGTAGGGCTTATTGTCGCCAGGTGCTGCAACATTTGACTCCACATAAGTACGCTTCAAGAAATGTCTGGTGAAGAAATACCTCCAACATTTTTGGATACGATCCTGGAAGCGACGTGCTCTAAAACAAGTGGTTGGTTCTCTTTCATCATTGACTATTCCGCTACTTGAGATAAAATCGGGATATTATACCGAAGGACTATAGGACCAATATGAGGCTGGTGGACAATAATCTTAAGGGGTTAGAGAAAAAGTTGGCGAAATCCAGGAAGTTATATTGATGCGGTTGGTGGAAGGCATAGAGTGCAGTGATTGAAGGCGTCTTAGCACTGAATCTACATTTGTGGCTGCATCTACCCGACCAGATGTCTTGTTGGTGTTAGCGCCTTAAGCAAATACAACACTCCGCAGAAAAGATGATTTGCTGCTGCAAACTGTGTATTGAGGGTTGATTACTCCTTCCTTTCCACAACAGAAGCAAAAATTGTTGTTAATGGATGTGGCATAGCCAAAAAAGCTGTGTCCCCACTTCTTGCAAATCCAGGGCACTCAAAATGGGTCTCACAGCTGACTTGATGAAAGATGTGGTTTTGGCCGTTATTTAATTGCTTGAACTTGTGGAATCTTAGGTATTATGTATAGGTGGGATCTTCAGGGCAAAGGGGTGAATCAAATGAGATGGAACTGTGGATGTATTTCCAATTAGCTTGTTAATCTATGTTGATGAGTGGTTCGAACCTGAAGGAATGCGGTTTATCATACACTTCCGATTTGGCAAGACTTTCCTTAGCATGAACGAAGTGAAATCTTCCTAGTATGCGTCTTTCAAATAACCTGCAACAAGCCTCCACGCTTCTCCACGTACCCAGGGTATGGCAATATCTTCGAGCCAATTCACGGGGGGAAGAAAAAGCCAAAGCTGTCAAAGCTGCCAAATGATCCAGAAGCCCAGGACTTGTATTTTTAGATAATATATATTGTAAGTCAAAGTCGAGAATCGGCAATTGCATTTGTAGTGACAGTGCCTCTAGAGCTTCCTAAGATGCTATGAACCTCTCATCTGAGCACAGAATTCTATCATTCTAAAACTCGACAAATATCGTCGTCAGTATGATGTGAGGAGAAATGCTCTATCAATCTGCTTTTGAATCTCGCCAAAGTCAGAGTCTCTCTATAAATATTCCAAACCTGCTAGTACCATTGCTGTCCTGGTCCTTTCAATAACACATGCAGAGCCCTTAACAGCACATCATCCGATAAGTAATAATCCCTGGGCAGACTGACCACACAAAAAAGAAATTGTTGCGCAGTCACTCCATTTACTCCGCTATCGAACGCTATTCTGCATTTTCTAATTGGTAGCCGCTCAGGCGTACGGAGCTCATCACGTCTGGAAACATGAAAAGTGACATGAGGCGAAGTCTCAGGAGCACACTGACGTGGATGATGAGAGCTGATTATTTCGTCCTTCCAGCTGTACTTGAAGCGCTGCCTTGAGATTGTGCTTCTCATAACGAAGGCGATAAACTGGGCTATTGTAATTCGTGGTCTAGTTGAGTTTATGTCGGATCCCAGCTTGCAGCCCTCCAACGTATGATGTTTAAAATTCCCAATCCAAGCAAAAAAAGACATATACTCGTATATATATATATATATATATATATATATATATATATATATATATATATATATATATATATATATATATATATATTGGATAATCTAAAAGATTGAGCCTTTTTGTCACTAGATGGTGGTTGTTATCATATATCGGGCAATACTAATCAGATTGAGTCAAACTGACATGCGTTTGAAAGGTGCTATTCTAGTCTACAATTTTCATGGGGACAGTTTTGTATTTCTCATTCGTGTCAAAAGTTGTATTCATTTTAAAATGAGTGAAATTTATGAAAAAATTCGTTACATTTTATAATATAACTACGATCAAGGTCAGAATGCACCGCAGGCTCGTGAAAAAATTTGTGGCGGCTACGGTCAAGGTACTTAATCAAAAGTCACAGCCAAGAGATGGTTCATTCGCTTCTGCTCTGGAGATTCTGATGTCAAAGATGCATCTCAATCAGGTCAAGCAATCACTGAAAAAGTCGATGAAATCTTACAAAAAATTGAAGAAGACCGACACATAAGCAGGCATGACATTGCTAAGGAACTGAATATCCATCACCAAACAGTTTTGAACCATTTTCGTAAGCCATCTTCGTATCCGACAGTGTGATACCAGTCGCCCTCCTTGTTTGAAAGCGCCGCGCTATTTATCTGAGCCAAACGAAGATGCGAGGGAGATGGTTGTCCGCGAGGAGAAACAGCGCTCGCTCAACGATTGGCAGCAGTCTTGGGTGAATTACACGAAGGGCAGGTGGGCTGCGCGCCTCATCCCGGATGTGAGACCGTGGCTAAATCGAAGCCATGGTGAGACTGAGACTACCTAACCCAGCTTTTAAGCTGGCAGGGGTGTTTTTAGTCTTACCCGCACAAGATTGGTAAGTCACGGTCCGCCGATTGTCAGTTATGCCCAGGAGAGGAGGACAATGCCTGCCACACATTTTTTGCGTGTACAAAATGGATCAGGCTACGTAGAACTCTCCAAAGGGAGACGGGAGTGCTCACCCCGGATAATATATACAATATTAGCTGCGGTGATGCAGCTGGCTCCATTTGTCTGTTGACAAATGGACCCAGGTGGCACATTGTGCTCGGGCAGTCCTAAAATATAAAAGGGGATTAAAAGCAGCCGGGGGCATTGGGGCTGGGGAATCACTTTTCTGGCACTCCCTCTTCCTCTTTCCCCTCCCGCTAGGAAAGGGATCCCCAAGCTTGAAGGTATCTCACGGCGTAACAAAATGAGACCTGGCCGGAATTAATGTGTCTAATGGTTCCAGGCTGGGTTCTCAGTTTGACATGGGAGGTGTTTAGTGGGTAGTCCAGTTCTTGCGAGCATGGGAGTTCCACACTCTGTGCATAAATGGCAGATGGGTAACATACAAGAATGTCGTTCAAAAAAGATCATGGTCAAAAAAGATGAACCATGACAAACGACTTCAAAGCACCAAATAAGATTATGCTGCAGGGGGAATGCCGGTCGACAAGACCACTCTTGGAGGCTAGCATTCTTTGGGGAGTTCCGCCCCCACGTACTCGAGGAAATTCCCGCAGGGAGAAAGCCGGTCGACAAGAACATTCTTGGAGGCTAGCATTCTTTGGGGAGTGCCGCCCACACGGACCCGAGGATATGGGGGGTGCCGTGAGGTTCCCTCTTATTGTATCTGGATTACGCTTTGGACAACGAACTAGAATTGACGTTTTGGGCTGGCGGATGTGATGGTTTGGACCTAGTTGCTTTGCACAGTAGCGTGGAGGTGAAACTCGTGTGTGAACGGCTCCCATTCAACTATCATACCGTCTCCGCCCCGGTAAAACCTTGGCAGGCCTCGGAGTACGTTCGAAGTTCGCACCATTGGGTTGGTGGTGTAGGTTCGGTTGAGACGGACTCCCGATTAGCGCTGGTCTGGCTCTGAGCACTTGTCCCCATAAGGGCTTGTGCCAACCCTCGCATGGCCTCCCTGCTCTGCAAAGATAACCATGGGACCAAAAAGGCGACTACACACACGAACGGAGATAGCGGCTCCGAGGGGGGACCCAATAAAATGGACCAAACAAATGAAACCACAAGCAAACAGGACGCTAGCACGGAGAACTCTTTCAGGCAAAAACCGCTGTTGGCAAGAACACCGATTAAACAAGTCATCGATTGCGGGGGGAGGCAGCAAACCCCAGGAACACTGTCAAAGTCAACATCACAGGTTAAATCATCGGAGACAGACCACAGACGGACTAACGAACGAAAGAAGGCAGAGTGCGTTGTGCAACCTGGCATCATTGCGGCCTTTGGGCGCAGTAGAAGGACTATGCGCACCCCGGAGCGCCCAGTGCAAGACGTACACAATCCGGATCAAGCTGCGACACCAACGGAGGCCAGCGTAAGACTGGGGGAGGGAGAAGTTTTGCCGTTGGCCGACGCCACTTCAAACGCGACCCAAGCGATAGAAGCAAAAGGGCTAGGAAACGGGGGCCTCTCCCAAGAGGTGGCGCCAAATAACACAATCGCCCTTGACCGCGCCGAAGAGGAGCGGCTTACTCGGAAAGCGGGGAATATCGTCAAACAACTGAGGGCTGCCTGCGAAGTGCAGAAAAACATAGGCAAGAGTGTCAAGAAGGGCATTCTTGAACTGGAGGAGCTTTTTGGCCGCATAACGCACTACAGGCGGAGGTAGCTTGCAACCGAAAAGCACCAAAAAAACACGCTCCCCTCGAGGCATCAGTGGGTCCTAGCAGCAGCAAAAGAATGGCCGGTAGCCCAATTGAAGGCGACTGTGAGAAAAGGAGGAAGGACGAGACCATAAACGAAGTTGATACTCCAGGCGAGGAGTTTCATGTGGTGCGAAACAAGGCAGCGAAAAAAGCGGCCAAAAAGCTACTCCTAGAAAAAATAGACAAAGAGCTCAACCACGAAAAGAAGAACGAAGAACCCCCCGATATACCGCAGAAAACAAAAAGCAAACCGTGGCGCAAACTCTTGCGAGAGGCACTGCTTATTAAACCCACTAAGGGCTGAACCTACGCAGATGTCCTCCGTGAAATTAAAGGAGCGGTCAAGCCAGACGACACCAAAACTGCCATCAAAGCAGTTCGACCAACCCGGACCGGTGGCTTGCTGGTGGAATTCGGGCCAGAAGCCACAAACAAAGATGCATTCCGTGACGCGGTTCAAAAGGTTCTTGGAGATGCGGCAACGGTTGCCTCGCTCGAACCAATGGCCACCCTGGAAATCAGGGACCTCGACTGCGTCACGGACAAAGCTGAAGTAGAGGATGCCATTAGGAGGGAGTTCCCCAGCTAAAGTGAAGTCAAGGCAAGATTGACACGTGAAAACACAAGGGGGCAACGCATGGCTATTGTCAAACTAGCTGATAAAGACGCCCAGCAAATCCTGGCGAAGGGCAAAATTAAGATAGGTTGGGTGATCTGCAGGATACGGAGAAGAGCGATCCCTATCCGCTGCTTCAGATGCCTCGAATACGGACACACCGCGTATGGCTGTAGGGGACCCGACAGGAGATCTCTGTGCTACAAATGTGGTGAAACGGGGCACAAAAGGAAGGAGTGCACGAACGAGGCAAAATGTATTCTTTGCAAGGATGCTAAGCTAGCACCCGGCGACCTCAAACATGAGCCGGGGACAGGGAGATGCCGGGTTTTCAAGGAGGCCCTAACTAAAGCCAAATCGATACTCAAATGATCCGTATCCTGCAGGTCAATTTGCACCGAAGCACAAACGCCCAGGACCTACTTGAGCAGTTTGCGAGGGATAAGAAAGCTGACCTCCTGTCGCTGAGCGAGCAACATCATAACAAGGACTCGCAAGCGTGGTACCCTGACAAAACTGGTACCTCGGCCATCTGGGTTCGAGACAGCGCCCGCCTTCAGGTGCAGGGCCATGGACGCGGGGATGGTTTTGTGTGGGTGCGGTGTTCAGGGATAACATATTTCAGTGTTTATCTGACGCCTAACGAGGCAATGCGATCCTTTCGAACCAAACTCGATCCCCTGGAGGACGCTGTCTTGAACACAGAGGGCCACATGCTGGTCGGGGGAGACTTCAACGCTAGAGCCATCGAATGGGGTATGCCACAATCCGACCCAAGGGGAAAGCAAATCTTGGACATGGCGGCCAGAACAGCGCTTTTTGTCCTAAATACTGGTAACACCCCTACTTTCCGCCGCTGGGGTTGCGTAGGAACCATACCCGATGTGACACTCGCTTCGGAGTCCCTGGTACCTAGAGTACACAACTGGCGAGTACTAGAGGACTACTCGGCTAGAGATCACCAGTATATAGCTGTTGAGATTCACGACGGTGCCACTCTGCGTGCATATGCCCAAACTTCAATTCTCGGATGGAAGACTGGGAGGATGGATGTCGAGAAGTTCACTGACGCGCTTACGGCAGGCGCACCGTTGCTGGGAGCTCCGCCAGGGAGTGGAGGGCCTACAGCCAAGGACTTGGTGAACTCAACTATGAGTACCATCATAGCTGCTTGCGAGTCTTCCATGCCCCGCCGGAGACCCCGACATGGTAAGCCTCCAGTATACTGGTGGTCAAACGAGATCGCCGAACAAAGAAGCGAGTGTCACAAACTTCGGCGAGAGGCCCAGCGGGCGCGAACACGGGAGGAGGCAGACACTAGGCTAGCAGCATACAGGTCCGGCAGGAAATATCTTCACAGGCTTAACAAGAGTGTAAAGATGCGCGTTCTTGCACGCGTTCTTGTTCCTCACTATGTGTGGATGTAGGTTTTAGTGGGATCAAGAATATTTAATCAAGTTAAAAAAAAAAAAACCTACCTAGCCAAGCGGCTGGGCCGCAGATAAAATAGCGAGGACATAGTGTCCACTACGCTACTGTTACTAAGACTGCAAATGAGTATTAAATTCTTTTGCAGTCTAGACGTAAGCGCAACGATAAGTTATTGCGTAGACAATTATAACTTCGAATTCAAACAGCGTTATCACGCAGAGAAAAGTGCAAGTTGAAAGTCAAAAGTATAACTGTATTTTCTCTAAAATTCACAACGGTATTTATATCATTTTCTAGAAGTCATGCTCTACTTAAATTATTACACATACAAAAATATTAGTTCGTAAACCTACTTAAAATATTGGTCATAAATTTTCCTAAACCCAAAACCTACTTTCAACACTTCAATTTCAAAACATAATTCTTCGTTCATTTATTATTCATAAATTTTTACTCCACGACAAGTGTCAACATCCTCATTACATTCTTCACACCTTAAACAAACCCGAAACCACTTGACCTTATTCTTGACTTGGTCAGTTCACAAGCATATGCATTCACATTCCTTTAATTGTCTATCGAAACATAAGGACAATTTCACAGATGCGTCATTACGGCATAGCACGTCGTAATATCAGATCGCATGAATGAAAATGCATATACTTGTTTATCTTCAGCACGCGACTAGTATCGCATTACACAGAAAAGGTCTGTATGAAGAATGCAATGAACGATGCATTCGAATTCAAAATCAAGTGATCATGTTACAAAATAATTATTTGAACTTGACTTTGATTTTCATAAAATGTTTCTTACGATAAGAATTTTATGTGCGCGTTGAAATATAAGTTTGGGTTATATTTATTACAATTTGAATTGCTCGAAATAGATTCTTGCAATTAAAATTTATGTTCCTATGAAATGTATTTATACAAATATGTCAATTAGAATTTATGCTCATGTGAAATGTATTTATCTTTAAGTGAATATAAAAATATGTAGAGTTACACAACAAGAGCAAGGCCCGATGCTGGCAAGACCTCGTGGACGATATAAATAGGGATCCATGGGGCCTTGGCTACAAGCTGGTCATGGGAAACTTGGTGCCCTACGGAAGCCTTGTATACATGACGCGGGAAAGATGGACGCGATAGTGCGGGGACTCTTCCCCGCCCATCCCGTCCGTGTTGACGCTGTCCATGGTGAAACAGCAGTCGAGTGCCCACTCTTCACACAGCTGGAACTAGAGGAGGCAGTCCTCTCCTTGCAAGCGAGGAAGGCTCCAGGTCCAGATGGTGTTCCAGCTGAGGTTTCGCAGCTCGTCTATCACCATTGTCCTGACTTGCTGCTCAGCACATTCAACGCTTGCCTACGGGACGGGGTTTTCCCGGTACGATGGAAGGTGGCGAGGCTCATGCTGATCAGCAAGAGGAAGGGAAATCCCGAATCGCCGTCTGCATACCACCCGTTATGCATGCTAGACACGGCTGGGAAAGTGCTAGAGAAACTCATCAAGGGAAGACTCACTGACGCGATTCGTGCTGCTGGGGACCTATCTCCTCGGCAGTACGGCTTTATAGCAGGACGTTCTACCATCGATGCGATTGCAGAGGTGGTGAACGCGGTCCAAAAGGCCGAGGCATATAGTCGCACCAAGCGACTGATCGTCCTGTTGGTGACACTCGACGTCAGGAATGCCTTCAACTCCGCTAGATGGGTGGATATTCTGGACACGCTGGAAAACTCTTTTCAAGTTCCAGAATATCTAATGCGGCTTTTGAGGGACTACCTAAAGGACCGAAGCCTGCTCTACGACACGACACATGGCCAATGAAGGATGGAAATTACATCAGGTGTTGCCCAGGGATCTATCCTTGGTCTGGACCTGTGGAACGTGTCTTACGACGGGCTACTGAGACTTGAGATGCCAGATGAGTCGCGCTTGGTCGGCTATGCGGATGATGTTGCGGCTCTGGTCGCCGGACGCACCGTTGAACAAGCGCAACTTAGGCTAGGTATTCTAATGCGCCGAGTGAGGGACTGGATGACTGCTCGCGGGCTCAGTTTAGCACTGGAGAAAACCGAAGTGGTCATCTTGACAAAAAAGAGAATCCCTAGAGTAAGGATGATCAGTATTGGAGATATACAAATCGAATCGAAGCCAGCGGCGAAGTACCTGGGGCTACTGATCGACTCGAAGATGAGTTTCTCTGAGCAAATCAGGGCAACGGCTGAGAAGGCTGCTTCGGGAATATCGGCCCTGAGTCGACTTATGGCCAACGTAGGGGGACCCAGCCCATCAAGAAGACGCCTCTTGATGAGTGCTGTAGGGTCAGTGCTACTGTACGGAGCAGAGGTATGGGGCGACGCTCTCAGCAAGGAGGTATACCGAAAACAATTGGCACAGGTACAGAGAAGAGGAGCACTGTGAATTGCATCTTCGTATCCAACAGTCTCCGACTCGGCGGTGAGAGTGATTGCAGGCGTGATACCTGTCGCCCTCTTTGCTAGAGAGCGCCGCGCTATTTACCTGCGCCGAAACGAGGATGCGAGGGAGATCGTTATCCGCGAGGAGAGACAACGCTCGCTCAACGATTGGCAGCAGTCTTGGAGGAATTGCACGAAGGGAAGGTGGACTGCGCGCCTCATCCCGGATGTGAGACCGTAGCTAAATCGAAGGCATGGTGAGACTGACTTCTATCTGACCCAGCTTTTGAGCGGGCACGGGTGTTTTCAGTCTTACCTGCACAAGATCGGCAAGTCACGGTCTCCCGATTGTCGGTTTTGCCCAGGAGAGGAGGACAATGCCTGTCACACATTTTTTGCGTGTACCAAATGGGTCAGGCTGCGAAGGGAACTCTACAGGGAGACGGGAGAGCTCACCCCGGATAATATAGTTGTGGTGATGCTCGAATCGGTTGACAAATGGAACCAGGTGGCACATTATGCTCGGGCAGTCCTAAAATATAAAAGGAACTCACAGCAGCCTGAGGCGCTGGGGCTGGGGGATCGCTCTTCTGGCAATTCCTCTTCCCCTCTCCCCTCCCGCTAAGAAAAGGACTCCACAGCTTGAAGGCGCCCACGGCGTAACAAAACGAGACCTGGCCCGAAGTAATGTGTCAAACGGTTCCAGGCTAGGTTCTCAGATTGACAGCGGAGGTGTTTAGTGAGTAGCCCAAGGGTATCCTCCATGGGAGTCCCACACTGCCAGACTCGGCGGGCGTAAGTGCCTTCACCTCCCTACCACAAAAAAAAAAAAAAAAAGATTATGCTGTGTGTATTGTGGGATTGGAAGGAAATTGTTTATTATGAGGTGCTGAAACCTGGCCAAACACTCTATTCAGCTCCGTACTATCAGCGATTGGCAAGATTGCAACAAGCAATACAAAAAACCGGCCAGAATTCATCAATAGAAAAGCAGTTGTCTTTCATCATGACAATGCCAGACCACACACATCTCTGTTGATTCGGCTAAAAATTGACAGCATTCACCGTATAGTCCAGACCACCACCATCGGGCTACCATTTGCTTCGGTCTCTGCAAAACTTCCTTAATGAAATGAAATTCACTTCAAAAGGGACTGTGAAAATCACTTGGCCAAGTTTTTCACCGATAAACCACAGAAGTTCTACATAGATGGTATAGTGGCTCTACCCAAAAAGTAGCAAAAGGTCATGAATAGTAATGGACAAAATGTACTTAAATAAAATCCATTTTAAATACAAGAAATATTCAATCGAGAAATCACAAAAGAGGCTAAATACCTTTTATACTTACCAATATATATATATATATATATATATATATATATATATATATATATATATATATATATATATATATATATATATATATATTTTATACATATATACATATATATATATATATATATATATATATATATATATATATTTATATATATATATATATATATATATATATATATATATTATAAATATATATACATATACATATGTATATATATATATATATATATATATACATATATATATATATATCTATATATAAATATATATATATATATATATATATATATATATATATATATAGATATAGATATATATATATATATATATATATATATATATATATATATATATATATATATATATATATATATATATATATATATATATATATATATATATATATATATATATATATATATATATATATATATATAAAGGGTGGTCCAAACATAATGCACGATGTTAATTTTGAGTCACACCTTAACGTCAAGTTTTTCGCCCAACTTAATTTGACATTTCTTTGTTTCAGTGTTTGACAAATTCAACCATGGAAAGGTACACAAGTGAGCAGTGCGTAACTTTAGTCACTGACGCGATTCGTGCTGTTGGGGACCTATCTCCTTGGCAGTACGGCTTTAGTGCAGGACGTTCTATTATTGATGCGATTGCAGAGGTGATCAGCGCGGTACAAAATACAGAGGCACATGGTCGAACCAAGCAATGGGTCGTCCTGTTGGTGATACTTAACGTCAGGAATTCATTCTTTGGGGAGTTCCGCCCCACGTACCCGAGGAAATTCCCGCAGGGAGAATGCCGGTCAACAAGAGCACTCTTGGAGGCTAGCATTCTTTGGGGAGCGCTACCCCCACGGACCCGAGGATATGGGGGGCGCCGTGAGGTTCCCTCCTGGGATGACAGGTAACGACTCTGATTGGATCTGGACTACGCTTTGGACAACGAACTGGAAATGACGCTTTGGACTGGCGGATGTGATGGTTTGGACCTAGTTGCTTTGCACAGTAGCGTGGAGGTGAAACTCGTGTGTGAACGGCTCCCATTCAACTATCATACCGTCTCCGCCCCGGTAAAACCTTGGCAGGCCTCAGAGTACGTTCGAAGTTCGCACCATTGGGTTTGTGGTGTAGGTTCGGTTGAGACGGACTCCCGATTAGCGCTGGTCTGGCTCAGAGCACTTGTCCCCATAAGGGCTTGTGCCAACCCTCGCATGGCCTCCCTGCTCTGCAAAGATAACCATGGGACCCAAAATGGTGACTACACACACGAACAGAGATAGTGGCTCCGAGGGGGACCCAACAAAACTGGAGCACACAAAATCAAAAGACCACAAATACCCAGAAAAAGAAACGAAGTATAATAACGACGACGCAACCAGCGGTTGCAGCCACGAGATCAACAGTACATCGCGAGCGATACTAACAACGACAAAAACGAAGACTAACACAACGACAGTGAAATCGGACGAAAAACGGAGAATACAGACTGAGATTCCTGCAGCGTTCGGGCGCAGCAAAAAAATGATGCGAACGCCCGAGCGTCCTATTAAGGAGAAGCGGGAAACTCTGCAGGACACTTCAGGTGTTCGAGTGGTGGAAGATAACATAAAGAACACCGAAAATCCGATTGTCACTGCAGCATTCGTTACCGTAGCGGACGATGCAAGGGTCGCAAATCCCGACATTGCAACGAAAAATCCAGAAGCCAACGAGGAGATTACGGCACAAAAAGCAAAGAGTGACCAGACACCGCGTGAATGCACCGCCAAAGTTGAAAGTGTGGCGGAAGTACTGCACTCAGGCCGGAACGCGATAACCTCTCCCAAGGATGGTTGCAAGAAACAATCGCGGCCCAGCGATATGAAGAAGAAAGACTACTCCAAAAAGCGGGAGATGTTCTGAAAAGAATACAAGCTGCATGCGACTCCCCAAAAATCAGCAAAGCAGCAAAGGAAGGGCTCCTTGAACTAGAGCAGCTCCTAGATCGCATAAGGTACAATCGGAGGATCTGGTTAAGGGCCGAAGACGAAGAGAAGGCTAAAGAGGCGCTTGGGGCGAAATCTAAAGACAACACGCAAATAGCTCCACCACTAAACGTCAATAAAAGAATGGCGTCTAGCCCAATCGAAGGAGATCGGGATAAAAGAAGGAAGGAAGAGGCACTTAAAGGGCGTGGAGCACCAGATCAGGGGTTCCAGACAGTGGTTACAAAAGGAGCAAAGAAAGTTGCAAAGAAACTCCTTCAAAAAAAGCCAGAAAGTAAAGTTCGTACGGACGCCCAATTACAAAAAGGACCTGATGCAAAGCAGGAGAGACAGAAGCCCCGATGAAGACCCCAGCAGCAGGCACTGCTTGTAAAGCCCCAAGATGGCCGATCCTACGCGGAGGTACTGCGGGACATCAGGGGAAACGTAAGGCCCGAAGACACCAATACTACCATTAAAGTAGTACGACCAACGCGGTCGGGCCACATAGTGGTCGAATTCGGAGCAGAGGCCGACAATAAAGAAGCATTCTGTGACGCAGTAAAGAAAGTCCTCGGCAAAAGCGCAACTATAGCCCCGCTCGGGCCGATGGCAACGATCAAAATGCGAGGCATAGACTGCGTGACGGATCTGGTCGAGGTAGAAGAGGCCATCAAAAAGGAGTTCCCTAGCGTGGGAAGGATCAAAGTGAGACTGACACCAGAAAACAACAGGGGAGAACGCATGGCCATAGTTGACTTGACCGAAAAGGACGCCGAACAATTCCTGAACAAGGGCAAAGTACGAATTGGGTGGGTTGTCTATAGGATACGGCGAAGAGCAAGGCCTCTTCAATGTTTCAAATGCCTTGGTTATGGTCACACCACACAAGTATGCAAAGGACCCGATAGGAGTTCCCTATGTTAAAAATGCGGTGAAACGGGTCATAAAAGAAAAGAGTGTACGAAGGAGGCACACTGTATTCCTTGCAAGGATGCTGATCCAAAACTTGATTTTGGACACGTTTTGGGATCAGGAAATTGCCGGGTGTCCCAGAAAGCCCTAGCCAAGGCAAAATCAGAGCTTCGATGACCCGCGTCCTGCAGCTAAACAAACACTGCAGTTCAACCGCCCGAATTATGCTTGAGCAGTTTGCGAGGGACAGGAAAGCCGAGTTCTTGCTGCTGAGGTGAGCAACACCATAATAAAAGTCCTGCATTATGGTACTATGATGAAACTGGTACTGCCGCCATCTGGGTTCGGAACAGTGACTTTCAGGCGGAGAATTGTGGACGGGGGGATGGTTTCGTGTGGGTTCGGTGCTCAGGGATCACCTTCTTTAGTGTGTACCTAACGCCTAACGAGTCGATATCATCTTTCCAAGCCAAGCTTAATGCTCTGGAGGGCGCTGTCTCGAACGCAGAGGGCAAAGTGCTCGTTGGGGGCGACTTCAATGCTAAAGCAATCGAATGGGGCATGCTTCAGACGAATCCGCGGGGAAAATGCATCCTGGAAATGGCGGCCAGGACGGCCCTCGTCGTACTAAACTCCGGAAACACGCCGACTTTCCGCCGTATTGGCTGTGAGGGAACCATACCGGACGTGACATTCGCCTCGGAGTCCTTAGTACGGAGGATACACAACTGGAAAGTATTAGAGGACTACTCAGCCAGTGATCACCAGTGCATTCTGCTTGAGATAAGTGATGCTATCTCCCGACGTCCGTGCTCTTGGCCTTCTACAACTGGATGGAACATTGGAAGAATGGACGTTGAGAGGTTCGTCGAGGTTCTCACAGCAGGTGAGCCGCTGCAGGGAGCTCCGGAGGGGACGGAAGAACTGGCAGCTCAGGACGTGGTGCACTCTACTATGAGCATAATCACGACTGCTTGCTGCGCTTCTATGCCCCGTCGAAGACCCCGGCACGGCAAGCCCCAGTGTACTGGTGGCCTACTGAAATCGTTGAAAAGCGGAGGGAGTGTCACAAGCTTCGGCGTGAGGCTCAACGGGTGCGGAACCGTGACGAGGCATGCAACCAGGTGGCAGCGTATAAGTCGGCCAGGAAATGCCTTCGCAAACTGATCAACAGTAGCAAGGCTCGCTGCTGGCAAGACCTAGTGGACAATGTGAACAAGGATCCGTGAGGCCTTGGCTACAAGCTGGTCATGGGGAAACTTGGTGCCCTACGGAAGCCTTGTATACATGACGCGGAAAAGATAGACGCGATAGTGCGGGGACTCTTCCCCGCCCATCCCGTCCGTGTTGACGCTGTCCATGGTGAAACAGCAGTCGAGTGCCCACTCTTCACACAGCTGGAACTAGAGGAGGCAGTCCTCTCCTTGCAAGCGAGGAAGGCTCCAGGTCCAGATGATGTTCCAGCTGAGGTGTTGCGGCTCGTCTATCACCATTGTCCTGACTTGCTGCTCAGCACATTCAACGCTTGCCTACGGGACGGGGTTTTCCCGGTACGATGGAAGGTGGCGAGGCTCATGCTGATCAGCAAGGGGAAGGGAAATCCGAATCGCCGTCTGCATACCGCCCGTTATGCATGCTAGACACGGCTGGGAAAGTGCTAGAGAAACTCATCAAGGGAAGACTCACTGACGCGATTCGTGCTGCTGGGGACCTATCTCCTCGGCAGTACGGCTTTATAGCAGGACGTTCTACCATCGATGCGATTGCAGAGGTGGTGAACGCGGTCCAAAAGGCAGAGGCATATAGTCGCACCAAGCGACTGATCGTCCTGTTGGTGACACTCGACGTCAGGAATGCCTTCAACTCCGCTAGATGGGTGGATATTCTGGATACACTGGAAAACTCTTTTCAAGTTCCAGAATAACTAGTGCGGCTTTTGAGGAACTACGTAAAGGAACAAAGCCTGCTCTACGACACGACACAGGGCCAATGAAGGATGGAAATTACATCGGGTGTTGCCCAGGGATCTTTCCTTGGTCCGGACCTGTGGAACGTGTCTTACGACGGGCTACTGAGACTTGAGATGCCAGATGAGTCGCGCTTGGTCGGCTATGCGGATGATGTTGCGGCTCTGGTCGCCGGACGCACCGTTGAACAAGCGCAACTTAGGCTAGGTATGCTAATGCGCCGAGTGAGGGACTGGATGACTGCTCGCGGGCTCAGTTTAGCACTGGAGAAAACCGAAGTGGTCATCTTGACAAAAAAGAGAATCCCTAGAGTAAGGATGATCAGTATTGGAGATATACAAATCGAATCGAAGCCAGCGGCGAAGTACCTGGGGCTACTGATCGACTCGAAGATGAGTTTCTCTGAGCAAATCAGGGCAACGGCTGAGAAGGCTGCTTCGGGAATATCGGCCCTGAGTTGACTTATGGCCAACGTAGGGGGACCCAGCCCATCAAGAAGACGCCTCTTGATGAGTGCTGTAGGGTCAGTGCTACTGTACGGAGCAGAGGTATGGGGCGACGCTCTCAGCAAGGAGGTATACCGAAAACGATTGGCACAGGTACAGAGAAGAGGAGCACTGAGGATTGCATCTTCGTATCCAACAGTCTCCGACTCGGCGGTGAGAGTGATTGCAGGCGTGATACCTGTCGCCCTCCTTGCTAGAGAGCGCCGTGCTATTTACCTGCGCCGAAACGAGGATGCGAGGGAGATGGTTGTCCGCGAGGAGAGACAACGCTCACTCAACGATTGGCAGCAGTCTTGGGGAAATTGCACGAAGGGAAGGTGGACTGCGCGCCTCATCCCGGATGTGAGACCGTGGCTAAATCGAAGCCATGGTGAGACTGACTTCTATCTGAACCAGCTTTTGAGCGGGCACGGGTGTTTTCAGTCTTACCTGCACAAGATCGGTAAGTCACGGTCTCCCGATTGTCGGTTTTGCCCAGGAGAGGAGGACAATGCCTGTCACACATTTTTTGCGTGTACAAAATGGGTCAGGCTGCGAAGGGAACTCTGCAGGGAGACGGGAGAGCTCACCCCGGATAATATAGTTGTGGTGATGCTCGAATCGGTTGACAAATGGAACCAGGTGGCACATTATGCTCGGGCAGTCCTAAACTATAAAAGGAACTCACAGCAGCCTGAGGCGCTGGGGCTGGGGGATCGCTCTTCTGGCAATTCCTCTTCCCCTCTCCCCTCCCGCTAAGAAAAGGACTCCACAGCTTGAAGGCGCCCACGGCGTAACAAAACGAGACCTGGCCCGAAGTAATGTGTCAAACGGTTCCAGGCTAGGTTCTCAGATTGACAGCGGAGGTGTTTAGTGAGTAGCCCAAGGGTATCCTCCATGGGAGTCCCACACTGCCAGACTCGGCGGGCGTAAATGCCTTCACCTCCCTACCACAAAAAAAAAAACGTCAGGAATGCCTTCAACTCTGCTAGATGGGTAGATATTCTGGAAATGCTGGAAAACTCTTTTAAAGGCCCAGAATATCTAATGCGGCTTTTGAGGGACTACCTAAAGGACCGAAGCTTGCTCCACGACACGAAACAGGGCCAAAGAAGGATGGCTGTCACATCGGGTGCTGCCCGGGGTCTATCCTTGGTCCAGACCTTTGGAACGTGTCCTACGATGGGAGACTTGAGATGCCAGATGAGTTGCGCTTGATCAGCTATGCGGATGAAGATGCGGGTCTGGTCGCTGGACACACCGTTAAACAAGCGCAACTTAGGCTAGGTATGCTAATTCACCGAGTGAGGGACTGGATGACTGCTCGTGAGTTCAGTTTAGCACTGGGTAAAACCGAAGTGGTCATCTTGACAAAAAAAGAGAATCCCTAGAGTAGGATGATCAGTATTGGAGACATAAAAATCGAATCAAAGCCAGCGGTGAAGTATCTGGGGCTACTGATCGACTCGAAGATGAGTTTCTCTGAGCAAATCCGGGTAACGACGGAGAAGGCTACTTCGGGAGTATCGGCTCTGAGTCAAATTAAGGCCAACGCAGGGGGACCCAGCCCACCAAGAAGACAATTCATGATGAGGGTCAGTGCTACTATAGGTAGTAGAAGTATGGAGGTTTACCGTAAACGTTTGGCACAGGTACAGAGAAGAGGAGCGCTGGGATCGCATCTTCGTATCTGACAGTGTCTGATTTGGCATTGAAAGTCATTGCAGGCATGATACCTGTCGCCCTCCTTGCTAGAGAGCGCCACGCTATTAACCTGCTCAAAACGAGGAGGAGAGGGGGATGGTTGTTTGCGGGGAGAAACAGCGCTGACTCAACGATTGGCAGCAGTCTTGGGTGAATCACACGAAGGGAAGGTGGACTGCGCAACTCATCCCGGAAGTGAGACCGTGGCTAAATCGAAGGCATGGTGAGACTGACTTCTATCTGACCCAGCTTTTGAGCGGGCACGGGTGTTTTTAGTCTTACCTGCACAAGATCGGTGAGTCACGGTTTCCCGATTGTCGGTTTCGCCCAGGAGAGGAGGGCAGTGCCTGCCACACATTTTTGGCGTGCATAAAAAGAAAGAGGCTGCAAAGGAACCTCCACAGGGACACGGCGGAACTCACCCGGGATAATATAGTTGCGGTGATGCTCGAATCGGTTGACAAATTGTACCAGGTGGCACATTATGTTCGGGCAGTCCTAAAATATAAAAGCGACTCACATCACCCGGGGGCATTGGGGCTGGTGGATTGCTTGTCTAGCACTTTCTCTTCCCCTCTCCCCTCCCGCTATATGAAGGATCCCCCAGCGTGAAGGCACCTCGCGGCGTAACAGTACGCGACCTGGCCCGAAGTAATGTCAAACGGTCCCACGCTAGGTTCTCAGGTTGACAGTGGAGGTGTTTAGTGGGCAGTTCAGTTACCTCGTTGTCAGCATGGGAGTCCAAGACTCTGTGCATAAATTGACATGTTCCTCCCTACCACAAAAAAAGGTTGTTGAAGCCTTTTGCCAAAATGGGCGCTGAAATCAGAATGCATCTCGTGCACTTCGTGATTTTTTTGGTCAGCACAATCGACCAATTGTGCCCACAATCGGGAGAATTCTGCACAAATTTCAGCAAAACGGGTTAGTAGAAAATGTGAAATCACCTGTGCATGCTCGCCCAGTTCGTTCTGCGGGAAACATTGCTGTTTTTCGCGATAGTGTGACAGACGAGCCGTCCACCTCGACTCGTCGTCGCGCTCAATAATTGAACATCTCACGAACATCACTGATGCAAATTTTGAATAAAAATTTAAATTAACGCGCTTACAAGGTTGAATTGACGCAAGAGGTGAAGCCTACTGAATAGACAGAAGAGAATGGTGACTTTACAAAGAAAATCATCTTCAGCGACGAGGCACACTTTCACCATAGTGAATTCGTTAACAAGCAAAA
>OZ017739.1:215124847-215129847 GCA_963969285.1 Odontomyia ornata
TTCATTTGGTGACGTTCTTAATGATGATGAAAACAATTGCGACAATAGCTCGCAGAATTATTTGTACATGTAATTATTTGTACATGTAACACTGCCCCCACCTAAATTCTTTTCGCCCCGAAAAGATGTGTCGCTATTTTTAGTCAATTCTCCCTGGGTGTAATATGGGGCAAGACGGTCCAGATGCACGATTTTCATTTTAGCTCTCGGCTTACGATGTTCCTGTATTCGGTATACGACGTCGTTGATTCGCTTTGTAACTCGGTATGGTCCCTCCCAATTATGTTGCAACTTTGGAGACCTACCCTTTCGCCGTTGCGGGTTATAAAGCCACACCAAGTCATCTTCCTGGAAGCCAGTAGAATTAGCCTTTAGATCATACCTGGTCTTCATGCGGTCAGTAGCCGATTCGAGGTGTTTTCGCACTGTCCGATGTATCTGGTTCAACCGTTGTCTTAGATCACTTGCGTACTCCGAGACCGTTTGGGGTTTCTCAGGGGGTGTTCCGAACTTCATATCGGCTGGCAAACGAATAGTCTTTCCAAAAATGACTTTGGCTGGGGCTTGGCCCGTCGACGCATGTTCAGCGGCTCTATACGCCATTAAAAATAGTGGGATATGTCGGTCTCAGTCCCTTTGGTTCTCGTCAACTATTTTGGCAAGGCGTGCCGTTGAAACCTTCGACCATTCCATCGGATTGGGGATGCAGCGGTGTTGTCCTCGTTTTCCGTATTCCCAGCTGCTCGCACATTTCGCTAAAAACTAGTGACTCAAAGTTTCGGCCTTGATCCGAATGTAGTTCACAAGGCACGCCGTACCTGCTGACCCAATTTAACACTAGCTGTTCGGCTACAGTAGTTGCTTCCTGGTTGGGAATAGGGTAGACCTCGGGCCACTTGCTGAAATAATAAGCCACAACCAGCGTGTATCGATTACCCCATTCAGATTCAGGAAAGGGTCCAGCGATGTCAACAGCAATCCTTTCAAACGGTACCCCCACGTTATAGGTTTGCATTTGTCCTCTCAGTCGTCGTTTTGGACCTTTGACGGAAGCGCAAATTGTGCATCTGCGACACCAGTCCTCTACGTCTTCTCGAGCGTGGAGCCAGTAGAATCTTTCCCGCAATTTCGCTAAGGTTTTGTTAACACCAAGATGGCCTCCCGAGGATCCTTCATGCATTTCCTAAACCACATCGTGGATTCGGCTTTTGGGTAGTATAGTTTGCATCCTATAGGAGCTGCCATCCGCCGTTTCCCATTTCCGCTTGAGTACACCACCCTCCACCTGAAGGGAGTTCCATTGTGCCCAATAGCTTTTCTGGGTTGCGCCATGCGTTGAAACGTCCTTCCACTCAGGTCGCCCAGTCGTCTCCTTCCATACGAGCAATGGTCCGATGTCTTCATCAGCTAGCTGGGCATTTCGAATCTCCTCCGATGACCAACCTTCATCGAATTCGGTCGTTATCAGTCGCAGATCAACGGGTGGTTCCTTTTCCTCAATCCGTCGGCAATGCTTGCAGTTAGCTGGACATGGGCGACGAGATAGGGCGTCAGCATTTCCATGAACTCCACCCTTTCGATGAACAATTTCGTAGTCGTATGACTGCAATCTTTCGATCCATCTCGCAACTTGTCCCTCGGGGTTTTTGAAGTTAAGTAGCCATCTCAGCGATGCATGGTCCGTTCGAAGAACAAATTTCTGGCCATATAAGTACTTGTGGAACTGCTTGGTGGCCTCTATTATAGCCAATAGCTCCTTCCTGGTCACACAGTAGTTCCTCTCACTTTTTGAAAGAACTCGACTGTAATACGAGAGGACTCTTTCTTCGCCATTGATCTGCTGGGAGAGTACAGCTCCAATACCGCCGTTGCTTGCATCGGTGTCAACCACAAACATTTTTCCGGGTTTCGGATACGCCAGTACGGGTGATTCACATAGCTTTTCCTTCAGGGTCTCAAAGGCTGTCTGGTATTGTTCATTCCAGACATACGGACGATTTTTCTCGGTTAGCTGATGAAGACACTTAGCTATTTTGGCAAAGTCTTTGACGAATCTTCGATAGTAGGTTGCCAGACCCAGGAAACTTCGTAGTTGGCGCTTGTTGTTTGGTGTTGGCCAGCTTTTCACGGCTTCAATTTTCTCAGCGTCTGTTTTGACCCCTTCTGCTGATACGACATGTCCCGGGTATTTTACTTCAGCTGGCAAAAGGGTACACTTGTCGGCACCAAGTTTCAAATTTGCCAGTCGCATTCGGGAGAAAACCTCTTCTAAGTTCCGCACATGCTCTTCGAACGTTCTCCCAATGACAATGATGTCATCTAGGTACACCAAGCAGGTTTTCCAGGTTAGACCACGTAGCACGTATTCCATCAAGCGTTGGAAAGTGGCTGGAGCATTGCAAAGCCCAAACGGCATCACCACAAATTGCCACAATCCGGTCCCAACTGAAAATGCGGTCTTCTCTTGGTCCTTCTTGTCAATTTATACCTGCCAGTAGCCACTCTTGAGATCGAGTGTAGAAAATCATTTTGCGTCGGCTAAAGTGTCCATGATGTCATCGATGCGTGGGAGCGGGTAACTATCTTTCTTAGTGAGGTCGTTAAGCTGCCTATAGTCGACACAAAAGCGAGTGCTACCGTCCTTTTTCTTTACTAGAACTACAGGCGCGGCTATTGGACTGACAGAATGTTCAATTACGCCTTGTTTTTCCATGTCCGAGATCAGCGCGCTCACTTCTCCTTGTTTGGCTATAGGGAGACGTCTTGGTGCTTGTCGAATCGGCTTGGCTCCCTGTGTATCTATGACGTGAGTTACCAAACTCGTTCGGCCTTGGTCATCCGGGCTTGTTGAGAAGATGTCACTGTACTTGGTGACCAGATCAGAGGCTCGCTTGAATAGCTGCACTGGCAATTTGACCTGCTTCAATATTGCAGACGTTGATTCCCGGGCTTTGTCTGTGTCTTGCCTCCTTTTCCAATGATGGTTGTGAGTAGCTTCCAAAGAGCTGATGGTGGAAACAGGCTGGCAGCTGCCGATGACTTCTCCCGCTTTGATGCTCGTGGTTGAGTCTGCGGTGTTAAGGACTCTAACCGGCACATATCCGTTTCTTAAAGATCTTACAAGGCTTCGTCCTACAATCAAACTGCGCAATGCGGATGTCTTCGTTGGCTCTATCAGATAAGATCGGTGGTCTCCAGAATCACCATCAAGCTTGGCCCATACAATGCTTTCGGAAGAATTCGGTACATCAGTGTCAGTACATACCACTACATTCATCTTGGGGATTTGGACGCTGGGATCCTCCATCAGTACTTCGACATTCGGCCATTTCAATACACGTTGGCCCAAGTCCAACGTGATTCCATGTGGTCGCAGAAAATCCATTCCGAGAATGCAGTCATCCATGATGTTCACGACCAGAAAATTATGTCGGAACACAAGGTCTCTCAACTGTATCTGGAGGTTGACCTCTCCATGAACAGGTGCAGTTTCTCCCGTAGTTGTCCGTAGTGAGAAAATTCTGCCCTTGTGAAGTTGTTGCTGTCTAACTAGGTCTGGTCAGATAATCGATCGGGTTGCACCAGTGTCGATTGTTATGGTGCAGTGTTCTCCGTCAATTTGACCCGGAAGGCATAAGTCCGCTTCTCCACGATGTAGTCTTGACACGATGATGGTGGTGCTGGGGACGTTGATCCTCCTAGCCAACCTCTGCCCCACGAAGTTGGCTCTTACATGTTTCCCGACCCCTCTGTTTGAAGGGCTTCCATTCTGGGCTCCTGACTCGGTCTGGATCTCCTCCTAGCTGCACACCCTGGACAATAGCTCGGTTTTCTTCGCTTCTTGCAGTCTCTTTGCAGGTGCCCCTTCTCTCCGCAATTCCAGCATCTAGGCGCACCATTTACATGCGGATCTCGCTCAATTTCCACGCGCTCACACCTGCACTCGTCTGTCACTACTTCACGAACCCGGGCAGTGGTACGAGTCACATTTTTCGCTGCCTCAAAGTTCACACTGTAAGCCAATGCGTCTTTAACCGTTTGCTTTTGAGCTAAACGCACGGCTTGTTGCAATTCCGGGTCCTTTAGTGCACTGATGAATACTTCTGTCGCTGCATCATCTCGATGTTCTAGGTCGTAGGCTGGGTAAGCCAAAAGTGCTAGTCGCTCAATGTCTTGGGCTAGCTGCTGTAGGGTTTCACCAGACTTCTGCATTCGATGCCTTAGCTGTGACCGATAAATCTGCTTTAGATGATCGTCTCCACAGCGCATGTCGAGCGCATTCATTATAGCATTCGGGTTTGAGTGCAATTCAACGGGGAGCGTCTGCAACAGCTCGGCAGCTGGGCCTCTTAGAGCAAGAATCAATGCAGTTGCTCGTTCCTGCTCATTCCAGTGATTTATGCGAGCGGCTGCTTCGAACTGGGTTTTGTAAATAGTCCAGACCGTTTGCGCATCGAATATTGGTGCTTGCACATTTCTAGATGAGCTTTGCGCTGCGGTTATAATTGGGGCTGGTGAGGCGGTTACTACTGCCTTCGCTGCTTCCAATTCTTTTTTCACTTTTTCCATCTCATGGTTGACCTGGCTAATCTCAAGGTTGATTCTCTCCTCGACCTGGTATACCTTCTCCTCGACGCATTTAATTTGGCTGTTGAGACTACTGAGCTCCGCTTTTATTTCGGTTGACTGTTTTTCCAGCTTCTGTGCGATGTCTGCCTTGATTTCGAACGCTTGTTGGTCTAGCTTCGCTGATTGTTCATTTAGCTTCACAGCTAAACTGGATGTCTGTTCATTTAGCTTCACAGCTAAACTGGATGTCTGTTCATTTAGCTGCGCTGATTGTTCGCTTAGCTTCGCTGATTGTTCATTTAACTTCGCTGTTAAATTGGATGACTGTTGTCGCTGCTCTTGCTGCATCAGCATCAACATTTGCATCAGCGCATTTTCTGGTTCCTTTGGTTTTGGTGTTTCGGCTTCACCACCTTTCGCGCCTTTTTCTG
>OZ017739.1:215134847-215172347 GCA_963969285.1 Odontomyia ornata
AAAAAACTTGACAAATTGATGAAAAAACAAAACAAAATGACCACACCAGCGAACAGAACTTTCTATCCACGGACTGTAAACCTATCAGATACGCCTTTTACGACACAAGAAATGGAGCTATTAAATAAGGGACTGAAACACAACTTACATAATACAAACCGCAACAAAGACCTAGAACAACTAGTAATCGACACTGAACTAGCCATTAACAAACTGCCGCAGGAACAACAGACACATGCAAGACATACTGCAGTAGACATACTACAAAAAATACGCACTAGCATAAACAAAACGGATTTCCACGAAGACCATAAGATATTAAGACACATTCAGACAAAGCTAACGGATAACCTACTAACAGTGACGAAGGCTGACAAAGGACATACAACGGTGATCCTAAAAACAACGGACTATGTACAAAAAAACAATAGACTTCATTAACGCCAACGGCTACAAACTGGTAAACAAAGACCCCACCAATAGGTTCCAAGCGGACTTACGTACCGCCATTATACAATCCCCACTAATTATTCCTCCTAATACTAAGCAACGCTACATAAACCCAAATCCATGCACACCACCCCTTAAAGCACAACCTAAGCTCCACAAACCCAATATTCCTATCCGTCCTGTCGTCAACTACCGCCCAGCTCCTGCATACCAATTAGCACGGTACTTGGCAACGATAATGGCTGATGTCGTGCACCTTGACGACAAATACGCATTAAAGAACAGCCGCGAGCTAGCAAATTCTACCACTTCTTTAAAATTGACTGAAAATTGTCAACTTTTATCATTAGACATCACCAACCTCTATACGTCTATCCCTGTCGATGAAACACTGGCCATACTAAAAGAAAAACTTTCATTCAACAACAGCCGACGATTCACAGATCAAATACTCAATCTCATAAAGACCACAATCAAACAGAACTATTTTAAGTTCAATAACAACACATACATTGCCAAAGACGGTCTGGGTATGGGACATCCAATGTCCTCAATAATGTCAGAAATATTCTTACAATCTTTGGAAGAAGTCTTTATACCCAAAGCTGTCAAAAGATTCAATGTAATATTTTACAGACGATATGTGGATGACTGTTTCATTGTTATTGACTCACAAGAAAATAAACAAGACGAACTACTTGCCTATATGAATGAAATTCACCCGAATATAAAGTTCACTATGGAAAAAGAAACAAACGGACAACTCAACTATATGGACCTAACTGTGACACGTGAACAAACACGATTGGACTACAAAATATACAGAAAACCAACCACAACTGATCATACCATACATGAAACATCTAACCACCCCGCACAGCATAAGCTAGCAGCGTACAGATCAATGGTGCAGAGGCTTCACTCCATCCCCATGACTCCTACTAACTACTCCAACGAACTAAACAACATTTACAGAATAGCTAATAATAACGGATACAAACAATGCGACATTGACAAACTAGTCACACAGTACAAACAAAAACAGGAACGCCAACCGACGGAAACTCATAAGAACGACCAACAGTGGGTATCGTTAACATACGTAGGCAAAGAGACATACAAACTATCAAACTTCCTTAGGAAATACAAATTGCAAACTGCATTCAAAACGAACAACAACATTGGAAACAAACTGAAGCCAAAACTGAACGACACATCGATATACGAAGGCAGTGGCATATACAAACTGACATGCAAGGACTGCGACATGGTATATATAGGAAGGACAACACGAAAACTAACGACAAGATACAAAGAGCACCTACGATCTTTCTTATACAACAAGGCAGACTCCAATTATGCGACGCACCTTCAAAACCAGGCACATGAGCCTGATGCTATGACAAACTCTATGAAATTGCTACACAAACAAAACAAAGGACCAAGACTTGACATCCTAGAAAGGCTTGAAATTTATAGACATAGAAAGACAGACGGTGACATTATCAACGAACAACTGGTTACCAATTCCGACGCAATTTTCTCAGTCCTAGACCACACTCTTAGACGAAAACGGAAACGAGATGAAACAGAACAAACGGACAGCCAACAAGCAAAAAAACAAAAACATAATATCCCCCTACGTGGCATAATTGAGTAATTTACTTCCTGACCTCATTACCCATCCACTAATTACCCATCCGCTAATTACCCATCCGCTAATTACCCATCCGCTAATTACCTATTCGCTAATTACCCATCCTACGACTATATAAAGTCGCTCCCTTCAACACATCCTTTAGACACTGAAGATGACTCAAAGTAGTCGAAACGCGTCTGCTCACACAACTAAGCAAGGCCCGACGGCTTTTAAAGAAAAAAAAAAAAATATATATATATATATATATATATATATATATATATATATATATATATATATATATATATATATATATATATATATTTATATATATATATATATATATATATTTATATATATATATATATATATATATATATATATATATATATTTATATATATATATATATATATATATATATATATATATATATATATATATATATATATATATATAGATGCATATATGTAAATATTGTTACATGTCGAAACATTTCTGCGAGCTACTGTCGTAACTATCAATGACATCTTGATCATCAAACGAATGTACTCGAAAGCACAAATATTGACCAAACATGAGCAACATCTGAAAGTGACGTCACTGCTTCCATTCTGAATTGCTCGAATATTCCAGTAGTTCGCCAATGTACGAGAAGTGGATTGAATGACTAGAGACCCTATATAAAGCTGAGCTGAATGAATGGCGGAGATAGTAAAACCGCGATAGTAAGAACTGCGATAAGTGTGGAGTGCGAAGTTGAATTAAAAATTTATAGACAAGCGAAAAGTAAAATTGGTGAAATAGTTTAATTAATGATTGTGCATTTTTAAGTAAATAAACTCTTTTAACTTAACTTGAAAGACAGTGCGTTTTCACTTTCCTGAAACATTACAATTATTGTCCGCGAACCGTAACATGCGACAGTGGTGTCGAGAAGTGAGAAAGAAAGTATTGAAAGTGAAAACTTTTAAACATTTTTAAAATGATTCTACGTCTTGCATTCGTCGCGTGTAGACGTGTTTTTAGTTCGCTCCTGTCAAGAATTTTTATAAATTAAAATAATTTTTTAAAAACGTCAATTAGAAAGTAATTTTAGAAAAAAAACTTATAACATCGTCGAACTATTCGAACAGTTTATCGAGTATCTGGATTTTACCTGCGAGGAAGTTTCAAAAAAGAAGAAAAGTTTTTTGCTCAAGGAGGGGGAGGAGCTCGACGGCTTCCCACCATTTCTAAAACGACGAATGATAAAATCATGAAGCGGAAAAACAATCAAGACAGGAGAAACAGGAAGTGACGACAAACAAGACCAACGAAAAAACAGTACCAACGCGAACGAGTCAAATATATAAAGCAAAATTGTAAGATACGAGCAAAACATCAATTCATGATGCTAAAAACATTCCAAGCGTAGGAGAAGCGAGCGACAGTGCCAATTACTATGCGATGCTGTCTGCGATGAATGACGAAATGGACATCGAGATGGAGTGCCACGATAGCATAGGTAATATTAATGATTGTAGTAATAATTTCATTGAATATTTAAAATCAAAAAATAAGGAGAAGGAGAAGAAGCTAACCGGTGTGTTTGCTGGTTCTCCTATTAAAAATAATAAGGTAAATGAGAAAGTTCCTCCAATTAACGTTTTTGGGCAGCGTGGAGGAGATATGGTTCGGTTATTGGCAGCCGAACATAAAATCGATCACTTTAAAGTTAAGAGAGTGACCGCTGATAAACTCAAAATCAAGACAAAAACATTGGCTGATTTCAAACTGGCAAAAGATGCTCTTAATAGTTCTTCACATACACGCCAAAGGCGGGAAAAAAATCAGACGTTCTTGTTGAAGGGCTTGGACTGTGGGGAGAATACAGTTGACCTCCTTGAAATGTTGCAGAAAGCAGCACCAGCTGTTAAGTTCATCAGTGTGAAAAACTTTGCTGCCAGGAGACCAACTGTTGAAGGTAAAATATTACCATTTTATTTGGTCCAAATTTCTAATGATAGCAGTCCGAGTGCCCTCCAAAAGTTAAGGTACTTAAACTTTAGAGTTGTAAGGTGAGAACACCTCCAAAAAACTGAGGTTAACCAGTGTTACAGGTGCCAAAGATTTGGTCATTCGGCTGCCAATTGTGCCATGCAATATTGCTGTGTTAAATGCAAAGATATTGACGCCCCCGGTGAATGCAAATCAGCTCAGATGGAGCCAAAAGGAAAATTATACTGTGTTAATTGCGTTATATTTGGTCATCCAGCATCATATAGAGGATGTCTTCGGTATCTTGATGCTAGAGTTAAATTTTCCCCAAAACAAACAAAGTAAATCATAATTTGTTATCTCCCAACTTCGTCAAACCCGGGGTATCATTTGCACTTGCTGCTAGAGGACCAGCAGACAACAATGTACATAAAATAAGTAATGTAAGTGGGAATAATGAGCTGCTTCTCAAAATCTACCAACAGCTGGAATCTCTTTCAGATAGAATAAATAAACAAGACCAAAAAATCAATTTCGTTTTTTAAAGTTTAGGACAAAATGCTTCAAAATAGTTTGTCATCCAGTCACATTCCCATGGATAGGATTCGTCTCATCTTGATCAACGTCAACTCCATTGTTACTTTGCATTGGCGTGATTATCTCCTTGAATTCATTGTTAAGCAAAAGCTTGACATCATGCTTCTCACTGAAATGCACCTGAATTCATGGCACTCCATGACATTCAAGGATTTCGAACTCGTAAGAAACGATAGGGTTATAGGTGATGGGGGAGGTGGCACCGAGATATTGGTATGAAGACCCTATTGTTTCCAAAATATTGAAAAAGTCGAATTCAAAAGCTTTGAATCTCTTGAAGTGTCCGTTATCAAAATCTCACAGCCAGGTGGGGATAACCTCTTCGTTATATCTGCCTATGCAACTGGTGAAACTGTTCTCTAGCTCAAGGAGGAGCTAAATTCCTTGTTTGAAATACTCGAATTGAACAGGCTGCATAATTATTATATTCTTGCTGGTGACCTGAACGCCAAGCATGCATCATGGCTGAACGCCACCAATAATCCAAGAGGTGTATTCCTGAAATCGTGAATGACAGAGAACCAAATTGAATACAGATGCAATCTGAATGGATCGTAGTGCCCTACATACCCTAGGAAAAATTCATATTTGGACCTCTGCATTGCTGACGCAAGACTTGAATTCAGCTTTAATAGTCCTTAACGGAAACTGCAGGTGCTTCCTTACGATAGCGACCATAACGCAATCGTAATGGAAATCAATCATCAAAGGGATGATTTCCCCGCATTCAAAATCAAGACGAAAATCATCGGTTGAATTTCAAAAAAACAGACTGGGGAAAGTTTCAAAAGAAGTTTAATCGGGAGTACCAGAAGCAATCTGTTCCTTCTGATGATGGCAACACTTGCACAATGGTTCCTAGTGACAGAAATCTCACTAAAGATGAAATAGATGTCTATTTGTCGAAGTAAGAGAAGCTGACGTTGGCAATGATTGAGAAAGTAGTTCCCAAGATTAAACATCGAAACAATATGAAAGGATATGAAACACCAACCATCGCAAGGTTGAAAAGATTGAAAAACCTTCTTCTCACACGTGTCAACAATATTTATCGACGACTTTTGGACTACAACCACCCCTCGTTGGTTTTGTTGAAATTCCACCTGAGGAATTTCCGGAAATTAATCCGGTCATACTTCAGGAGTGAGGTCAGCAATCAATGGGTGGAAAAATTAAGGGGTACTATCCCACAGGACCCAGATGGCGTGTTTGCGAAAGTGAATAGCATATCCCGTAAGAAGTCTCGAGTGAAGGTAGCGAATCTTGACGTCGCTAGTGATGAGATAAATCTCCTCGATAGGGCTGGTATCGAAATTGATAGTACGACTCCGGATAGAAATGGAAACAGGATTATATGTGAGGCATTGCACAAACTCGCCCTGATTGGAACACATTTTGAATTGGTTCATCTACCAAATCCTGAGAGAGGGAATGATATATTTTCAGAGGTCGTTGAAGCAAAAGTTTTCAACTTCAAATCAAGCCTGAACGGCCAATCAGTTCTTCATTTCAATGAAATATGAACATCTGACCTCATACTGAGCTTGAATCTTATTGATTATTTTGTCAGCTATGAAGACTTATGTTTCATATTTCGTAGGATAAACAACAAGAAATCATGTGGTACTGATGGTATTTCAAATGTAGTTCTCCGACATTTGCCTGAGATTGCTATTAGGAATTAGTATTTATCGACACGAAAAGTAAACTTGGTGAAATAGTTTAATTAATGATTGTGCATTTTTAAGTAAATAAACTCTTTTAACTTAATTAAAAAGACAGTGCGTTTTCACTTTCCCGGAACATTACAATTATTTGCCGCGAACCATAACTCGTGACTATATATATATATATATATATATATATATATATATATATATATATATATATATATATATATATATATATATATATATATATATATATATATATATATATACATATGTGTATATATATATATATATATATATATATATATATATATATATATATATATATATATAAATATATTGTATATATATATATACATATATATGTATATATATATATATATATATATATATATATATATATATATATATATATATATATATATATATATATATATGTATGTATATATATATATATATATATATATATATATATATATATATATATATATATACGAGTATATATATATATATATATATATATATATATATATATATATATATATATATATTTATGTGTGTGTGTGTGTGTGTGTATAAGGAATATAACGAAATTTGTGCTGGAGGGCGCAGTTTTGCTTCGGTTTTCGCCAAATTCTTAGAAATGGTTTCTAGTTTTCTTTATCATTCAAATTGGCCAAGCGAAAACAAAATGGCGACTGGTTTAGATTAAGCTCCATGATTTCTATTCTGACCAAAGCATAGCTCTGATTTGCACCAAAATTGGAACAAAGGTTCATTCAAGTGTGTGATAAAGCTAATAAAAAGTCAAAAAATCGAACCATCTGAAACAAAATGGCTGCCGCTCAGATGTTGAAAAAGGTACAAAATTTTGCTGCTGCGGTTTTAAACAAACCTTTGAATCAAATTCAATGAAACTTTCCAATGTGGTAGAAACCGTAAACGTCTAGTGAACAATAAAACAAGTTGAGTAGACAGACCTATGCTCATGTCAGAAGGGTTTTGTACTCAACTTACAAAATGCAGTAACCAGCAACGAATAAAATCAAGAAACATGGCAAAGACGATTTTATTGGAGTAAATGTGCAATTTCAAGGATCATACTATTATTAACAAAGTTGAACGAATATCGACTTCTGAGGTATTTGTTATAGTTTTACCCATAAATATCTCCTTTGATAATTTTTTCAGATTTTTTAGATCACGGGTATCAATTCGCGAGGGAGGAAACACATTATTCATGTATTTCCCCCCCCTGTGCCCCCACTGAAGCAAAAACTGTCAGTTTAAGAACTGTTTTGAAAAGCTTTCATAGAGAACTTTCAGTTGATACTCATATCGGCTACCTTTCATGAAATTTATTTTCAGGGGCCACTCCTCTGTACTGTAATCATCGATTCATGGCCTGTTTTTTCGAATCTTAGAATGGTTACAGAGCCCTTTTGCTAGGAGCTCTCTTCTGCCTCTTCGACCTGTTTCAATTATATGTACTCATCTTCATGATACCTATCATTCCTGAAATTTTCATGCAAATCCTAGCAAAGCTGTAGTCTCTAAGTCAGTAAAAAGCGCATATGGCTCCATAGCCATATGTTTCCATAGTAATACAGGGCACATTGTTCCATAGTAATACAGGAAAATTCAAATCGCTATAACTTCGTTAAATACTATTCAATCTTTATGAATCTTTATGAAAAGATCAATCTTATAAATAGTCATCTCCTTGCTAAATTTTATTGAGTTTAAAGGTACCGTTTAGATTTTATTCAAGAAAACAGAAAATCGATAAATCATACTTTTACTAACAAAGTTGAGTGAATTTTGACTTCTCATGTATTTGTTGTTGTTGTACTGATAAAGGCCTACATTCACGATTTTTTTCAGATTTTCGGATGGAAGGTGTCCAATCGCGATGGGGGGGGGGAAAGCGAAAAGTTCGTACATTCCCCTTCCCCTGCTCCCCTCGGTACTTAAAGGGCAATTTTAAGACTTGTTTTGAAAAGATCCCATTGAGACCTTTCCAATGACACCCTACTCGACTACCAATGGTGAAATTTTTTTTTTGAGGGGCCACCTCCCTGTATGGGGAGACCCCCCTTAAACCCCTTTCAAAAAATGTTCCACCTTTGAACTTTCAAGAGGTCACCACTTCTGACCTTTCTACAAAGTTTCATGGCTGTAGCCTCTATAGTTTCGGAGAAAAAGTGCTGTGACATACAGACGGACGAACGGACGGACACACGGACACAGGTCGTGATTGCAATAGGGTTTTGTATTTTAGTACAAAACCCTAAAAAACTTCAGCGGCTAGGCAAAGTTCGAATTCTTAAAGATACAATTTATATTGGCTTTTACGAAACCTAATGATGAGATCATAACCTAAAATGTATCAGAACTAAACTCGACTCCAATGGACGCTGGAAATTTCAGAAGTAGTGAGTTTTGCATTGCAGTCAAGATATTAAATTTTAATATACATACATGGTACTAGTATAACGTATTCAAGAAACTGAATTTTAATATGTATGAGATAAGAAAAGTTGCCACTAATAAGGATGAAATAAAAAATGTTTAGATAGCTTCAACATGCCCCAAGAAGGATGTAATAAGTTTTATGGAAGCAGTGCCAAATCAATTTTCCCGTTTCAACACATAAACTTTTAACAGGTGCACCATTACAAAAGAAACAGTGTGAAACTGATATGGCACCGCTTCCATAAAATTTATTTCATCCGTATTATGGCATTTTGAACTTGGTGTTCTTGTTTTTCTTATAGTTTTCAATAAACTAGATGTACATTATTGGTCAGTAACAAACCCAAATGTGCTTCCTAAGCCACCATTGCGACCGCAAAAATTACTACTTGGTGCGGTTTTCATGCCGGAGGTGTGATTGGGCCGTATTTTTCGTGTATGAAATCGACCGTGATGTCGCCGTCAATGGAGAGCGCTATCGTGATATTTTGGAAGATTATTTGTGGCCAAATTGGATAAACTTGACATCATCGATATATGGTTTCAACAAGACCGTCCACGTATATATATATATATATATATATATATATATATATATATATATATATATATATATATATATAACTAAATATATATATATATATATATATATATATATATATATATATATATATATATATACACATATATATATATATATATATATATATATATATATATATATATATATATATATATATACCAGAGCCGCAACATCATTCGCATAGCCGACCAAGCGCGACTCATCTGGCATCTCAAGTCTCAGTAGCCCGTCGTAAGACACGTTCCACAGGTCCGGACCAAGGATAGATCCCTGAGCAACACCCGATGTAATTTCCATCCTTCGTTGGCCCTGTGTCGTTTCGTAGAGCAGGCTCCGGTCCTTTAGGTAGTTCCTCAAAAGCCGCATTAGATATTCTGGAACTTGAAAAGGGTTTTCCAGCGTATCCAGAATATCCACCCATCTAGCGGAGTTGAAGGCGTTCCTGACGTTGAATCTCACCAACAGGACAATCTATCGCTTGGTGCGACTATATGCTTCTGCCTTTTGGACCACGCAGACACCCTTTGCAATCGCATCAATGGTAGAACGTTCTGCTCTAAAGCTGTACTGCCGAGGAAATAGGTCCCCAGCAGCACAAATTGCGTTAGTGAGTCTTCCCTTGATGAGTTTCTTCAGCACTTTCCCGGCCGTGTCCAGCATGCATAACGGGTGGTATGCAGATGGCGATTCGGGATTTTTCTTCCCCTTGCTGATCAGCATGAGTCCTTCGATCGTACCGGAGAAACCCCATGCTGAAGGCAAGCGATCTGGACTACGCCTTGGACAACGAACTGGAATTGATGCTTTGGGCTGGCGGATATAATAGTTTGGACCTAGTTGCTTTGCACTGTAGCACCGAGGTGACACTCGTGTATGAACGGCCTCAATTCAACTATCATACCCTCTCCGTCCCGGTAAAACCATGGCAGGCCTCGGAGTACGGTCAAAGTTGGCACAATTGGGTTGGTGGTGTAGGTCCGGTTGAGACGGACTCCTGATTAGCGCTGGTCTAACTCTTAGCACTTGTCCTAATAAGGGCTTGTTCTAACCCTCGCATGGCCTTCCTGCACTATAAAGGTAACCATGGGACCAAAAAGGTGACTGCACACATGAACGGGGAGAGTGGCTCCGAGGGGGACCCAATATAACTGGAGCAATCCAAATCCCTTACAAAAGATAAAAAAAAACTCAAAAACAGAATCCAAAAATAATAATAATGACGACGCAGCCAGCGATATCATCAACGATTTTAACAGCGCATCGGGAGCGGTACTAACGACAACAAAAACGGCGATTAATACAAAGACGGTAAAGACGGACGTAAAATGGAGGTTAACAGACAGTCTGGTCCAGACTGAGATTTCTGTGGCGTTCGGGTGCAGCAAAAAAATTATGCGAACACCAGAGCATTCGATGAAGGAAAAGCGGGAGACTTTGCAGGACGCGCCAGATGTTCGAGCGGTGGAGGAAAATATAAAGTAACTCGAGAATTCGATGGTCACTGCTGTGATCACTCCCAAAGCAATTGAAGCAAAGGCTGTCAATCCCGAATTAGTAAAGAACCACCCTGAAGTCAACGAGGAGGTTATAGCAGGAAAAGAAACGAGTGACCAGGCATTTAAAGCGACGATGTGTGATTTCATCGCCAACAGCGAAAAGGTAGCGGAAGTACTGTATTCGGCAACAGACGCCGATGACCTCTCCCAAAGATGATGGCGGCAAAGTACAATTGCCGCCCAGAGACATGAACAAGAAAAAGTTTTCCGAAAAGCGGGAGTTGTTCTAAAAAGAATACAATATGCATGCAACTCGCCAAAAATCAACAAAGCAGTAAAGAACGGGCTCCTTGAACTAGAGGAGCTCCTAGACCAGATTGGGCGTTATTGGAGGAGCTGATTAAAGGCCAAAGAGGACCAGAAGGCCAAAGAAGAGCAAAAGGCTAAAGAAATGCTGGGGGCAAAATCTAGAGGGCACGTGCAGACAGCTCCACAATTAAAAATTAATAAAAGAATGGCGTCCAGCCCAATCGAAGGAGATCGGGATAAAAGAAGGAAAGAAGAGACACTTGATGGTCGTGAAGCACCAGATCAGGGGCTCCAAACATTGCTTACAAAAGGAGCGAAGTAAGCCGCTAAGAAACTCCTTCAAAAAGTTCCAGAAGGTAAAGTTCGCAAGGACGACCAAGAAAAAACAAGGACCTAATGCAAAACATGAGAGGCAGAAGTCCCCACGAAGACCCCGGCAGCAGGCACTGCTCGTAAAGCCCCAAGATGGCGATCCCACGTGGAGTTACTGCGGGACATCAGAGGAAACGTAAGGCCCGAAGACACCAATGCTACCATTCAAGTAGTACGACCAACGCTTCGGGCGGGCCACATTCTGGTCGAAATCGGAGCAGAAGCTGGCAATAAAGAAGCATTCTGTGACGCAGTGAAGAACGTCCTCGGCAAAAGCGCAAATATAGGCCCGCTCGAGCCGATGGCAACGATCGAAATAAGAGACATTGACTGCGTGACGGATCTGGCTGAATTAGAAGTGGCCATCAAAAGGGAGTTGCCTAGCGTGGGAAGCATCAAAGCGAGACTGACACCTGAAAACAACAGGGGACAACGCATGGCCATAGTTGACTTGACCGAAAAGGACGCCGAACGATCTCTGAGCAAGGGCAAAGTGCGAGTAGGGTGGCTTGTCTGTAGGATACGGCCAAGAGCAACGCCTCTTCAATGTTTCAAATGCCTTGGCTAGGGTAACACCACACAAGTTCGCAAAGGACCCAATAGGAGTTCTCTATGTTACAAATGGGGTGAAATGGGACATAAAAGAAAAGAGTGTACGAAGGAGGCAAACTGTATTCTTTGCGCGGATGCTGATCCAAAACCTGATTTTGGACACGTCTTAGGATCAGGAAAATGGCAGGTGTTCCAGGAAGCCCTAGCCAAGGCAAAATCAGAACTCCGATGACCCGCATTCTGCAGCTAAACATACACCACAGTTCAACTGCCCAAAATCTGCTTGAGCAGTTTGAGAGGGACATGAAAGCCGAATTCTTGCTGCTGAGTGAGCAACACCATAATAAAAGTCCTGCATTATGGTATTCTGATGAAACTAGTACTGCCGCCATCTGGGTTCGGAACAGTGACTTTCAAGCGGAGAGTTGTGGACGAGGGGATGGTTTCGTGTGGGTTCGGTGCTCAGGGAGCACCTTTTTTAGTGTGTACCTAACGCCAAACGAATCAATATCATCTCTCCAAGCCAAGCTTAATGCCTTGGAGGGCGCTGTCTCGAACACAGAGGGTAAAATGCTCGTTGGAGGCGACTTCAATGCTAAAGCAATCGAATGGGGAATGCCTCAGACGAATCCGCGGGGAAAATGCATCCAGGAAATAGCGGCCAGGACGGCCCTCGTCGTACTAAACTCCGGAAATACGCCAACTTTCCGCCGTATTGGCTGTGAGGCAACCATACCGGACGTGACATTCGCCTCGGAGTCCTCAGTCCGGAGGATACACAACTGGAGAGTATTAGAGGACTACTCAGCCAGCGATCATCAGTGCATTCTGCTTGAGATCAGTGATGCATTCTCCTGACGCTCGTGCTCTCGGACTTCATCAACTGGATGGAACATCGGAAGGATGGATGACGAGAGGTTCGTCGAGGTGCTCACAGCAGATGAGCCGCTGCAAGGAGCTTCGGAGGGGACGGAAGAACTGGCAGCTCAAGACGTGGTGAACTCTACTATGAGCATCAATACGACTGCTTGCTGCGCTTCTATGCCCCGTCGAGGACCCCGGCACGGCAAGCCCCCAGTGTACTGGTGGTTAACTGAAATCGCTGAAAAGCGAAAGGAGTGTCACAAGCTTCGACGTGAGGCTCAACGGGCCCGGAATGGTGACGAGGCATGCAACTGGGGGCAGCATATAAGTCGGCCATGAAATGCCTTCGCAAACTGATCAACAGTAGCAAGTGTTGCTGCTGGCAAGACCTAGTGGACAATGTGCACAAGGATCTGTGGGGCCTTGGCTACAAGCTGGCCATGCGGAAGCTTCGTGCCCTATGGTAGTCTTGTATACATGACGCAGAAAAGATGCACGCGATAGTGCGGGGACTCTTCGCCACCCATCCCGTACATGGTGACGCTGTCCATGGTGAAACAGCAGTGGAGTGCCCACTCTTCACACAGCTGGAACTGGAGCAGGCAGTCCTCTCATTGAAAACGAGGAAGGCTCCAGAACCAGATGGTGTTCCGGCTGAGGTGTTGTGACTCGTCTATCACCATTGTCCTGACTTGCTGCTCAGCACATTCAACGCTTGCCTACGGGACGGGGTTTTCCCGGTACGATGGAAGGTGGCGAGGCTCATGCTGATCAGCAAGGGGAAGGGAAATCCCGAATCGCCGTCTGCATACCGCCCGTTATGCATGCAGAATATGGCTGGGAAAGTGCTAGAGAAACTCATTAAGGGAAGCCTCACTGACGTGATTCGTGCTGCTGGGGACTTATCACCTCGACAGTACGGCTTTAGAGCAGAACGTTCTACCATTGATGCGATTGCAGAGGTGGTGAACGCGGTCCAAAAGGCAGAGGCATATAGTCGCACCAAGCGACTGATCGTCCTGTTGGTGACACTCGACGTCAGGATTGCCTTCAACTCCGCTAGATGGATGGATATTCTGGATACCCTGCAAAGCTCTTTTCAAGTTCCAAAATATCTAATGCGGCTTTTGAGGAACTACCTGAAGGACCGAAGCCTGCTCTACAATACGACACAGGGCCAACGAAGCATGGAAATTACATCGGGTGTTGCCCAAGGATCTATCCTTGGTCCGGATCTGTGGAACGTGTCTTACGACGGGCTACTGAGACTTGAGATGCCAGATGAGTCGCGCTTGGTCGGCTATGCGGATAATGTTGCGGCTCTGGTCGCTGGATGCACCGTTGAACAAGCGCAACTTAGGCTAGGTATGCTAATGTGCCGAGTGAGGTACAGGTTGACTGTTTGCGGGCTCAGTTTAGCGCTGGAGAAAACTGAAGTGGTCATCTTTACAAAAAAAGATAGTCCCTAGAGTAAGGATGATCAGTATTGGTGACTTAAGAATCGAATAGAAGCCAGCGGTGAAGTACCTGGGCCTACTGATCGACTCGACAACGGCTGCGAAGGCTTCTTCGGGAATATCGGCTCTGAGGCGACTTATGGCCAACGTAGGGGGACCCAGCCCATCAAGAAGACGCCTCTTGATGAGTGCTGTAGGGTCAGTGCTACTGTACAGAGCAGAGGTATTGGGGGACGCTCTTAGCAAGGACGTATACCGAAAACGTTTGGTACAGGTACAGAGAAGAGGAGCACTGAGAATCGAGAACTGTTGCCCTCTTTACTAGAGAGCGCCGCGCTATTTACCTCCGCCGAAACGAGGATGCGAGGGAGATGGTTGTCCTCGAGGAGAGACAGCGTTCGCTCAATGATTCGCAGCAGTCTTGGGTCAATTGCACGAAGGGAAGGTAGACTGCGCGCCTCATCCCGGATGTGAGACCATGGCTAAATCAAAGGCATGGTGAGACTGACTTCTATCTGACCCAGCTTTTGAGCGGTCCTGGCTGTTTTCAGTCTTACCTGCATAAGATCGATAAGTCACGGTCCCCCGATTGTCGGTGGTGCCTAGGGGAGGAGGACAATGCTTGTCACACTTTTTTTGCGTGTACCAAATGGGTCAGGCTACGAAGGGAACTCTACAGGGAGACGGGAGAGCTCACCCCGGATAATATAGTTCGGTGATGCTCGAATCGGTTGACAAATGGAACCAGGTGGCATATTATGCTTGGGCAGTCCTAAAATATAAAAGGGACTCACAGCAGCCACGGGCATTGGGGCTGGGGGATCGCTCTTCTGGCATTTCCTCTTCCCCTCTCCCCTTCCGCTAGGAAAGGGATCGCGCAGCTTGAAGGCACCCCACGGCGTAACAAAACGAGACCTGGCCCGAAGTAATGTGTCAAACGGTTCCAAGCTGGGTTCTCAGGTTGACAGGGGAGGTGTTTAGTGGATAGTCCAATCACATGGAAGTCCCACCCTCTGTGCATAATTAGTATTCACCTACCTACCACACAAAAAAAAAACCTATCAAGGAGCAAATACCGAGGCAAACTGATAAGTTCCAGAACTTGCACCTTGCTGATGACCTTTTGTACAAAAGTACCAGTCTGAAGAATTGCCAACAGACTCTTATAGTACGAGCTCATGATGATCCACAGGGCTCGCCTTATGGAATTCGTAAGGTAACCGAAGTCTTACAAAGATACACCTATTGGCTTCATTTGCGTCAAGGGCTAATTCAGTTCATCCATATCTTTTCAACATGCTTTCGAATTTCGCTTTGGAACCTCTATTTTTTTTGTTTTTTTTTGTTTTTGGGAGTTGAATGCAATTTACGCTGCGAGCGTGGGACTCCCATGTTCGCAGGAAGTTGACTAGGCTACCCATTAAACACCTCCCCTGTCGACCTGAGAACCCAGCCTGGAACCGTTTGAGAAATTACTTCGGGCCAGGTCTGGTTTTGTTACGCCTTCCTAGTGGGAGGGGAGAGGCAGGAAAGACTGAATACACCCATGCCCGCTCAAAGGCTGGGTCAAATAGAAGTCAGTCGCACCATGGCTTCAATTTTGCCAGGGTCTCATTTCCGGTATGAGTCGCAAAGCCCACCTTCGCTTCATACAATTGACCCGAGACTGCTTCCAATCGTTGAACGAGCACTGTCTCTCCTCGCGGACAACCATCTTCCTCACATCCTCGTTTCGGCGGAGCAAATAGCGCGGCGCTCTCTAGCAAGGAGGGCGACAGGTATCACGCCTGCAATAACTCTCACCACCGAATCACAGACTGTTGGATATGAAGATGCAATCCTCAGTGCTCTTCTTCTCTGTACCTGTGCCAACCGTTTTTGGTATACCTCCTTACTGAGAGCGTCGCCCCATACTTCTGCTCCGTACAGTAGTACGGAGCCTTCAGCACTCAACAAGAGGCGTCTTCTTGATGAGCTGGGTTCCCCTACGTTGACCATAAGTGGACTCAGAGGCGATGATCCCGACGCAGCCTTCTCAGCCGTTGCCCTGATTTGCTCAGAGAAACTCATCTCCGTGTCGAGCAGTAGCCTCAGGTACCTCACCGATAGCGTTGGCTTGATTCGCATATCTCAAATACTGATCATCTTTACTCTAGGGATTCTCTTTTTTTGTCAAGATGACCACTGTGGTTTTCCCCAGTGCTAAACTGAACACACGAGCAGCCATTCAGTCCCTCAATCGGCGCATTTGCCTACCTAGCCTAAGTTGCACCTGTTCAATGGTGCGTCCAGCGACCAGAGCTGCAACACCATCCGCATAGCCGACCAAGTGTGACTCATCTGGCATCTCAAGTCTCAGAAGCCCATCATAAGACACGTCCCATAGGTCCGGACCCAGAATAGATCCCTGGGCAACACCCAATGTAATTTCCATGCTTTGTTGGCCCTGTGTCGTATCGTAGAGTAGGCTTTGTTCCTTTACTTAGTTCCTCAAAAGCCGCGTTAGATATTCTGGAACTTGAAAAGGGTTTTCCAGCGTATCCAGAATATCCACCCATCTAGCGGAACTGAAGGCGTTCCTGACGTTGAATATCACCAACAGGACGATCCGTTGCTTGGTGCGATTATATGCCTCTGCCTTTTGGACCGCATTCACCACCTCTGCAATCGTATCAGTGGTGGAACATCTTGCTTTAAAGCTGTACTGCCGAGGTGATAGGTCCCCAGCAGCACGAATCGCCTCAATGTGTCGTCCCTTGATGAGTTTCTTCAGCACTTTCCTACCGAGTCCAGCATGCATAATGCGCGGTATGCAGACGGCGATTCGGGATTTCTCTTCCCCTTGCTGATCAGCATGAGTCTCGTCACCTTAGTCATACCGGAAAAACCCCATGCTGAAGGCATGCATTGAATGTGCTGAGCAGCAATTCAGGACAATGCTGATAGACCAGCCGCAACACCACAGCTGTAACGCCATCTGGATCTGGAGCCTTCCTCGTTTTCAATGAGGGGACTGCCTCTTCCAGTTCGAGCTGTGTGAAGAGTGGAAATTCGACTGCTGTTTCACCATAAACAGCTTCAACATGGACGGGATGGGTGGGGAAGTGTCTCCGCACCATCACGTCCATCTTTTCCGCATCATGTATGCAAGGTTTTTGTAGGGCACGAAGCTTCCGCATAACTTGTTCGTTCACATTGCCGATTAGATCTTGCGAGCAGCGAGCTTTGTTGTTGTTGATCAGTTTGCGAAGGCATTTCCTGGCCGATTTACAAGCTGCTACGTGGTTGCTTGCTTCGTCATGGTTACGCTCCCGTTGGGCCTCACGCTGAAGCTTGTGATACTTCCTTCATTTTTCAGCGATTTCAGTTGACCACCAGTACACTAGGGGCTTGCCGTGCCGGGGTGTTCGACGGTGCATTGCATTTCAAGCAGTCGTGATGATGCTCATAGTTGAGTTCGCCATATATTGAGTTGCCAGTTCTTCCATCTCCTCCTGGTCTGCCTGGAGCCGTGCACCTGCTGTGAGAACCTCGATGAACCTTTTGACGTCCATCCTTCCATAGTTTCATCCAATTGTAGAAAGCCGAGAGCACGGACGTCGGGAGACAACATCGCTAATCGTAAGCAGAATGCACTGATGATCCCTGGCTGAGTATTCCTCTAATACTCTCCAGTTGTGTATCCTCCGTACTAAGAACTTCGAGGCGAATGTTATGTCCGGTATGGTTCCTTCACAGTCAATACGGCGGAAAGTCGGCATATTTCTGGTGTTTAGTACAACGGGCGCTGTCCAGGCTGCCAATGCTAGGATTCGTTTTCCCCGCGGATCTTTTTCAGCTATGCCCCATTCGATTGTTTTCGCATTGAAGAAACCCCAACGAGCATATTCTCGTCTGCTTTCGAGACAACGCCCTCCAAGGCATGAAGCTTGGCTTGGAGAGATGATATCGATTTATTCGGCGTAAGGCACACACTAAAGAAGGTGGACCCTGAGCACCAAACCCACACAAGACCATCCCCTCGTCCACAGCTCTCCGCTTGGAAATCATAATTTCGAACCCAGATGGCGGTAGTACCAGTTTCATCAGGATACCATGACGCTGAACTTTTATCATGGTGTTGCTCACTCAGCAGCATAAAAGTCGGCTTTCATATCCCTCTCAATCTGCTCAAGCAGATTTTGGGCAGTTGAACTGTGGTGTAGGCTTAGCAGCAGGATGCAGGACATCACAGTTCTAATTTTGCCTTGGCTAGAGCTTGCTGGAAAACGCGGCCTTTTCCTGATCCCAAGACGTGTCCAAAATCATGTCTTGGATCAGCATCCTTGCAAAGAACGCAGTGTGCCTCCTTCGTACACTCTTTTCTTTTATGTCCCATTTCACCGCATTTCTAACATAGAGAAATCCTATTGGGTCCTTTGCAAACTTGTGTAGTGTGACCATAGCCAAGGCATTTGAAACATTGAAGAGGTGTTGCTCTTCGCCGTATCCTACTGACAACCCACCCTATTCGTGCTTTGCCTTTATTCGACCAGTATGTGGCCCGACCGCATTGGTCGTACTGCTATAATGGCTGTGTTAGTGTTTTCGGATCTTACGTTTCCCCTGATGCCCCGCAGTGCCTGCTGCCGGGGTCTTCGTCGGGGCTTCTTGCTCTCCTGTTTTGCATCAGGTCTTTTTTCTTCTTGGGCATCCGTGCGAACTTTACTTTCTGGAACTTTTTGAAGGAGTTTCTTAGTGGCTTTCTTCGCTCCTTTTGTAAGCACTGTCTGGAACCCCTGATCTTGTGTTCCGCGCCCATCAAGGCCTCTTCCTTCCTTCTTTTATCCCGATCTCCTTCGATTGGGCTAGACGCCATTCTTTTATTAATTTTTAATTGTGGAGCTGTCTGCACGCGCCCTCTAGATTTTGCCCCCAGCATTTCTTTAGCCTTTTGCTCTTCTTCGGCCTTCTGGTCCTCTTCGGCCTTTAACCAGCTCCTCCTATAATGGCCTATGCGGTCTAGGAGCTCCTCTAGTTCAAGGAGCCCAACCCTTATTGCTTTGGTGATTTTTGGTGAGTCGCATGCAGATTATATTCTTATTAGAGCAACTCCTGCTTTTCGGAAAAGCCTTTCTTCTTCATGTCTCTGGGCGGCAATTGTACTTTGCCGCCATCGTCCTTGCGAGAGGTTATCGGCATCTGTTGTCGAATACAGTACTTCCGCTACGTTTTCCACGTTAGTGATGAATACATATTGTCGCTTCAATTGCCTGGTCACTCGTTTCTTTTGCTGCCGTAACCTCCTCGTTGACATCATTAAAGTTCTTTACTAGTTCGGGATTGACGCCCTTGCTTCAATTGCTTCGGGAGGGATCGCAGCAGTGACCATCAAATTCTCGAGTTTCTTTATATTTTCCTCCCCCGCTTGAACATCTGGTGCATCCTGTAGAGTTTCCCGCTTTTCCTTCGTCGGACGGTCTGTCATTCGCATAATTTGTTTACTGTTCTAGAATAGACATATGCTTTTAGGTTATAGGTGCGCATCCTTAGCGTTCGTAGCCTCTAATGGTAAATAGTGAAACTAGGCATATTGACCATAGTCTAGGACAGTCCCATACTTTCAATTAATAGATTAAATACCTAGATTTGATTCATAGATGTTTTTGGGGTGAATAGAGAACATTTGACGGTTTGAGCGGTAGATAATTATACTGTTTATGGTTGTTATTTCTTAATAGTGGAAGGATTTCTCATGTATTTGTTGCTTATAGTCTTTGCTTGGTTTTGTTATTCATCTTTGGTGGAAGTGTTTCTCGGGTCTTATACGCTCCTAGCTGTAGACAGTTTTTTATCCATGGTCATTTTAATGTAGAGTAGATTTGTGTATAGGATTGATAGCTTGAAGCACGAGTATTAGTGTTTCTGAGCCATTAGTGAAGCTCTGTCGATACGTGGCGCTTCAGGCAGTTGGTTTGCTGGTTGTAGGGCTTGAGATCCTTTGGCGTGTGACACTTATTGAAGGCGTTTGGGTCGAGAAATTCACTTAATCACATTAGGAGTGCTGGACGTTTTTTATAATGCGACTGGCTGTATGGTGACGGCAGGTGCTTGTATAGACGGGTGACTGCGTTATTGACGGGCGATGGGCGACGGGTTTACCTTTTGACGGGTGTTCTAAGGCGTATGAATTTACTCCGTGGGTGCTTGCTTAAGGTGCGCATTGCTCCTCGATTGATGTCTTTGGCTAAGGATGGACGGCAGCGTATGGTAATGAACGATTTGCTTGATCAGGGGGAAGTTTTTATGGCGCGAGTGGTTGCGTGGTGACGAAGTACTCTGCTATAGATGGGTGTCTTTGCATTATGGATGGTCGACGGGTTTGCCTTTTGACGGGTGTTCTAAGGCGTGATAATTTACTTAATGGATGCTTGCTTAAGATACGTTTTGCTCTTTGATTGGTGTCTGTGGTTAAGGATCGACGGCATTGTAGATGTGATGCGCGTCGCTTGTTTGAGGATGTAATTTGAGGTGCAGGTTTCCGTGGCGGCGGACATTGTGAGCCATAGAAATTTACCTCGTGAGCGCTTTATTGAATTTCGACGTTGCTTATCAATGGGTGCCTGTCTTGAAGTATGGATGGCCTTGTCGGCGATTGGGAATCATGCGCGTTGTTTGTTCCATCCTCCAGGATGGTGGTTGGGGTGGAGATTTGCTCGGCGGTGAATACTGTTAGGCATGGAAATTCACGTCGGGGACGCGTGGCATATGCAAGTGACTTTGCTTGTTAAGAGTAGTGTTTCGTGTACGTAGACTTGCCTGTCGCCGGGAGTTTTGGGGCATCGGAATCTACATCATGGAACGGAAGTGGCATGGCGTGCATTGCATTGTAAGATGGCTTTGATTGTTGGCGGCGGGCATGTGTGCTTGAAAAAGATAGCGTTTGCATTGCACCTTGCTTGGCGGTGGGTAGTTTTAAAAGTGCTAAAGTTTTTGTAGTGCCTATGAACTGCAAATAACGTGATGCATGGGATTGAGACGTGTTTTCAAAAATGTTCACTTGCCTGCTCTAATAAGTCGAATATTGTTTACATTGACCTTTTTCGGTTTCTTTTTGCTTAGGTACGTTGTTTCTTTGTTTTGAGATTCATTGCTATTACATATTATTGCCTTTTCGGTTTCATATCTATAGTGCTTTAAGAATCGTCTACAATGTATTTTGTTCGGTTTGACTTCTTTACTGATTGCTCAAATCTATGCGTGCAGTGAAATAGATCTTAAAGTTTGTTGTAATACGTTCTTAATAAGTATTCAGTCTAGCATTAAATTTTAGTTTGCTTGTAGCAGCATTTTGTTTGTCTTCATCATTATCACTTTTTCCTTAAAGCAGTTTCTATACTTCATTCTCTGATTTTACTATTATGTAGAAGTATGACATACGTATATTCATTCATTCATTTTTTTTTTCCTATGGGATGCTCTAATAATTTCTTCCAAGACGAGTTATTTTTTCAAACAAATGATCTTGTAGTGCATAAGATGGTGATAATTTTGTTCGTACATCGTATGATTTTAAGGGCGGATCCAGGGAATAGTTCTAGGGGGGCCACGACCAGTTTCAGAGCTTTCTTGGGTGACAACTTCATTGAAATTTTGGGATATTAATTTTTAGCTTAGAATAATAGGCACCTAAAAGATTACTTATAAGAGGAACGCCACTTAATTTTCTAAAACTTATATTTTTAAACTGGATACGAGCTAATTCAAGATGAATTTATTGAATAAAAAACTGAAACAAAAAATGCATGAATTTGTAATCAATTTTATTTACATTTTACTTATATATTAGTCGATAAAATGAAGGAATGCTTATTTTAATTATAACATGTAAAAAATTAAATTAAAAATCCAAACCCCGGTTTTTTTGCTTAGCATATCGATCGATTACTTCATTAACATCGATTTCTATATCTTTATTAATATGAAGTAACGCTAATCCAGTAAGCCTTTCTTGGGTCATCGTTGTCCGTAACCACGGTTCAAGCCTTTTCAATGATGAAAAGGTTCTTTCAGGAGAGGCATTACTAACAGGCAATGTAACCAAGATACGAAGAAAGAAATGAATACGTGGGTATATTATAGATTCGCACCTGTTTAACAGTTCATGAGCACTAATGGATGATAATAACGAAGAGTTCATTTCTTCTTGCCACTTTAAACACCAACGTTCAAGTTCTGTTTGTAACTCTTTTACTACAAGTTCATTTGGACTGCTTAGAAAGTACGAATATTTACCAACCAACTTCTGTACACCTTCGATATCATTAAATCGATTGTTTTCGGGAAATAATACAGAAAAATTATATATTTCTAAATTATCCTTTGAAAATCTATATTCAAGATCATTTATCAGATTATCCAATGCCGGAACGTAGATAGATTGGCGAAAATACGTTTCTGGATCCGTCGTGAAATAGTTTTCTCGATGAACCTGTCTACTCGTAATGCGAGGTATTGTTATTTCCGTTAAACCTATTTCTTCAGCAATCCCACTTATTTCATTAAATATATTTTTGAAATACTGGTCACTTTCATCTCTTCTTCGGTGAAGCAGTTTCAAACATAAATTTAGCTCATTTCTTGCTGATTTGAGATCCACATTTTTTTGTTGAAGAAATGTACTTAAGCCATGAGTACAAATCAATAAATCTGACAAACATACAATAGCGACTATTGTTCCAGGATTCCTCAATTTTTTACATAATCCATCAGCTTTCGTTGCTGCATCTCTATCTTTCCATTTCGAAATAGAATCAAGAGCCGCTATTATTTTGGGAAATAAATATCGAAATCGCAAAACGGCGTCATGCCTTTCCACCCACCTAGTTTCACATAATTTAATAAGTTTCTTATCCGTTTTCATCCTTAGTATTTCGGGCCTTTTGGAAGAAGCTGTTAAGAAAAATGTAGTCTCTGTCAATGGATCAACTGTATTTCTAATCATTAGAACCTTTGAAGAATGTGAAATTGACAAATTCAAAGGATGATTTTGGCAAGGACAATGTACCGCATTTACGGCAATTGTTTTCAAAGTTTTTACTGCCCCACATGCTTCTGACACCATTGTGGAACATCCATCAGTCGAAATTCCAACGCAGTTCTTCATGTCTAAATTTAAATTCTGAATTTTTTGTATAATAACTTTTCCAATTTTTCCCCTGTAAGTTTTACTTTTTCTTCGTCTATTATTATATCATTCTCACTATCAATTAATTTCTCTGGGTCATCTTCTATTTCATTTCCTTCAGAATTCATTTCCTTTCTCACATCAATAAACTCAATAAAATCTTCATAGACATTGCTATCGAACACATATCTTAAAACTAAAGTTAATTGAGCTTTGTTTGCCAAATCAGTAGTCTCGTCGAACATGGTACTGTAGGAACATGAAGCCTGTATTCTTGAAATTATTTTATTCAATATAACAGCTTTACAGCACTCTCTCAGTTCATTTTGTGTTGTTTTGCTTATATATGTTGCTCGACTTGACGAAGATGCTAGTTGATCGCTTAAAACTGCATCATTTTTTGCACGATAATTTAAAATAGCCCTGAAGTTCCCTTCTTTTAATACGCTATAATCGTCAGTAATGCTTCCATCGTCACGATGTCGTCTCAATGGAATGTTCAATCGACCGAGAAGTACTATCGTTTCTACAATGGGTTTGAGTCGTTCCCTATTTTCTTTTATTTTTTCTACTCGCGCATTAACCATTTGATTTTCAATATTAAGTTCAGGCCTATCATATCTTTCTAAGAAATCCTTCCAAGCTTCAAAAGCCTCCAAGTGATACCTATTACTGCTATGCACTGTCAAAGCTCCATCCTTAGTACCAAAAAGTTTTGCAAATTTTTTTAATGGCTGCGTTACCAATGATTTTAAAGGAACATTTTTTTGATTTCCTCCAAGTCCGCAGTTCACGAAAAAAGGGCAATATTTACAAAAATAACCCTTTTCTTTGTCGGAATATACAAGCCATTCAAATGACTGTAGATGTTTATGGCTTGCGAAACGTTTCCTCTCTACTCCATCTTTCACTTGAAGAGAATATGGAAAAACATAGTTTACTGGAGGAATCCATGGGTTTAAAATTAAATTTTTTTTTGTAGCATTGTCAATTTTTTTACCGATATAGTTGCCAATATCATAAGCAACAGCCGACAGAGTGGAAGAACTTTCATTTTGTTGTAAATTAAAATGTGGTTTTTCTATCAAATTTTCAAAATCTGTTTCGAAATTGCGATGGGAAACATCATTGTTAACAGCATCATTCAATTGAGAGGTAGTGCCCTCAGAAGGTCGTGAGTCTGTTGCTGTGAGGCATATATTTTTTGGTGCCATAGTTTTAAAATATGAGCTGATTTTAGTTTCCCCTTTCCTCTTGAAAGTTTTGTTTGATTTACCATCCTGAAAGTAAAATAATATTCATATCCAAGAAATCTAAATGCACTCTAAACTTTAATTGATAAAAGTTTGAGCAGTTTACTATAAAAACCGGCATTTTTATTGATTTGAAAATGAAGAAAATGACCATTTTGTAGTTTTGAAAATCATAACATTCTTAGGTTTTGATTATTTTTATTATTTTGAAAATCTTAGAAATAAGGGATTTAGTTCCGAACGTAAGAGAGTGCCCATCTAGCTATGAATTGGATTAGAATTATTTATAAAATAGTGAGATAATAGTTGCTTTCTTTACTAGAACCTTTAACAGGTAGATTTAATAAGGTTTCATCAATTAATGATTCTGCAAATGAATTTGTGAATTCAAATATCTTTACCATTAAGCAAATTGACAATTTTTGTCTCGTAAAAACTAATTATATTTTTCAAAATATTGATTCATAGCCTATCATTGAAAAATGTAAAAGATTGCTAATGAGATTCTAAATTTTGTAAAGTTTAGTATACTACACTATTAATAGATAAGTTGTTTTAACATAATTTATAAATTTATTTAAATATTGTGGGAAAGGAATGATTCTGGTATCTACCTCCAGAGAAAATTGATATTGTAGTAAAGCATAGAGAATTTATACATTTCACTTCTCAAGCGAAATCAGAGTATATAGACTAAATATCACTTGTTCTTGTAATCGAGAAATTTTCAAAATCAAAAGAGGCAAATAAGACGCAAGTAAGTGTGTAAAACCATGTGTTAGTGCAACGGCTTGCAAATATATAATTTAAATCAATTTCTCTCTACTCTATAAATACCGTTAGAAATAAAATTTGTTCGACCTGCAGCTGGTACTTAGTAGATATGCCCTGACCAAACCTCAAATAAGAGCAAGTCAGGCAGTGCGAAAAAAATTTATGCTGTGACATCACACCATGCGAAAATTAGCATGTAAGGTAACATGAGCTATATCAGGCCATATATGTACACTAAATTGCAATCGACCAGCTATTCGAATGAAAAGAGAGAGAGAGAAGAAATGGATTAAATTTTACGATATGTTAATTCGATTGCTTTGCAAGTTCAACTTATTGTTGCAGTATGTATGTATATAATACATACATATGTATACAATTTTAATCCATTTTTCCCTACTCCATAAGTACCGCTAGAATTAAAATTTGTTCGAACTATAGCTGCTACTAGTAGTACATATGCTCTGGGCTACACCTCAGATGCCCGATGTGTAATGCACTGAGAAATTAAATGATATAAAGCGTTACAAATGATTTTAAGTCCAACTAGTAATGAATACACGAAATTTCTAATAAGTTTAGCATGATATAGTATTGTGTGCAAAAACTTCATTTCGTCAATATTATATTTCATTGTAAAACAAAACGAAAACTGCACAATCACATAACTTCATAAATATATTCTGTTAGTTATGCGTACTTCATTTATGAAATATTAAAAGCCTTTCATACTTACCATGTTGTTAAAACTTTACCTCTTCTTTGGCAAAAAAAAAATATAGATCACCAATATTATTTGAACACGTAAAACATGCAGCATATATGATATGAAATGATCAGGTGTTTCTTAGGTTTATTCACTTTAAAATCTAATGCCCGTTTAGATGCTGGCCGGGAACAGATGAATAGGCACCAATACGACTATGTAAAAGACTTTCTCGCTATTCGGTATTGGCCGCGAATTTTCTTCCATTCTCCATTCGGCGGTGGTTTTTTTGGCACGAGGCAAAGGATTGGCCGTATTCAGACGTGGAGTGAAATACCAGCGACAAACAGGTTATGTAGAACAGAAGAAGAAGAAGAAGGAGGTTTTGAAATGACTCGGAGTTGAAAACACTCCAAAATGTTTTTGCGTGAAGCTGCGTCATGCACATACACATGCGTATGTTGCGTATCTTCTGGTAGGGAAATTGAACGATTGAATGAGCCTTTTGACACATACAATCAAAACATGTGTATCGTACACAAAAGTAGCCAGCGTGACTATGACGACGTGTACAAGTAAAAGCGTTGGTGTAAACTTGTTTAACGCCTCTACTTCTCACTCCTCATCTGAACACGGCCGTTGTTCGTCAATATGCATGCTCGAAAGTTCTGGGCGAGTTCACACGAGGCCGCAAACAAGTTTGCGACCACATTCAACTAAACGGTTAGCTGGACACTGTCCCAGGTCTACACGGCTCATAATATTTCCCATTGAACTATCGATGGACGAATGATTGCCTTGAGAATTCTAAAAGCTGGAGGGCATGCATTTGCTGTAGATCGTGCTGCTAGGTCGTGTTGACATGTATAAGACTCTTTATTCCATTTCGCCTTCTCTCTACGTCACCTTCCATCTAGGTCATTCGCAAACCGTAGTAACACATAAGACTACTGGTTGGCGTTATAGGGTAATGTGTGGTAAATAAGAAACCAACCTGTATTTCACTGAATGAAAAGTTATAGGGCGTAGCATAATAGTGCTTACGAATCAAGACTTTAAGGATAGATGGCGCGTATATCACTGCTAGCCCGTAGGTGTGGCAGAGTTTTTTTCTAGTATATCTATTATGCTTTTCAATATGAAAGCCTCCTTCGTTGCATACCGTACTTTCTTCAACGAAATCAGTAGGTTTGTATCATGGCATAGATGTGCTGAAGTTGGGTTTTGTGAATCGAAAGAGAATGGAAAAAATGGAAAATATTTTAGATGATTCAAGAGAAACGGGGCCATTCCTGATTAGCCACTAACGAAGTATAAATATTTAGGGACCAAACAAAGCTTGATTCCCATTTTTTTGCCATTCATGGCCAGAAATTTCATTAAAAAACACAGAAACTGGTATGTTATAAAGTTTGATATATTCAAAACATTTGTGACTTAGTGTATTAGTCTTACTAAAGTTTTTTGGTGAGGTTATTTGGTGTTGTTTGGTAAAAGAATAATGTCGATTTTTTCTTTTCAACCATTGCTGAACAAAATAATTGATTCTCGATCAACTTTAAAGAGCGTACGTTTAATATTTAAAACATCGCTTATTTTGCGCATTAGGATAAAATAAGGTATTTTTGTATCAATCAAATATTATTTTAGTCAAGATTGGGCCTGGCTAAGACCAAGTTTGGGAAACTATTGCTCCCTGTTGAGGCCTTATTTCGTCTGCTTTAAAGCCAAGTTTGGGCTTCTTTTAGGCTAAGTTTTGGCCTGATTTATTGCAAATTAGGCAAAGTTTCGGCCATTTTGGGGACTTATCAAGGCCAATTCCACTGTGTATTGTGTCTATACATTGACTAGTTATCCAAAAATCCTGCTAATAGCCCGTGCTACAGAATTTTTCGTACCCCTTAGGTGAGGAATATATAGCTCTAATAATATTTTGCACCCTGAAGAAGTTATTTTTTTGCTCGGGGAATGATTTTCATCAGCGCTATGCTTCTCAAAAAGGCCCCCCTAATACTTCCAAAAAGTGCCCAGGTGGGATTGAGGGGGTGCGATTGCCACCTTTCGCCCCCCCCCCGCTTCCGGTACCGCTGCCTGAAGCGTGTACGTAGCATTTCTAGTCTTGCATATCATAAATAGGAAAAATTGTTTAAACAATAATTCACAAACATAAAACGTACAACTTATGGTTTTTGACTAGTGCACACAGCATTGTACGTCTACATGTCACAAACATTTCTATTAATTATGAAAGAGAATATTATTTCGCTAAAAATAACATTTTCCAAGAGGAAAATAATTTGAATTGGCATAGGCAGCAAGCTCTCATCGCCAGTGTTCAAGAGTCATAAGCTCATCTTAAAATTTCGAATATTTATTACGCCTTCATAATGTTGCCCTCAGAGTACTATATATGGTAGGCCCCTACACGTGTGCACCTCAACATACTGCATCATAGACCTTTCTTTTTTTGCTTTTTAATTTCTAGAATGGCTCTTCTTCACATGGGTTTTGTTTAAAAACATTTTGCTGGTAACTTCAACCTTTTTGCTCTCTATATAGGCCCGTCTGGGGGAGGCCATGGCCCCCCCTTGGATCCGCCACTGGATATGATTTTCCCTTTTGATAATCGCATGGTAAAGATGCGTTATTTTTTAGATCACTATGTTGACATCTATGTTTTGGGTATATATTCTAAATTTGAGATTATCTATGGATGCTGTCTAGGAAAGATTTTACAATTTATGGCTTCTGGATGCTACTTTTTATGGAGTGTATGTATAATGGATGTAGGAATCATCGGAGTGATTCCAATGAGCCAGGATACTTACGCGTTTTCATTGATAAATTTTTGGTACGTACTGAAAGGAAGAAGCTAATATAGAAAAAAGTGAATGCGGTAGGTCATTGATATTAAGGGTTTGTTGGTGTTATGTTATTAATGCTTGGTTATGCCCATAATGCATTAAACAATATTTTTTAATCCTATATGATGGCTTTGTCAGCTAAACGATTAGCTCAACAGACAGCATATCATCTAAATAGACATGGTCTCAGCTAAATGCAGACAGCATATCAACTTTAAACGCTCAACTATCAACGCTCTGCAGGAAGCATGTCAACTATAAAGACAGGGTATCAGCTAGAAAGACACCTCAACTGAAAGTATTACAGATAAAGAGACAGCTAATTAGCCTATAAGCAATCTATTGTAGCCCAGCAGTACTCCAAAAAATTCTAAAGAAAATACAGAGCGATTGTCATTTCTTGTTGCTCCTGTTAGCTTGATGGTTCAAATCTCAACTCCATAGTACTTTCTCATCTTTCAATTTAAATCGTGAGAGTAAGCCACATTACAGCATCAAAGGGTTAAACATGTTTACTTATACAATAGAATTATCAACACATATTGGACTTGACTCCCCCTCCATCCACAAATTCAGAAGAGTGAATATATATGCTGGTGTAATAAATATACATCATTAGTTTAACTACCAGAAGCAGTCATTAAAAATGATCGGAGTAGGTCCAGTAAATTCGTCAGCTAGTGAGAAGCATGAAAAGGCCAGCCATACTAATAAGGCTAATTCAGCCAGAAAAATGAACAAAAGAGAGAAGAAACTTAATAAGAATTGAGAGAAACAGCGAATCTATGAGAAAAACCTCTTGCTAAAGTATACATACTATCTTGATAAACGTTTCCACAAAAGCAAAGTTATACTTGGATTTAACATGCTGACATTTCAAGCGAAAATAATCTTCCGATGCAGTGGACAACATCAGTTGTAGTTCGATAACATTCAATGGACTTCACTTCACCAATACCTCAAGGAAAGAATAGATGAATTCCCTGCAAATCAGCTTGGACTTCTTGAACTCTTCTACATACCTACTGTAGGCGAGAGACCAATACTTAAGCATCCCGAGCTTTTCACGCTTTTCATCTTGATGGATTTTTACAACATTCTCATGCAATACAACAATCTGCTTACTGATTGTGTGAAGGAATACTATGACCATTATTGTGCGAGATGCAGGTAAAAGAGCGTACTTAAACTGGATATCAATGACTCCTTCACTCCTTCACTACTCTAGACTTTTTTATTAAATACCAGTACTTTGTAATGATCTAATTTTCCATGTAATGTAATAAAATACTACAAACGCTATAAACAATGTTTTACGTCCCTAAAAGGTAAACTACATACTTTTGTGAAAGGCTTGGTAACCAAGTATAATCCCTTTAGTCTATAAAATATTGAAGTTTATTGATAAACAAATCCTCTTCTAAGTTGCACTGGATAAACTAGAACATGAATGTTTGTATGTTAAGTTAAACACAGCGTGTCGTTTTTTTATCACCAGACTACATATTATTCCATGGATTATTATGAGGTTTTTAAAATTCAGCAAAACAGTGGTCCTAAGTACATCCATGCAAAAACAAAACTCTGGTAAACGGCGTCAACAAAACTAATAAGACAGAGTTCAATACACTTTCAACGCGATAATATCTATTACAATGGTCATCCTATACTTCATGGAAGAGTACCGTGGTATTTTTCCTGAACACCGAATACGCATCGAGAATCATATGCTTAAATATGGTAATATGGGTGAGAAAGTGTCTAATAAACATGGAATACACTACCAAATATGTGAGTGGTCCAACTCTAATGCGACATGCGGCACTGATACATGCATTTGTCATTCATATGATCAAGAGACAAGAAATATTTTTACACTCACAAAAAACTATATACTCCTGCAGTCTCGAGTACATACGACAAAGTAATAATTCATTGCATCGGGTAGTATAAATAGTATTAACAAAATCATAACCAACTAGTGGTCCGTGCTATTAGAATGAAAAAGTTTATAATTGAAATTCAATTTGTATCGGGAAATCCTCCTCAGTAATTCATCAAGGAACATACTATTCTCATTACATACAACCGAAACGATATTGGAATTGAAACATCAACAGTTTGCACTAGATGAAGGGGACATAAGCCACAATCATATGCTGAGGATATTGAATTGCTATATAAATTATACAATAAACATTAGAAAAGATGTGAGAGGACTTATCATACATTTGTATGGTCCTAATGCAGAAATAGTGCAGCTGAATAAACCTTGGTTGAGTTATCTTGAAAATTGTTTAATATGCTATAGAATTCATAAATATATGTGCTGTAAATTGTATCAAAATTTATATATATATATATATATATATATATATATATATATATATATATATATATATATATATATATATATATATACATATATATACATATATATATATAAATATATATATATATATATATATATATATATATATATATATTTATATATATATATATATATATATATATATATATATATATATCTATATATATATATATCTATATATATATATATAAATATATATATATATATATATATATATATATATATATATATATATATATATATATATATATATATATATAAAAATAGCATTATTCAATAAATTATTTCTTTTGAAAAGAAACAGTCTTTTTATTTTAACAACTAATCTTACACTGCTCAAATACCTCAAACAACAAAACAAAATGATCTAAACACTTCTAGCATATCCGAAACTCCCAAATATCAAACACCTAGCTCTACCATTCAAAAATATCTAACGATGGACAAAAAAAAACTCACATGAGTTCATTCAACTCAAGTGTACATTTGTACATCAAATTACCAGCAGACAAACACCTCCTGAAATTAATGATCATCTCTTTACATCCTACAATGACTCGCGACCATCCTTATAAAGAACACCCTATAACATAAGCTACTTGTCCATACATGATACGATGGGATCGATCTATAAATAGCCTACCATAAACTCATATGCTGCCACACATCGTTATCTATACCGAAATGTCTTACATAATCATTAGCCTATGTGATCTATAGTAGCAGTGTGCTAACCTAAACATACCCCCTATGTTGAAAACTATTTAGATACGCATCAAACTTATAAAAAAATATCAAACAAACGCCTACCCAAAAAATTCTGATAAGAAACAACTCAACAAGAAGAAATTTTATTTATGTGAAAATAATACTTGAATATGTCAATGAACGTACCCGAAAACCCCTTCGATTATCAATCTAATCTTTAAACTGCAGTCAATACTTATTTTACTTAATTCTCAAGTATTGAAAATGTATAGGAATAGAGCCGCAATGACTTTACGCTTAATACAAGCATACAAAGTATGAGGTTTGTAAATTCTCATGCAATCACGTAGGCACTAATAGCGATAACATGCATCCGAAAAATATTAAATAGTGACATCAACCAAGCATGCACCATTTTCCTACGGAGATAATAGATTAGAGATTCTCATACTTAACCATCAACAAGTTCCTAATGAAGATACGGCTAAAGAAATTCGGAAATGACAAAAATCATACTGGAGCAATCCACACATAAATAATTTTTCAATACTAGAAACCATTATGTGAAGAATATGAGACAATCATAAAATAACAGTTTTACTCGATATTACACTGAAACTCTTGAAACAAGCCAAAGTAAAAAATACAGACCTACAACAACAACACCAAAATTAAAGTAAATATAAAAATTTATTTAATCTAGTGCATGCATATAATGCCATCATATATAACTAACAAATATTTTTTCATGCATTATGGGCATAACCAAGCAATAATGACATAATATCAACAAACCCTTAATATCAATGACCTACCGCGTTCACTTTTTTCTATATTAGCTTCTTCCTTTCAGTACGTACCAAAAATTTATCAATGAAAACGCGTAAGTATTCTGGCTCATTGGAATCACTCCAATGATTCCTACATCCATTATACATACACTCCATAAAAAGTAGCATCCAGAAGCCATAAATCGTAAAATCTTTCCTAGACAACATCCATAGATAATCTCAAATTTAGAATATATACCCAAAACATAGATGTCAACATAGTTGTCTAAAAAATAACGTATCTTTACCATGCGATTATCAAAAGGGAAAAATCATATACAAATCATACGATGTACGAATAAAATTATCAACATCTCATGTACTACAATATCATTTGTTTGTAACTCGTCTTGGAAGAAATTATTAGAATTTTTGAACACAATCAATGAGCATCCCATAGGAAAAAAAAATGAATGAATGAATATACGAATGTCATACTTCTACATAATAGTAAAATCAGAGAATGAAGTATACAAACTGCTTTAAGAAATAAGTGATGGCGATAAAGACAAATAAAATGCTGCCACAAGCAAACTAGAATTTAGTGCTAGACTAAATATTAAGAACGTATTACAACAAACTTTAAGATGTTTTTCACTGCATGCATAGATTTGAGCAATCAGTATAGTAGTCTAACCAAACAAAATACATTGTAGACGATTCTTAAAGCACTATAGATATGAAACCGAAAAGGCAATAATATGTAATAGCAATGAGTCTCAAAACAAAGAAACGACGTACCTAAGCAAAAAGAAACCGAAAAAGGTCAATGTAAACAATATTCGACTTATTAGAGCAGGCAAGTGAACATTTTTGAAAACACGTCTCAATCCCATGCATCACGCTATTTGCAGTTCATGGGCACTACAAAAACTTTAGCACTTTTAAAACTACCCACCGCCAAGCAAGGTGCAATGCAAACGCTATCTTATTCAAGCACACATGCCCGCCGCCAACAATCAAAGCCATCTTACAATGCAATGCACGCCATGCCACTTCCGTTCCATGATGTAGATTCCGATGCCCCAAAACTCCCGGCGACAGGCAAGTCTACGTACACGAAACACTACTCTTAACAAGCAAAGTCACTTGCATATGCCACGCGTCCCCGACGTGAATTTCCATGCCTAACAGTATTCACCGCCGAGCAAATCTCCACCCCAACCACCATCCTGGAGGATGGAACAAACAACGCGCATGATTCCTAATCGCCGACAAGGCCATCTATACTTCAAGACAGGCACCCATTGATAAGCAACGTCGAAATTTAATAAAGCGCTCACGAGGTAAATTTCTATGGCTCACAATATCCGCCGCCACGGAAACCTGCACCTCAAATTACATCCTCAAACAAGCGACGCGCATAACATCTACAATGCCGTCGATCCTTAACCACAGACACCAATCAAAGAGCAAAACGTATCTTAAGCAAGCATCCATTAAGTAAATTATCACGCCTTAGAACACCCGTCGAAAGGCAAACCCGTCGTCCATCCATAATGCAAAGACACCCATCTATAGCAGAGTACTTCGTCACCAAGGAACCACTCGCGCCATAAAAACTTCCCGTACGCCTAACATGATCAAGCAAATCGTTCATTACCATACGCTGCCGTCCATCCTAAGCCAAAGACATCAATCGAGGAGCAATGCGCACCTTAAGCAAGCACCCACGGAGTAAATTCATACGCCTTAGAACACCCGTCAAAAGATAAACCCGTCGCCCATCGCCCGTCAATAACGCAGTCACCCGTCTATACAAGCACCTGCCGTCACCATACAGCCACTCGCATTATAAAAAACGTCCAGCACGCCTAATGTGATTAAGTGAATTTCTTGACCCAAACGCCTTCAATAAGTGTCACACGCTAAAGGATCTCAAGCCCTACAACCAGCAAACCAACTGCCTGAAGCGCCACCTATCGACAGAGCTTCACTAATGGATCAGAAACACTAATACTCGTGCTTCAAGCAATCAATTCTATACACAAATCTACTCTACATTAAAATGACCATGGATAAAAAAACTGTCTACAGCTAGGAGCGTATAAGACCCGAGAAACACTTCCACCAAAGATGAATAACAAAACCAAGCAAAGACTATAAGCAACAAATACATGAGAAATCCTTCCACTATTAAGAAATAACAACCATGAACAGTATAATTACCTACCGCTCAAACCGTCAAATGTTCTCTATTCACCCCGAAAACATCTATGAATCAAATCTAGGTATTTAATCTATTAATTGAAAGTATGGGACTGTCCTAGAATATAGTGAATATGCCTAGTTTCACTATTTACCATTAGAGGCTACTAAGGCTAGGATGCGCACCTGTAATCTAAAAGCATATGTCTATTCTAGAACAAAACCGTCAAGACTGCTTCTACTAACCGTTATAGGCTACTAGAATTCGGAACACTTACCTACTTAACAGAGATGTATATTTACCTAAGACTCATACCTTCTCATCCCTGGCACCCCCTTTACCAATGTTATACACATACCCACAAACCTAAGGGCCACATCTACACTAATCTGATACACATATCCACATACCCTAGACACACACCTTCTCCGCAACCATCCATGACATCCACACCTTTTCCGGGCTCACACCTTCTTATCTTGGGCATCCACCTATACCACCCTAATACACGCACCTACACCCCCAACACACACACCCTCCCCTTGCAACCACCCAAGAGATCCACACCCATATACCTAAGACCCAAACCATTAGTTACATTGCCGGCCGCTTCAAACGCCACTACTTCCAATTTGCGCCACTAGATGGCGCGCAAAATAATCCCAATTCGTGTGGAAAAAGTGCGTTAGAACATACATTCTACACCTACTAGTAGCTATAATTGAACCACGTATTTCATAATTGATCCAAAGCAGCTTTGCTCGACATTATAAATGATTAAGGAATTTAATTTATTTACAGTGCAAATTTGTGATTTGGAATTTTCCTCACCATAGTTTCATAAATTGCATCACCATATTATCACCGGGCGGTCGGCGAGGATGTCGGTGAGTACCCTTTTGCTTTGTTTATATTAATAAATATACATAAATTTACAGTTATACTTACAAATTACTATGAATCACATTGATTATAAACGATGGATAACATTATTTATTGGAAAACTTAATTTGTCAAAGGAGTTTCTGTAAGGTGATGATTAAGACCACGTAAATTTTGATTATTTATTGAATAATTCATGTCGTTTGAGTAAAGCCATTCTCTAAAATTTTCTCGATATTCTTTCGTTCTTTTAACTGACTCTGTATTTTGTCTTGTGTGTTATGGATTTTAGTCCAGCGGTAGAATTCTAGAATTTAAAATATAAATCGGGCAGATTAGGTATAATGTATTGTGCATTTACATTTGGGAAGAAAAAAAATGAATTGTTAACTTGAAAACTCGGTCTTTCCTTCTCGTTAAATTTCGATCAGGTATGGAGCCCACTACGTTGGCTGGTCCGTCCACTATGATAAGCTAGCCATCGGGTGAGCTCACCCATTTTTATACGTGTCAGGTGCTCTTCCGGGTAAGGTGGCCTTCCGCTCGCGTGCCTATTTATGGCATATGGCATCGGGTGTTGCCCAGAGATCTATCCTTGGTTCGGACCGTGTCTAACTACGGGCTACTGAGACTGGAGACGCCAGATGACCCACGCTTGATCGGCTATGTGGATGATGTTGCGGCTCTGGTCGCTGGACACAACGTTGAACAAGCGCAACTTAGCCTAGGTATGCTAATGCGCCGACTGGATGGTTACTCGCGAGTTCAGCCTGACACTGGAGAAATCCGAAGTGGTCATTTTGACAAAAAAAAGAGAATCCCTTGAGTAAGGATGATCAGTATTGGAGACTTGGGCATCGAGCAGAAGCCAGCGGTGAAGTACTTGGGGCCACTGATCGACTCGAAAATGAGTTTCTCTGAGCAAATCAGGGCAACGGTTGAGAAGGCTGCTTCGGGAGTATCGGCTCTGAGTCGAATTATGGCCCCCGGAGGTGGACCCAGCCCATCAAGAAGACGCTGTAGGCTCATCGCTACTGTACGGAGCAGAAGTATAGGGCGACGCTCTCAGGTGCAGAGAAGAGGAGCGCAGAGGATTGCATCTTCGTATCCAACAGTCTCTGATTCAGCAGTCAAACTCATTGCAGACATGATACCTGTCACCCTCCTTGCTAGAGAGCGCCGCGCTATTTACCTGCGTCGAAACGAGGAGGAGAGGGAGAGCGTTCACTCAGCGATTGGCAGCAGTGTTGGGTGGATCGCTTGAAGGGAAGGTGGACTGGGCGAGACATCCCGGATGTTAGACCGTTGCTAAATCGAAGGCATGGTGAGACTGACTACTATTTGACCTAGCTGTT
>OZ017739.1:215174847-215189847 GCA_963969285.1 Odontomyia ornata
GTGCACGACTGGAAGGAAAGTCGTATGGTTAAATTGCTAAAATAGTTGGAAGAAGTTGGACAACGGTGCAAACGATCATACGGAAGGCGGAAACGGAAGGGAGAACACAAAATAAACAACGAACAGGTTGACCAAAATCCTTAAGTAAGAGAGATGAGAGGGACTTGTTACGGAAAAGAAGTAAGGAGCCACAAAAAGTGATTCAGCAATGACCACTGAGCTTGCAAAGGCAACAGAGAAGCAAGTGAGTCCAGAAACAATACGTCGAGTTTTGAGTAATGATGGTTATAACGGTAGAGCTCCGCGCTGAAAACGTTTCATTTCTCCAGTGAGTGAAAAGAAGAGACTTGACTTCGCTCGCCTGCATCTTAATAAGGACGAAAGTTTTTGGAATCAAGTTCTGTTTAGTGACGAGAGCAAGTATAATATTTATGGCTCTGGCAGGCGTGGATATGTATGGAGAAAGCGGAACAAAGCATTGGAAAGAAGAATTTACATCCTATAGTGAAACACGGTGGAGGGTCAGTCCTCGTATGGGGTTGTATGTCAGCCGCGGGTGTGGGGCAATTACGTTTTATTGATGGTACTATGGATCAATAGATGTATTTGAAAATATTGCGAGGCAATTTGATACTTTCAGTGCAGATACTAAGCCTACAGCCGGTTGGATCTTTCGGCAGGACAATGATCCAGAACATACAGCTAGAAGTGTCAAGGAATGGTTGCTGTATAACTTCCCTCACCAGCTTCACAGTCCACCTCAGTCTCCCGATTTAAACCCAATAGAGCATTTGTGGGAGGAATTGGATCGCAGAATTCGTGAGCCAGCCATAAGTGTAACTATTACTAGCAAAGAGACCCTGAAATCTGCTCTGCTGTGTGCCTGGATAAATATTCCACCTGAAATTGCCGGGAATCTTGTTCTTTCGTTTGGAAGCTGGATTTTTTATTGTGAGATTCATCACATACATCAGTGAACCTATGTACCAAATTTCATCCAAATCGGAGCTATACTTTGATTAGAACAGAAATCACGATTTTCGTCTAAAAGGGCCGCCATTTTGTTTTTTCCCGGTCGATATAGCTGGTTCACGAACTTAACAGAGATATTAACCCAATACACCTTTCCTGAAAATTTGGTGAAAATCGGAGTGAAATTGCAACCTCGAGCGTGGTCACAAGTTTCGTTATATCCCATATATATATATATATATATATATATATATATATATATATATATATATATATATATATATATATATATATATACATATATATATACATATATATATATATATACATATATATATATATATATATATATATATATATATATATATATATATATATATATATATATATATATATTGTTACATGTACAAATAATTCTGCGAGCTACTGTCGCAATTGTTTTCACAACAATGAAGAACACGAATTCACTTGAAACCACGAGAACCCAACAAGCATGATCAACATCTGCAAGTGACGTCACTCCATTCATTAATTTGCTCGAACCTACCAGGTACCTCTCGGCAGAACATTCGCCAATAAACGAGAAATGGGTGAATAGGTAGAGACCCTATATAAAGGCGAGCTGAATGAATGGGGGGATCATCATTCATTCGACCGTGATAAGAACTGCGATAGTGTGTTTCGTAATAGTGAAGTGATTTAGAAGACAATAGCGATAAGAAATTTATGGACAAGTGTTAGATAATTTTCATTGTGAAAATTAAAATTAGTGAAAGTGTTAAATTGTTTATTGTGCATTTTCGTAATTAAATAAATTCTTTTAACTTAAATTAAAAGACGTTGCGTTTTCACTTTCCCGGAACATTAAAATTATTGGCCGCGAACCGGAAAACACGCGACAGTGGTGTCAAGAAGTGCGAAAGAAAAATTTTGAAAGTGAAAATTTGAACATTTTTATAGTGCACAATAGAAAAATTTAAAGAAACATTAAAAATGCCACGAAGCTTAAACTTAAAAATTAATGAATTGACCATATCGGAGCTCAAGGAGGAGTTGGAACAGCGGAATCTGGCCACACAAGGTACAAAGGCCCTACTGATTGCACGCTTGCGTGACGCGATCGAGTCGGAAGGCATGAATCTGGATTCGGGTGAGCTCTCAGATGCGGAAAAAGCCGCAGAAGGTGGAGAAGTAGAAACACCAAAATCAAAGGAGCCAGAAAATGCGCTGATGCAAATGTTAATGCTGATGTCATCCAGTCTGACTGCGAAGCTAGATGAACAGTCATCCTGTTTAACTGCGAAGCTAAGTGAACAGTCATCCAATTTAACTACGAAGCTTGATGAACAATCAGCGAAGTTAAATGAACAATCAGCGAAGTTCAATGAACAATCAGCGAAGCTAGACCAACAAGCGATCGAAATCAAGGCGGATTTTCAAAAACAGTCCACCGAAATAAAAGCGGAGCTCGGCAGCCTGAACAAACAAATTAAAGGCGTCGAGGAAAAGGTTTACCAGGTCGAGGAAAAGGTCAGCCAGGTCGAAGAGAGAATGAACCATGAGATGGAAAAAGTGAAAAAAGAATTGGAAGCAGCGAAGGCAGTAGTAACCGCCTCACCAGCCCCAATTATAACCGCAGCGCAAAGCACATCCAGAAATGTGCAAGCACCAATATTCGATGGGCAAACGGTCTGGAGTATTTACAAGACCCAGTTTAAAGCTGCCGCAACGGCAAATCACTGGAATGAGCAGGAACGAGCAACTGCATTAATTCTTGCTCTAAGAGGCCCAGCCGCCGAGCTTTTGCAGACGATCCCCGATGAATTGCACTCAAACCCGAATGCTATAATGAATGCGCTCGACATGCGTTATGGAGACGATCATCTAAAGCAGATTTATCGGTCACAGCTAAGGCATCGGATGCAGAAGTCTGGTGAAACCCTACAGCAGCTAGCCCAAGACATTGAGCGACTAGCACTTTTGGCTTACCCAGCCTACGACCCAGAACATCGAGATGATGCAGCAACAGAAGCATTCATCAGCGCACTAAAAGACCCGGAATTGCAACAAGCCGTGCGTTTAGCTCAAAAGCAAACGGTTAAGGACGCATTGGCTTACAGTCTGAACTTTGAGGCAGCGAAAAACGTGACTCGTACCACTGCCCGGGTTCGTGAAGTAGTGACAGACGAGTGCAGGTGTGAGCGCGTCGACATTGAGCGAGACCCGCATGTAAATGGTGCGCCTAGATGCTGGAATTGCGGAGAGAAGGGGCACCTACAAAGAGACTGCAAGAAGCGAAGAAAACCGAGCTATTGTCCAGGGTGTGCAGCTAGAAGGAGATCCAGACCGAGTCAGGAGCCCAGAATGGAAGCCCTTCAAACAGAGGGGTCGGGAAACATGTAAGAGCCAACTTCGTGGGGCAGAGGTTGGCTAGGAGGATCGACGTCCCCAGCACCACCATCACCGTGTCAAGACTACATCGTGGAGAAGCGGACTTATGCCTTCCGGGTCAAGTTAACGGAGAAAACTGCACCATAACAATCGACACTGGTGCAACCCGATCGATTATCCGACAAGACCTAGTTAGACAGCAACAACTTCACAAGGGCAGAATTTTCTCACAACGGACAGCTACGGGAGAAACTGCACCTGTTCATGGAGAGGTCAACCTCCAGATACAGTTGGGAGACCTTGTGTTCCGACACAATTTTCTGGTTGCGAATATTATGGATGACTGCATTCTCGGAATGGATTTTCTGCGACCACATGGAATCACGTTGGATTTGGGCAAACGTGTATTGAAATGGCAGAATGTCGAAGTACTGATGGAGGATCCCAGCGTCCAAATTCCCAAGATGAATGTAGTGGTATGCACTGACACTGATGTACCGAATTCTTCCGAAAGCATTGTATGGGCCAAGCTTGATGGTGGTTCTGGAGACCACCGATCTTATCTGATAGAGCCAACGAAGACGTCCGCATTGCGTAGTTTGATTGTAGGACGAAGCCTTGTAAGATCTTTAAGGAACGGATATGTGCCAGTTAGAGTCCTTAACACCGCAGATTCAACCACGAGCATTAAAGCGGGAGAAGTCATCGGCAGCTGCCAGCCTGTTTCCACCATCACCTCTTTGGAAGCTACTCACGACAATCATTGCAAAAGGAGGCAAGACACAGACAAAGCCCGGGAATCAACGTCTGCAATATTGAAGCAGGTCAAATTGCCAGTGCAGCTATTCAAACGAGCCTCTGATCTGGTCACCAAGTACAGTGACATCTTCTCAACAAGCCCGGATGACCAAGGCCGAACGAGTCTGGTAACTCACGTCATAGATACACAGGGAGCCAAGCCGATTCGACAAGCACCCAGACGCCTCCCTATAGCCAAACAAGGAGAAGTGAGCGCGCTGATCTCGGACATGGAAAAACAAGGCGTTATTGAACCTTCTGTCTGTCCAATAGCCGCGCCTGTAGTTCTAGTAAAGAAAAAGGATGGTAGCACTCGTTTTTGTGTCGACTATAGGCAGCTTAACGATGTCACTAAGAAAGATAGTTACCCGCTCCCACGCATCGATGACATCATGGACACTTTAGCCGACGCAAAATGGTTTTCTACACTCGATCTCAAGAGTGGCTACTGGCAGGTATAAATCGACAAGAAGGACCAAGAGAAGACCGCATTTTCAGTTGGGACCGGATTGTGGCAATTCGTGGTGATGCCGTTTGGGCTTTGCAATGCTCCAGCCACTTTCGAACGCTTGATGGAATACGTGCTACGTGGTCTAACCTGGAAAACCTGCTTGGTGTACCTAGATGACATCATTGTCATCGGGAGAACGTTCGAAGAGCATTTGCGGAACTTAGAAGAGGTTTTCTCCAGGCTGCGACTGGCAAATTTGAAACTTAGTCCCGATAAGTGTACCCGTTTTGCAGCTGAAGTAAAATACCTGGGACACGTCGTATCAGCAGAAGGGGTCAAAACAGACCCTGAGAAGATTGAAGCCGTGAAAAGCTGGCCAACACCAAACAACAAGCGCCAACTACGAAGTTTCCTGGGTCTGGCAACTTACTATCGAAGATTCGTCAAAGACTTTGCCAAAATAGCTAAGTGTCTCCATCAGCTAACCGAGAAAAATCGTCCGTATGTCTGGAACGAACAATGTCAGACAGCCTTTGAGACCCTGAAGGAAAAGCTGTGTGAATCACCCGTGCTGGCGTACCCGAAACCCGGAAAAATGTTTGTAGTTGACACTGATGCAAGCAACGGCGGTATTGGAGCTGTACTCTCCCAGCAGATCAATGGCGAAGAAAGAGTCCTCTCGTATTACAGTCGAGTTCTTTCAAAAAAAGAGAGGAACTACTGTGTGACCAGGAAGGAGCTATTGGCTATAATAGAGGCCACCAAGCAGTTCCACAAATACCTATATGGCCAGAAATTTGTTCTTCGAACGGACCATGCATCGCTGAGATGGCTACTTAACTTCAAAAACCCCGAGGGACAAGTTTCGAGATGGATCGAAAGATTGCAGTCATACGACTACGAAATTGTTCATCGAAAGGGTGGAGCTCATGGAAATGCTGACGCCCTATCTCGTCGCCCATGTCCAGCTAACTGCAAGTATTGCCGACGGATTGAAGAAAAGGAACCGCCCGTTGATTTGCGACTGATAACGGCCGAATTCGATGAAGGTTGGTCATCGGAGGAGATTCGAAATGCCCAGCTAGCCGATGAAGACATCGGACCATTGCTCGTATGGAAGGAGACGACTGGGCGACCTGAGTGGAAGGACGTTTCAATGCATGGCGCAGCCCTGAAAAGCTATTGAGCACAATGGAACTCCCTTCAGGTGGAGGGTGGTGTACTCAAGCGGAAATGGGAAACGGCGGATGGCAGCTTCTATACGATGCAAACTATACTACCCAAAAGCCGAATCCACGATGTGGTTTAGGAAATGCATGAAGGATCCTCGGGAAGCCATCTTGGTGTTAACAAGACCTTAGCGAAATTGCGGGAAAGATTCTACTGGCTCCACGCTCGAGAAGACGTAGAGGACTGGTGTCGCAGATGCACAATTTGCGCTTCCGTCAAAGGTCCAAAACGACGACTGAGAGGACAAATGCAAACCTATAACGTGGGGGTACCATTTGAAAGGATTGCTGTTGACATCGCTGGACCCTTTCCTGAATCTGAATGGGGAAATCGACACACGCTGGTTGTAGCCGATTATTTCAGCAAGTGGCCCGAGGTCTACCCCATTCCCAACCAGGAAGCAACTACTGTAGCCGAACAGCTAGTGTTAAATTGGGTCAGTAGGTACGGTGTGCCTTGCGAACTACATTCGGATCAAGGCCGAAACTTTGAGTCACTAGTTTTTGGCGAAATGTGCGAGCTGCTCGGGATACGGAAAACGAGGACAACACCACTGCATCCCCAATCCGATGGAATGGTCGAACGTTTCAACGGCACGCTCAATAAACACCTTGCCAAGATGGTTGACGAGAACCAAAGGGACTGGGACCGACATATCCCACTATTTTTGATGGCGTACAGAGCTGCCGAACATGCATCGACGGGCCAAGCCCCAGCCAAAGTCATTTTTGGAAAGACTATTCGTCTGCCAGCTGATATAAAGTTTGGAACACCCCCCGAGAAACCCCAAATGATCTCGGAGTACGCAAGTGATCTAAGACAACGGTTGAAGATACATCGGACAGTCCGAAAACACCTCGAATCGACTACTGACCGCATGAAGACCAGGTATGATCTGAAGGCTAATTCTACTGGCTTCCAGCAAGATGACTTGGTGTGGCTATATAACCCGCAACGGCGAAAGGGTAGGTCTCCAAAGTTGCAACATGATTGGGAGGGACCATACCGAGTCACAAAGCGAATCAACGACGTCGTATATCGCATACAGGAACACCGTAAACCGAGAGCCAAAATGAAAATCGTGCATCTAGACCGTCTTGCCCCATATTACATCCAAGAAGAATTGACTACAACTGGCGACACATCTTTTCGGGGCGAAAAGAACTGAGGTGGGGGCAGTGTTACATGTACAAATAATTCTGCGAGCTACTGTCGCAATTGTTTTCACAACAATGAAGAACACGAATTCACTCGAAACCACGAGAACGCAACAAGCATGATCAACATCTGCAAGTGACGTCACTCCATTCATTAATTTGCTCGAACCTACCAGGTACCTCTCGGCAGAACATTCGCCAATAAACGAGAAATGGGTGAATAGGTAGAGACCCTATATAAAGGCGAGCTGAATGAATGGGGGGATCATCATTCATTCGACCGTGATAAGAACTGCGATAGTGTGTTTCGTAATAGTGAAGTGATTTAGAAGACAATTGCGATAAGAAATTTATGGACAAGTGTTAGATAATTTTCATAGTGAAAATTAAAATTAGTGAAAGTGTTAAATTGTTTATTGTGCATTTTCGTAATTAAATAAATTCTTTTAACTTAAATTAAACGGCATTGCGTTTTCACTTTCCCGGAACATTAAAATTATTGGCCGCGAACCGGAAAACACGCGACAATATATATATATATATATATATATATATATATATATATATATATATATATATATATATATATATAAATATATATATATATATACATATATATATATATATATATATATATATATATATATATATATATATATATATATATATATATATATATATGATGCCCTCCGCAATAGGTAAATTTCTCTCAAGAAATTTACCTAATAAGCCATGAAAACTAACAAAAAATCATCCATCGAAAGTCAGCATACACTACGAGCCATGTTTCGAAAAGAACAAAAATGACCGAAAAACGTGAGGTCAATACTTCGTAGGCCCTCCAACAGCCTTGATAGCAACTTCTACACGCCTTCGCATCGAAAGAACAAGATTCCCGGCAATTTCGGGTGGAATATTTGTCCAGGCACACAGCAGAGTAGATTTCAGGGTCTCTTTGCTAGGGGAATTGGATCGCAGAATTCGTGAGCCAGCCGTTAGTGTAACTATTACTAGCAAAGAGACCCTGAAATCTACTCTGCTGTGTGCCTGGATAAATATTCCACCCGAAATAGCCGGGAACCTTGTTCTTTCGATGCGAAGGCCTTCTACACGCCTTCGCATCGAAAGAACAAGGCTGTTGGAGGGCCTACGGAGTATTGACCTCACGTTTTTCGGTCATTTTTGTTCTTTTCGAAACATGGCTCGTAGTGTATGCTGACTTTCGATGGATGATTTTTTTTTAGTTTTCATGGCTTATTAGGTAAATTTCTCGAGAGAATGTACCTAATAAGCCATGAAAACTAAAAAAAATCATCATTGCGGAGAGCATCATATATATATATATATATATATATATATATATATATATATATATATATATATATATATATATATATATATATATATATATATATATATATATATATATATATATATATATATATATATATATATATATTTATATATATATATATTTATATATATATATATATATATATATATATATATATATGGGATATAACGAAATTTGTGACCACGCTAGAGGTTGCAATTTTGCTCCGATTTTCAGGAAAGGTGTATTGGGTTAATATCTCGGTTAAGTTCGTGAACCAGCTATATCGGCTGGGCAAAAACAAAATGGCGGCCATTTTAGACGAAAATTCGTGATTTCTGTTCTGATCAAAGTATAGCTATAGTCGACTATGTCGGCCCTGAGTCGACTTATGGCCAACGTAGGGGGACCCAGCCCATCAAGAAGACGCCTCTTGATGAGTGCTGTAGGGTCAGTGCTACTGTACGGAGCAGAGGTATGGGGTGACGCTCTCAGTAAGGAGGTATACCGAAAACGATTGGCACAGGTACAGAGAAGAGGAGCACTGAGAATTGCATCTTCGTATCCAACAGTCTCCGACTCGGCGGTGAGAGTGATTGCAGGCGTGATACCTGTCGCCCTCCTTGCTAGAGAGCGCCGCGCTATTTACCTGCGCCGAAACGAGGATGCGAGGGAGATGGTTGTCCGCGAGGAGAGACAACGCTCGCTCAACGATTGGCAGCAGTCTTGGAGGAATTGCACGAAGGGAAGGTGGACTGCGCGCCTCATCCCGGATGTGAGACCATGGCTAAATCGAAGGCATGGTGAGACTGACTTCTATCTGACCCAGCTTTTGAGCGGGCACGGGTGTTTTCAGTCTTACCTGCACAAGATCGGCAAGTCACGGTCTCCCGGTTGTCGGTTTTGCCCAGGAGAGGAGGACAATGCCTGTCACACATTTTTTGCGTGTACCAAATGGGCCAGGCTGCGAAGGGAACTCTACAGGGAGACGGGAGAGCTCACCCCGGATAATATAGTTGCGGTGATGCTCGAATCGGTTGACAAATGGAACCAGGTGGCACATTATGCTCGGGCAGTCCTAAAATATAAAAGGGACTCACAGCAGCCGGAGGCGCTGGGGCTGGGGGATCGCTCTTCTGGCAATTCCTCTTCCCCCCTCCCCTCCCGCTAGGAAAGGGACTCCCCAGCTTGAAGGCGCCCCACGGCGTAACAAAACGAGACCTGGCCCGAAGTAATGTGTCAAACGGTTCCAGGCTAGGTTCTCAGATTGACAGGGGAGGTGTTTAGTGGGTAGTCCAAAGGTAACCTCCATGGGAGTCCCACACTGCCAGACTCGGCGGGCATAAATGCCTTCACCTCCCTACCACAAAAAAAAAAAAAAAAAAAAAGTATAGCTCCGATTTGGATGAAATTTGGTACATGGGTTCACTGATGTATGTGATGAATTTCACAATAAAAAATCCAAAGTCGGTAGTGCAGAAACAAATTGGCGGCCGCTCAAAGGTCGGAAAACGTGCAAAATTTTGTTGTTGTAATAGTGGTCAAAGCTTTCAACAGATTTTCAGGAAATTCGGTATTTAGATAGAAATTATGATTTTCTGAAGTAATGTGAGAAAAATTTGGAGGTCAGGTCACAAAAAACGAAATGGCGGCCAGTTGAAACTCAAAACTTCAAAGGCTTCTAAAAGTCGCAATTTTAATCTCATATATATGAAACTTGGTTCCAAGATAGGCATCACTTAGGTCTACAGTTTTTAATATTTTGGTGATCACTCATGTGCAAATTTCAAAATGGCGGCGTTTTAAATATGCGTTTTATTCAGGTTTTTGTGGCCCTCTAGCGGTCACATTTTCCAGCGGATTTTGATGAAACTTGAGATTATGGATCTCTGTACTATATTCTTGTATTATGCAGAAAATTATTAAAATTGAATGAAAAATAAAAAAAGTCGAAAATTGAAAACCCAATATTTTTAGCTGGCATTTTCAATAAAAATTGAATTATTTTGCCCTGTCTAGCGTAAAACTTAGATTTGAACGAGATTTGGCACATTGATTGATGAGGTCCTAGCCCACAAAAATTTAAAATAGTCCAAAATCAAATGCATGCATTCAAAATGGCAGTCCCCAAAGTTCAGAAGGCAAGCGTAATTCGTTATTTTAGTAGCAACTGAAATAATGATTTTTTTTCATGGAAACGTTTTAAATGACTTATCTTGAAAGTATTTATAAATCAGACTATTTTTGAAATATTTTAAAATATTTTCAACACTCCTTAAAAATTATAAAATCGCAACTTGTCTGTCTGTCCGTCCGTTTGTTCGTGCGTCACAACAAGTTTTCTAGCAAACCACATAAGCTAGAATGAGGAAATTTTCTACGTAGGTCAAAAGTGGTGCCTCTTGAAATTTGCAGTGTAAGAACATATTTTAAAGTGTTTAAGGGGGTCTTTCCATTTAGGGGGGGGACATAAGCTTTTTTTTTATTTCTGTAGTCCTCTAGCAGCCAAGTTTCACAACAGATTCCGATAAAACTTGAAATTATAAGTTATTAAGGCAAGTTAATTTAATTTAATCATGCAAATCGGATGACAAATAAAAAAATCGAAAATTTAAAGCTTAATAATTTAGCAGCCGTTTTCAATAAAAGTTCAAAATAACGGCCCCTGATGGTTCAGAAAAGAATCGAAAATGTATATATTAATGGCAATGCAAGTGCTGATTAAACTTTTATGGAAATCTTTTGAAATTAACTATTTGAGCTATTTAAGCCAAAAAGTTATCATCTTTGTTTGATAACCACTGTCAAATGTATAAACAGCAACTGCGAGAAGAGCGAAACGAGTACAAATATGCTTATAACAATATGTGAACCATACGTGTGCAACTCCATTTAATTAGCAAAATATTTGCACCTCTATGAAGGGTCTCCAAATACGAACGGCGGTAGATCCTTTCTGTTAATAAATACCCATGTAGTATTACAAAAATTGCAATAAGAAGTCCAGTAGTAGATAAGCCAATTTCTTTTTCGAAACCTTACGCTACATACGAGAAATTTACCTTTCCGGCTGGTGCTGCCAACGGGGATTTTTTCGTTTTGTGTTTGGATTTTCTTCATTGTTATGTCATGAAACTTATTTTTAATCCCAATAAAGCTACTTTTACGTTTTCATTGCATTCTCTCTTTTTCCACTGTACCATATTCGTATTTTTACATGCTGTATGCTGACGTTTGTGGGATACTGTATATATAGCATATATATATATATATATATATATATATATATATATATATATATATATATATATATATATATATATATATATATATATATATATATATATATATATATATGGGATATAACGAAATTTGTGATGACGCTAAAGGACGCAATTTTGCTCCAATTTTCACCAATTTTTTATGAAAAGAGTAAAAATCTCAGTTAAGCTCTTTAACCTGCCAAATCAGCCAAGCAAAGACAAGATAGCAGCCATTTTAGACGAAAAATTGTGATTTCTGGTCTGACCACAGATGTATGTATATCATGTGTATATTTATATATGTATATATATATATATGTATATATATATATATGTATATATATATGTATATATATATATATATATATATATATATATATATATATATATATATATATATATCTATATATATATATATATATATATATATATATACATATATATATATATATATATATATATATATATATATATATATATATATATATATATATATATATATATATATATATATATATATATATATGGGATATAACGAAATTTGTGATGACGCTAAAAGACGCAATTTTGCTCCAATTTTCACCATATTTTTATGAAAAGTGTAAATATCTCAGTTAAGCTCTTTGACTAGCTAAATCGGTCAAGCGAAGACAAAATGGCGGCCATTTTAGACGAAAAGTTGTGATTTCTGGTCGGGCCAAAGTAAAGCTCCGATTTGGATGAAATTTGGTACAAATGTTCATTGAATAACTATACAATTAAAACTTTAAAATCGAACCGTCTAAAGCAAAGTCGAACAGTCTGAAACAAAATAGCAGCCGCTCAGACGTCAAAAAGCGTGCAGAAATTTGTTGTTGTAGTTGCAATCAAAACTTCAATTTATGTCAATGACATTCGCTACTTCGGTAAAAACTATAAGTATCTAAAGAATTATGTAATAAACGAAAGGTCAGGTCTTTAAAAACCAAACAGTGGCACGTTGAAGCTCAAGATTTCAAAGGCTTTTAAATGTCACAACTTTGATCCGATTTATATGAAATTTATTTTTACAATAGAAAATATTTAGATCCGAACATTTTGTTGTTTTGATGATCATACATGAGCAAGTTTCGAAATGTCAGTGATTCAAAAATGGAATTTTTTCAGAATTCTATGGCGCTCTAGCGGCCACGTTTTCCAATGAATTTTGATGATACTTGAAATAATGGATAACTATACTAAGCTCTTGTATTAAGTCAAAAATGGTCCGAGTTGGATGTAAAATAAAGCAGTTAAATCTTTAAATCCTAATTTTTTAGCTGCCGTTTTCCGTAAAAATTTGATATTTTGCCCTATCCAGAGTGAAACTACCCTTTTAACGACGTTTGGCACATTTATTGAAAAGACTCTAAGACACAAACATTTTTAAAAATCCAAAATTAAATGCATGCATTCAAAATGGCGGCCTCCAAAGGTCAGAAGGTGGGCAATTTACTATTTTAGTAGCAGCTGAAATAATGAATATTTTTCATGCAAACATTCTTAATGGCTCAACTTGGGAGTATTTATACAACTGACCATTTTTAGGGCCTTGTTAAATATTTTTAAATACCCTACAAAAATCGCGACCTGCCTGTCCATCCGTTAATACATCTCTCCGTCCGCCCTGCATTACGACAAGTTTTCTCGCAAACCACATAGGATAGAGTAATGAAATTTTCTACAAAGGTCAAAAGTGGTAGCCTCTCAAAAGCTGCAGTGCAAAAAGAAAATTTTAGGCGTTTAATGGGGTTCTCCGAACACAGGGGGTGACTCATAAACATTTTTTTTTACCAAAGGTGGCCAATATGGCTGTCAAATAAAAGGTTTTGGTGAGAACTTTTCAAAACAGGTTCTAAACAGAGGCATTTGCGAGGAGGGGTGCAGAGTAAGCGAAAGTGTACAAAAAATTTTGTGTCCCATCTCCTCGTGATCATTGGATAGAAAAATCTGAAAAACCAGGAAAGTAGATCTTTATGAGCTCAATGCTAATAAATTCCTCAGAAGTTAAACTTCGATCAAATTTGTTAGTATATTCAATGAATTTAACGTTTTCATATAAAAAACGAAGGACGACCCTTGAATTTGCCAAAAATTTGTATCTCAATTTTCTGATGTCAAACGCTTTCTGAAAGTTCCTAAAAAATCAAGCCGTAAACAACTAAGTTATAGACGATTAAAATTAATTAATAACAACAAAAACTACACGTATTACTGCGTAAATACACATTTGAAAAGGCAAAACACTAGAGACGTGTAAGAGTTGTGATAAATATTTTAAAACATTGATATGTTATCATGACGACTAAAACATTAAGCTCAACAGACTAAAAATAAAATGGTGGCAAATCAAAATACTTAATAACCACATATTATATTTCCGAGCCCGATTCATGGAATAGATGTATGAGCTAAGTTTGATATTTAGAAGAAGTTGTTTGATTTACTAATATTTTACGATACTCCTTTGCTTTTACTTGTTCTTAAACAGTGTTTGACTTTCAAAGTGAGGTCCAATAAAATGATTAATTGCTTTTAAAAATACGGGTACTTCCGAGAAATTTGCCTTTCTCTCTGGTGGCGCTAACGAAATTTATATGTTTCACACTTTGTAGTACAATTTTTATAACTCCGCCGTAAACGGTCCCAAACCTATTTGAGACAGGAGTAGGAAACCCTTTGTTTGTATATTTGGGTGCTAAAATCATGAGAACCAGTAATGAAAGGGACGAAATACGCTGAAGAATACAGTTCGCAAATAAAATATTTTATTCAGTTTCGGTGATTTTGAAGACCAGCTGTATACGCAGGAAAACAAAGTCCCAAGTATACAAATTTATGATCAGATCTGTGTTACACTGTGTGTGTGAAACATGGACCCTAACCGAAGTATCTGCCAATATATTCAACCCCTTTGAATGACCAGTCCTGAGGTGAATAATCGGGGCGAAGCTAGAAGGGGACCAATTGCAAATTCGATAGAACCATGAGTTGTATGAAAGGTTCAAACGATGTAAGACTGTGGAAGCTGCAATAAGCTGACCACGCAAATCGTATGGTTACCCAAAAAGGTACTCATTGGGAAAACTGAAGGGCGGAGACCAGTGGGAAAACCAAAGAAATGTTGGTCTGACTCAGCCAACGAAGACAGTTCCTCGCTGCTCGGATTTCCAAATTGGAGGATGCGGTCAATGGATTGAGACAGTTGGAGTCGCTATTTGCAGGAAGTGAAGGCCCAAGACGGGCTGTAGTATGAAGAAGAAGTACAATTTTTATCGTTTAATTTCTTTCAAATTACTTCTCTTGGCTAAATGTTTGAAACTTCCATTACCCGACATGCTCCAACTTCTAATATTGAATGTAAGGTTGGGTTTGCTTTCAAGCTTA
>OZ017739.1:215192347-215237347 GCA_963969285.1 Odontomyia ornata
GCTTACGATGTTCCTGTATTCGGTATACGACGTCTTTGATTTGCTTTGTAACTCGGTATGGTCCCTCCCAATCATGTTGCAACTTTGGAGACCTACCCTTTCGCCGTTGCGGGCTATAAAGCCACGCCAAGTCATCTTGCTGGAAGCCAGTGGAAGTTGCCGTTAGATCATACCTGGTCTTCATGCGGTCAGTAGCCGATTCGAGGTGTTTTCGAACTGTCCGATGTATCTGGTTCAACCGTTGTCTTAGATCACTTGCGTACTGCGAGACCGTTTGGGGTTTCTCAGGGGGTGTTCCGAACTTCATATCGGCTGGCAGACGAATAGCCTTTCCAAAAATGACTTTGGCTGGGGCTTGGCCCGTCGATGCATGTTCAGCGGCTCTATACGCCATCAAAAATAGTGGGATATGTCGGTCCAGTCCCTTTGGTTCTCGTCAACCATTTTGGCAAGGTGTTAATTGAGCATGCCGTTCGACCATCCATCGGACTGGGGATGCAGCGGTGTTGTCCTCGTTTTCCGTATTCCGAGCAGCTCGCACATTTCGCCAAAAACTAGTGACTCAAAGTTTCGGCCTTGATCCGAATGTAGTTCGCCAGGTACGCCGTACCTACTGACCCAATTTAACACTAGCTTTTCAGCTACAGTAGTTGCTTCCTGGTTGGGAATGGGGTAGACCTCGGGCCACTTGCTGAAATAATCGGCTACAACCAGCGTGTGTCGATTTCCCCATTCAGATTCAGGAAAGGGTCCTGCGATGTCAACAGCAATCCTTTTAAACGGTACCCCCACGTTATAGGTTTGCATTTGTCCTCTCAGTCATCGCTTTGGGCCTTTGACGGAACCGCAAATTGTGCATCTGCGACACCAGTCCTCTACGTCTTCTCGAGCGTGGAGCCAGTAGAACCTTTCCCGCGATTTCGCTAAGGTCTTGTTAACACCAAGGTGGCCTCCCGAGGATCCTTCATGCATTTCCTTAACCACATCGTGGATTCGGCTTTTGGGTAGTATAGTTTGCATCCTATAGGAGCTGCCATCCACCGTTTCCCATTTCCGCTTGAGTATGCCACCCTCTACCTGAAGGGAGTTCCATTGTGCCCAATAGCTTTTCAGGGTTGCGCCATGCGTTGAAACGTCTTTCCACTCAGGTCGCCCAGTCGTCTCCTTCCATACGAGCAATGGTCCGATGTCTTCATCGGCTAACTGGGCTTTTCGAATCTCCTCCGATGACCAACCTTCATCGGATTCGGCCGTTATCACTCGCAGATCAACGGTCGGCTCCTTTTCCTCAATCCGTCGGCAATGGACATGGATGACGAGATACGGCGTCAGCATTTCCATGAACTCTGCCCTTGTGAAGTAGTTGGGGCCTCACTTGGTCTGGTCCGATCGTCGGTCGGGTTGCGCTAGTGTCGTTTGTTATGGTGTAATGTTCTTCATCAACTTGACCAGGTAGGCATCTGTCTGCATGTCCACGATGTTGCCTTGGCACGGTGATGGGGGTGCTGGGGATGTCGATCCTCCTAGCCAACGTTCGCTCCACGAAGTTGGCCCTTGCAGTTTGATGGGCTTCCATTCTAGGCTCCTGACACGTTCTGGATCTCCACCATCCTGGACAATAGCTCCGTCTTCTTCGCTTCTTGCAGTCTCTTTGCAGGTGCCCCTTCTCACCGCAATCCCAGCATCTAGGCGCTCCATTTGCCTGCGGCTCTCGCTCATTTTCCACGCGATCACACCTGCATTTGTTTGCCACTACCTCACGGACCCGGGCAGTGGTACGAGTCACATTTTGTGTTGCCTCGAAGTAAAGACTATAAATCAATGCGTCCTTAACCGTTTGTTTTTGAGCTAACCATAAATTTCTTATCGCAATTGTCTTCTAAATCACTTCACTATTACGAAAATCACTTCCCACACACTATCGCAGTTCTTATCGCGGTCGAATGAATGATCCCCCCATTCATTCAGCTCGCCTTTATATAGGGTCTCTACCTATTCACCCATTTCTCGTACATGGGCGAATGTTCTACCGAGAGGTACCTGGTAGATTCGAGCAAATTAATGAATGGAGTGACGTCACTTGCAGATGTTGACCATGCTTGTTGGGTTCTCGTGGGTTCGAGTAAATTCATTTGTTGACGTTCTTAATGATTGTGAAAACAATTGCGACAGTAGCTCGCAGAATTATTTGTACATGTAATTATTTGTACATGTAACAATATATTTATATATTAACAAAATTATTCGCCAGAAAATCCCACATATGAAAATTTTTTGACCTTCTGTTAGTAGTGACCAATTCATTTCCAAACGCTGCATTCAGATAAAAGTTATCTGCAAGAAGATGATAAACCTCATCATCTGATGAACAAAGTTTTGCTCCCGATTTGGAAATTGGCTTCGAGCCTATGCGAGTTAATATAAAAGCAAAGGAAAACGCTCGTATTAATTATAAATACAACAAAAAGTTTTCAGACGATTATGTTAATATTTTTTTTGAGAATAGAAGGATCTATGACAATTATGTATGAAACAAAATATCGCCGACATGATCACCACGGCTACGGTGGCATACTTCTATCCAATGGTCCATATTTTCAATTACTCTTAGACATAATTGACGTTCAATGTCGTTATTTCGCTGAATTATCTCATCCTTTAGCTCTTGAATTATTGACGTACACTTTTTCTTTTACATGTCCCCAGAGAAAGAAGTCCAACGGTGTCAAATCACAAATCAAATGGGGGCGGCCAATTCACATCGCCACGACGTGAGATAACACTGCCATTGAATTGCTTGCGCAAAAGAGCCATTGTTTCGTTGGCTGTGAGGCAAGTGGCACCATTTTGTTGGAACCAGATATCTTCCAGGTCCATAAGCTCAATTTCTGGCAATAAGAAGTCCGTTGTCATCTAGCAATAGGGAACACCATTCACGGTAACTGCTTGGCCGTTCTCATTTTCAAAGCCCATAAACCGCACGAAAAAGTCACTCTTTGCGGATGCATTGGCTTCTCAACAATCACTCATGGATTTTCTTTTGCCCAAATGCGGCGATTCTGCTTTTTAACGAATCCACTGAGGTGAAAGTGTGCCTCGACGCTGAAGATGATTTTCTTTGTAAAGTCACCATTCCTTCTTAATATTCAACCAAACCATTCGGCGTATTTCCGACACTTGAAATGGTCAGTAGGCTTCAGCTCTTGAGTCAATTGAACATTGTAGGCGCGTAAAGACAAATCTTTAAACAAAATTCGCATCAGTGATGTTCGTGAGATGTTCTATAGCTCAAAGGTGTTCAGTGTATTTGCGGATGCTTGGATTAGGTTCCATGTTTCATACCCATAGCATAACACAGGTTTTGAACTTTGTTATTCTGTATTTTGAACTTTGTTATTCTGTATATACAGCTGGTCTTTAAAATCGTCAAAACTGAAAAAAATAATTTATTTGCGAGCCGTATTCTTCGGCACATTTCATCTTTTCATTACCGGTACTCATTATTTGGGCGCCGAAATACACAAACTCGATATTGTTTTCACCAAGTGTGATATTTTGTGTATTTAAGGTACTTTTCCTCAACTGCGTCATGAGCTTTGTTTTATTTTTATTGATATTTAGCCCTCCTAGTAATGCTTCACTGTCGAGTTTCAAGAAGAGTTCTTTGGCAGTTGTTAATGACCGTGGTAGAAAGTTGATGTCGTCCGCGTACGCTACCACTTTGCTTGACTTGTATAGCATTGTACCCTGTGTATCAACGGAGCCAAATTGAACAAAATAGCAATATGGAAGAATTATTCGGATACAATTAATTAGCATTGAAAAAACTAAAATTATGTAACAATAAATAAATAAACTTTAAATGTAAGTTGAAATTAAGCATACATCAACATTCATTACATATAAATAAAAAAATGTGAATAAGAATAGCAGAGAAATATGGTTAGGAAAAGCAAAAATATATAAGAAAGATATCAAATAAAATTTAATACAAAGTTATTAAATTAAGTTACCAAGAAAAGAAAAAATATGAAGAATTGTAAAACAACAATTTAGACTACTTAAAAACAAAATAAAACGTATGTTAGTTATGTCACAAACCAAAATAAAACAACAAAACATTCATACGCTTCAACAAATTACAATATATAAGTAAGCAGAAAGCAACACAAAATTTAATATAAATGCCCAATAAGTGCATCAAAATGATTAGTTAAAGTATTCAAAGTAAGGTAGTTTGAAATAAAAAGTTGTGAAAAATTACAACAAATCAGTTTGATACAATAAGAAAACAATAAATAAATATTGCAATCAGAAACGAATATTGAATAGGGCAGTGCGTAACTTTTTTTTAAATAAATCCAATTCAAATCGTTTAAAGTAGTCAATATAAAATAAACGTTCCAAGCTTACTAATCAAAACAATGAAGTATCAGTAATCATCAATACGAGAGCCGCAGTGCAAATCAGACTCGGTCCACGTCCTTTCGTTCGTCTCTGTGTATTGTGAACGGCAGGATATTCAAAAAGCTGCTAATCGTATCATGCACTGGCAGAAGTGGGCGTATATCTTTATTATGAAATAAAACATATGCGTACGGGCCTTTGCTATCGACCGTACCGCCCCAAAAAATAGAACGAATTGATTACACGCATGCATAATTAAGAAAATTGGGTGAAAGCTTGAGCTTTGTGGTTGCACCAGGCCAAGAAACGAGGTTAGAAAATGAGCTTTGACCATTGATTGACTTTAAACGTCTTCATTGTTTTAGTTGATAAGCAAATAAGTCAGTCCAAGTATGCTATAAAAGAAAATCATGCAAGTTTTAAAATCGACAAATATTTCCCCATCCACTGGCTCAAGCCGTGCGCCCGAGCTTATTCTATCCCACTCCATGACAAGCCAATAAGGAGTCCTTCGACTGTGTACTCAAGACGTCAATCTGAGTATTAGCGTCCCAAGGCAATTGCACCCGAGGCGTGCAATTGAACTAGTAATTAATTAATTAATTTCAATTTAACTGCGTACTCAAGGTGTCAGCTGGAGTATTAGCTTCCCAAGCTAATTTCATCTGGAGCCAGTTGTTATAGCCTCAATTGATTGGTTTCTTCAAATACGATATCGAATAATATTTTTCATTTCATTTGAACAACAAAAATATTTAAAGGAGATAGAAGTCGCGAAAATTTGCTGCTTCTTTAAAACTCTAAATTTATGCATACACAGGCATAATACCTCATTAACTAGTTCTGTAATAAATTATTTTATTGTATTAACCATAAGCTAGATTTAAGTACGGTAAAAATAAGACATAGTTTCATTTGCATTGATCACTTACTTAAACTCATTTGGATTAAAATACTGGAATGATGTATTAATTCCTCGTGACTGAAAACGATTCGCGATTCAGCTAAAAGAGCTAGAGGGCAAACCAGCAAGAGCAGAAATCCTCCTGCAAAGAACAATCCACCACAAGATGTTTTCCTGAACAACGGATGACAAGACGTGTAAGTGCTATGCAGTTATATCTCTCTCCCCCAGGGAGCCTTGATGTGTATATAGGATACACATAATATCAAGCTCCCCGTTTTCGCCAGTATACATAGGGTATATTGGCATTGCAACATGCATAACGATGTTTTTTTCTAGCTAGGGCAATTTACAGCCAAAAGTAGCGGCTAAAAAATTTTAAAGTGGGAACAGCCAATAGCATTTTTACGTATTAAATGGATGTAATTTGCCACATTTGTCATGTCAGGTTTTAGACTGAAGAACAAGAACAGTAATTCCTATTTTCAGTTACCGAAAGAAACGCTATGAACGGGCAAAAATGCCACCTCCCACTTTAAGCCAGCCAATAGCATCGTATGCTAAATCTTATGAACGGGCAAACACGCCGCTTTCTGCTTTTAGTTCATATGTATCTTACAGTAGCATCAAATTATAGGGTTATAAGTTATAATCAACCTAAAACATCGTGTGTAGAATAGGTAGAATATATATCTAAGCAACATAGTATACTCAAATAGTAGCCACACCTTTCATTTACCCTGTGTTGCACACTTTTTGAATTTTCCCAGGGGCACGTCAGCTGATTCGGGGCATGACAGCTGATCCCATGTTTCGCGCGCTCAAGAAACAAAGCAAAATGCAAATAAAATTTCCGACGCACGTGTTCTTTTACGCATTTCAGAACATAGGAGTGCTGCCACATCCTAACAAAAAAACTAAAAGATTGCATGGAACGAATTTGTTTTTCTGCAATGTTATTGATTTTTTAGCTCTGGTAGCCCTGAAATCTCTCATCGAAGCATATGTTTATATTCGCGCCATTCCTCGCATCAGCGTTTACCATCTACCTGCTACCGAAGATTTATGACTCGCTGTTCGGCTTGTGTTCGAATTTTTCCGGAGGGTTGATGGAGTGTGGTTACTAGTTGAGTATATTATGCTAAGCAAGTCCAAGACAGCCAACGAAAAGCAATATCTAGTGCAGAAAGTATGCAGGAAACACAGAAGGGACAGCAGCAAAATGCTTTACGCGAACAAATGCAAGATGATCAGCTGAATGCTGCAGAGAGGAGAGTGCTGCACACGAAAATTGGAACAAAAGCTCTCTTTGTTCTTCTATTCCCTCTAATTACGCTGCAAGAATATCACTTTTTGGCTGCCTCCGTTAACATGCAAATGAGACAAAGCGGAAAAGAAGAGCTTCTGTTGAATGTAAATACACATGTTTGCCTCTTTGACAGTTTTCCGGGCAAAATTGGAGTAAAAACTCACCGCGCGTCCAGACATAAGCACTTGTTTGAGTGCTTGGAGCTTATTGGTAGTACAACATTTACACACACCACTCAGAAGTAGCGCTCCGTAAGAGTCCTGAGCACCACGATACCGAAACATTCAATAAGTATTTTGTTGGCACCCACTAAGTGTAAAATTTCAAATGATAATATGTTGGCTTATGCTATGAACCTCCTTCACCTTTTTAGCGTATTACGACGTGTAGCCACCCAGGTACAATTGCTTGTCCAAAAACGTGAAGCTTAACTCATTCTGCTGACTACAGGATGAGCAGACGTGGGCAACAATGCCAGCCAGTTGGCCACCAGACTCGCAAGAATCTGTGCACTGGCTTATCTGCTAGCAGCCGGCAGAGCCACAGTGTTCAACCCAGCGGTTTGCCCTGATCCGGTACTGCAAAAAAGTTTTGAACAGGTACTACAGGCGGAACTTCGAGCAAGACCTCGGCTGATTTCCAGCGAGGAGTACTTCGCTAGGTTGAAGGCGCTGCTGGATACTACTGACCACGAAGCCATCCCTGAGTGACAACATCGTGGGTGATGGGAGCTTAAGAAGGTGAAGCCCCACAACTTGCGTCCACTCGCCCGCCTCTCCATCACAGCTGCAGAGAGGGCCTTCTTCTGGGGGCAGGTGGAGGAGCTGCGTTGAAAGATCAAGGAGAAAGTCCGAGCATGACCAAACACCAAAGAATGTCTGAAGGCCGTACCATACCGCCCAAGCAGCTCATCATATATTTTTTGTACAGTTTGTGAGGTTGTACAATCGATTAGAAAGAATAAATAGCCATTATACTCAAATGGCAGCTGAATGTTTGGTTGATCTAGTTTAGTTAATTTCAGGTGCCAAGGCAAATTGTGTAGGATAAGTGTCAGTGAGGAGCTCTTCAGAAGTGGGCAATAGGACCTTGCATTTAGTACTGGCTATAACAGGGATGAATTCATGTTATGAATGTATATGATGCAAATATATGAAATGAATATACGTTTTAAATGCTTAGTGTGCATGTTTTATATTTTGCAATGACCTACGTTTATTCAGGGATCTATCCTTGATCCAAAATTGTGGAACGTGTTTTTCGAGGGGCTACTGAGACTGAAGATGCCAAATGAGTAACGCTTGATCAGTTATGTGGATGATATTGCGGCTCTAGTCACTGGAGACACCATTGAATAAGCGCAACTTAGGCTAGGTATACTAAAGTGCTAAGTGAGAGAATGGATGCCTGCTTGTGGATTCAGTTTAGCACTGGAGAAAACTATGATCATCTTGACAAAAAACTGAATCTCTAGAGTAAGGGCGATCACATACTAAACGAATCAAAGCAAGCAGTAAAGTGCCTGGGGCTACTACTAGTTTCTCTGAGCAAGTCAAATCAACGGCTGAGAGGACTGCTTTGAGAGTTTCGGCTCTGACTCGACTTATGGCCAAAGTAGGAGGACCCAACCCATCAAAAAGATGCCTCTTGATGAGTTATGTAGGCTTAGTGCTACTATACGGAGCAGAAGTATGAGGCAACGCTCTCAGTAAGGAGGTATACGAAAACGCTTGGCACAGGAACAGAGAAGAGTTGCACTGGGGATGAATCTTCACATCCGACAGTAACTGATTCGGTGGTGAGGGTTATTGAAGACCCGTTACCTATTGCGCATCTGACAGAGAGCACTGGACTATTTGCCTGTGTCATAACGAGGACGCAAGGGAGGTGCTTATCCGCGAGGAGAGACAGTGCTCACTCAACGACTGGTAGCAGACTCGGGTGAATTACATGAAGAGAAGGTAAACTGCGTTCATATCGCGGAGTGAGACCACGGCTCAATCGAAAGCATTGTGAGACTGACTTCTTTCTCACAGCTTTTGAGTGGGCAAGGGTGTTTACTGTCTTACCTGTACAGGATTGGTAAGTTACAGTCCCCTGCTTGTTGATTTTACCTAGGAGAGGAAGACGATGCGTGTCACATATATTTCGTGTGCAAAAAATGGGATTGGCTACGACAGAATCTCTTCAGGGAGACAGGAGAGCTCACTACGGATAGTATAGTCGCGGTGGTGCTTGAATCAGTTGACAAATGGAACCAGGTGGCAAATTATATTCGAGCAGTCATAAAAGATGAAAGGAACTCTCAGCAGCTGGGAGGTATCGTTTGTCTCGAAATTCCTCTTCCCTTCTCCTCTCCCGAAAAAATGCGTCAAATGATTTCAAGCTGGCTTATTGGATCAACAGGAGGGTGTTTAGTGGGTGGTCCAGTCGCTTGCAAGCATGGGAGTTCATACTCAGTGCATGAAGGACATTCACCTCCCAATCATAAAGAAAAGACTTACGTTCATATAAGACCTTAGAACATCGCTTTCTACGTATGCCTATTGGGTGAGTTATCAAGAAAGAAGCTGTAAACCCAAGGCAGTATAATGAATTTTGTTGAAACATCCTTTTTAATTTTAAGTTCAATCAGTTAAATATATATCGCTTGAATAAATTTTATTTTTTATTTTTTTCTTAAAAACTTTTTGGACTAATTTTTTTACCATAAAACTTCATTATCAGGCTTGATGCTAGTGAACATAATTACTGTCTATGGTTTAACAGCCCGAGCTCGGTCTTGGCCTCCATTATAAGTCTCCTCCAATCATGATGGTCCTACTACCTCGGTCGCCAGTTGATCACTTCCAGCAAAAACATGCTGTTAGCTTCTATCGTGCCTTCCCATTCAGTCCTTAGTCTTCTCGCTGGACATCGACCTTAAACTCTACCTTTTTATATTTTCTGGCTAGCTAGCTTCCTTCCATTCTTTCTACATAGCCTGCCCATTGCAAATACAGGTGGTTCAACAAGTAGTTCATACAACTCATTGTTATCATGAAGTTTCCACTCTGTTCCTTGTTACTTTGAGTCGTAAACTTCCCAAAGCTTTCTGCGTTCCAATATCTCCACTGCCTTTGTGGATTCGCTCATTAGGTTTACTGTTTCACTTCCATATGACAGCAAAGGTTTTTCTAGTGACGTTTTAATAGGAAGCATATTTCGACTGTGTATAACTCTGGACCTTAGAATGGGGACTCTTTAATGGGCCCAATCTCATCTTTGTGGCACCCCACCTAATCATGTTGGCTCCAACGTACATAAGATTCTCATCTTCTTATAATGTCCTATGACCAGCTTTTATTATTTTCATCTCCGTTTGAGCCATCAACTTAATTATCATTGAGATTCTGTGCATCTGGAAATGACCGTGCCATTATATTGACATCATCAGCATATGGTATCAATTATATGGACTTGAACATTAGTGTACCAGAGGTTCCAGCTGTCGGTTTTTTGATGGTGTGTTCCAGCGCTATATCAAAAATCATCGAGGTGAGTCAGTTCCTTGTTTCAAATTTGATTCCATTTTGACGCTTTCCGTTAGTTTGCTGATTATTTTTACAGAAACTTTGTACTTAGCATCGGGACTTTAATCATATGGTGTAGTTTTATTGTGACGTTGAAGTTAAGCGTTTTGATATACAGTGAATCTCTAGCAACACTGTCGTATGCTAGCTTGAAATTGGCAAAAAATTTGTGTACGTCGATATTATATTCTCAGAACATTTCAAACACTTTCTTTACTGGGAACATGTCTATTGTAGACCATCCACTTTGAAAGCCTCCCTGATGCTCTTCTATAATGTTTTCACCCAACAATTGGTAGCAGTCTTGCGTAAATTACATGAAAGCAAAGTGGACTGTGCATCTCATTCTGGTTCTGAGACGATGACCAAATCGAAGACAGAGTGAGACTCACTTTTTCTGACCCAGCTTTTGAGTGGGCATTGGTCTTTTTAGTCTCACTTGCACAACATTGGTATGGAGCGATCCCCGCTTTGTAGATTTCGCTTGATAGGAAGAGCATACCTCCACACATTTTTAGCGTGCATAAAATGAGATAGGCTGTAATGGGACCCCCACAGAAAGACGGGAAAGCTCACGCCAGATAGTATAGTTGGATGATGTTTGGATTGGCTGTCAAATGGAACCATGTGGGACATTATGTTTTTGTTTGTGGTAGGGAGGCGTATACCATTTATGCACCGAGTGTGGGACTCCCATGTTTGCAAGAAGGCGACTGGATTACCCACTACACACCACCCCTGTCAACCTGAGGACCCAGCCTGGAACCGTTTGACACATTACTTCGGGCCAGGTCTCGTTTTGTTACGCCATGAGGTGCCTACAAGCTGGGGGCTCCTTTCCTAGCGGAAGGGGAGAGGGGAAGAGGAAGTACCAGAAAAGTGATCCCCCAGCCCCAGTGCCCCAAGCTGCTGTGAGTCCCTTTTATATTTTAGGACTGCCCGAGCATAATGTGCCACCTGGTTCCATTTGTCTACCGATTCGAACATCACCACGACTATATTACCGTCTCCCTGTAGAGTTTTCTTCACAGCCCGACTCTTTTTGTAGACGCAAAAAATGTGTGGCAGGCATTGTCTTCCTCTCCTTGGCAAAACTGACAATCGGGGGACCGTGACTTACCGATCTTGTGCAGGTAAGACTGAAAACACCCATGCCCGCTCAATAGCTGGGTCAGATAGAAGTCAGTCTCACTATGCCTTGGATTTAGCCTCGGTCTCACATCCAGGATGAGGCGCGCAGTCCACCTTCCCTTCGTGCGATTGACCCAAGACTGCTGCCAATCGTTGAGTGAGCGCTGTCTCTCTTCACGGAACACCACCTTCCTCACATCCTCGTTTCGGTGCAGGGAAATAGCACAGCGGTCTCTAGGAAGGAAGGCGACAGGTATCACGCCTGCAATAACTCTCACCGCTGGATCAGAGACTGTTGGATACGAAGATGCAATTCTCAGTGCTGCTCTTCTCGGTACCTGTGCCAAAGGTTTTCGGTATACCTCCTTGCTGAGAGCGTCGCCCCATACTTCTGCTCCGTACAGTAACACTGACCCTACTTGCTGACCAGCTTGAGCCTCGCTACCTTCCATCGTACCGGGGAAACCCCGTCCCGTAGGCATGTGCTGAGTTCCAAGTCAGGATAATGGTGATACACGAGCCGCAACACTTCAGCCGGGACACCATCTGGACCTAGAGCCTTCCTCACTTTTAATGAGAGGACTGTCTCCTCCAGTTCCGGCTGTGTGAAGAGTGGACACTTGACTACTGTTTCACTATGGACAGCGTCAACACGGACGGGATGGGCGGGAAAGAGTCCCCATACTATCGCGTCTATATTTTCCGCGCCATGTATACAAGGCTTCCGTAGGGCACCAAACTTCCGCATAACTAGATTGTAGCCAAGGCCCCACAAATCCTTGTTCACATTGTCCACTAGATCTTGCCAGCAGCGAGCCTTGCTGTTGTTGATCAATTTTTGAAGGCATTTCCTGGCCCACTTATATGCTGCCAGCCAATTGCATACCCCGTCACGGTTCCGCGCCCGTTGAGCCTCATGTTAAAGCTTGTGACACTCCCTTTGCTTTTCAGCGATTTCAGTTGACCACCAGTACACTGGGGGCTTGTCGTGCTGGGGTTTCTGACGGGGCGTAGAAGCGCAGCAAGCAGTCGTGATGATGCTCATAGTAGAGTTCACCACGTCTAGAGCTGCCAGTTCTTCCGTCCCCTCCGAAGCTCCCTGCAGCGGCTGTGAGCACCTTGACGAACCTCTTGACGTCCATCCTTCCGATGTTCCATCCAGTTGTAGAAAGCCGAGAGCACATTATGTTTGGACAGCCCTAAAAGATAAAAGAACACACAACAACCAGAGGCGTTGGCACTGGGGAGTAACTAGTCTGATGATTTCTCTTCTTCAACCCCTTTCCACTGGAGGAGTTATATGACGTATAAAGTAAAGCAATGCCTTGATTATTTTTACGCCTGAAGACGTCTCCGTTTTTGTGTAGAGGACAAATTTTCTTGCCAGTTTTCTTGAAATCCCTGCTCCGCCCATATTCCGCATATTGGTAGATGGGGAGTGCTACGTCGGTAGAAACCCCCTCTGGAGCAGTTCTGCAGTTCCAGGAGTTTTATTTTTCTGAGATCGCTGGACTGGTTGGTAGTGAGACTAAGATATCTTCTGCTGCTTCTAAAATATTTGCATCGACAGCAATTATTTGAAGTGCTGTGAATAACTTCTGGAAATTTTGATTTTGGCTACGCTACCTTTGGTTGATGCTTGTACACTTTGGCAAAAACTAGGATCGAAGCCATCTGGTAGTTATTGAATAGAGCTATGCACCAATCTGCCTTCATACTGATCGTCATTCGTTTTTCTTTCGCCACACGTTTTCGGCTTGTCTTTGGAGGTTATTAGAGTGTTATTGAACCAATTTTGATCGTTGGGTACAGCCCTCGTACGCCTGGTTTCTTTTTTCAACCACTTCTTTGCATTTTTCGTCATACCAGTTGTACTTACTTTTCTTTGGTCGATGTCCCAAGACCACTTCGGCCACTTCGTTTACTGCATCTCTTTACGTCTTCATATGGTTAGGCTATCATCATCACTTTTTCCCGCCTACAGAGATATCCTGATGCGATTTTTCAGTGCTCCATGTTTCGAGTAATTTTTTGGACGGAATATGATACGTGCTAGTCTCAAATCAGAATGCAGCAAAGCTGAGTGGACGGAAACACGATCAAACCTTTTCAAGTTCCGATACATTCGACCTAGATAATTAGCTACTCTAACTTTCTCTGAACGAAGACCTGGAGTGCGAAAGCAAAAATAAACAAGTTGGGTAGAAAGATCAACGATTCTGTCAGGAGGCTTTTGTACGCAACTTGAGAAGAGCGCCTACAAGTAACGAATAAAGTCAAGAAACATGTCGAAATGATGTGCACGTTTAAAAGAAAACCCATTGTTTCTCCATTTTCCTTGTAAGCCTCTCGAAGCAAAAAATATCAGTTTAAGACCATTTTTGAAAAGCTTAAATCAAGATCTTTCATTTGATATCCATATATGATGAATTTCTTTTATCGAAGCCACTCCCCTATATCCCCTTACCCGTAGAAAGATAACGTGCGCCTCAGAGGGGCACGTAAAACAGATGTTTCGCTGTCATTTGTTTACAAACGCACGTACAAGCTTGTTTTTCTGAGCCAACTTAGTCGTCAGTCAATACTCTCGAAGAACGGTCCCTTTAGCTCGGTAAGTACCACAATTTCGTTGTAATGTGGACGCGATGCGCTCGAGAAGCGTATGTTTATCTTCTATGTGACTTTTATGTATTTGTTTCATCATTTTATTTTTATTACTTTTAAATCATTTCTTCTCATGTGTGTTACATATAAATATGTTATTAATATTGATAAATGTTATTGATTTTTAGGAAGGTTTTAATATCATGACAAATAAAAGGGGATTGACCGAAAAAGAAATCATTTCCTTACTGCAACAAGAAGATGAAATTGCTGATGATTGCAGTGGCAGTGAGATAGAGGACTATGTAAGCGGAGACGACTTTCAAAGTAATACCCAAGACGAGTATGTTGATGAAGTAAGCGATGATGACTTGAGCAATACCTCAACACCTCCCAGACATGACAACCGCGTATTTCTTCCACCTCATAGAGTTATCGGAGGTAAGAATAAACACATCTGGGCTACTTCTAAGGGTCAAGGTAGTGGAAGAACTTCTGGTATTAATATAATTCGCTCTAGTAGAGGTCCTAGTTAGATGTGCCGCCATATTTTTGAACCACTTATGTGCTTTGAATTATTTATCACGAACGAAATAGTTCAAGAGCTCGTTCAGTGGACAAATGTGGAGATATCCAGAAAACGTAATGACAGTATGACAGTTCTACATTTAGAGACACGAACTCCACTGAAATCAAAGCCTTCATTGGAACACTTACTCTCAGGGCTGCAATGAAAGATAATCATTTGGCAACCGTCGAGTTATTTGATAGTTCGTTTACGGGTAGCAGATATGTGGCAGTAATGAGCAGAGATCGATTTGATTTTATTGTCCTGTGTCTAAAAATGGATGACAAGACTCTTCGCTCTGCTCCTCGACAGCAAGATCCATTTATTCCAGTTCGAAAAATTCGGGATCTTTTTATAGCTCAATGCCAAATGAACCACTCTCCGGGAAACAATGTCACCATTGATGAACAGTTACTTGCGTTCCGAGTTAGATGCCCCTTTAGAATGTATATACCAAATAAGCCAAGTAAGTACGGTATAAAAATTCCAATGATGTGTGATAGTGGAACCAATTACATGCTGAATGCTATTCCATATATCGGAAAAGCTACAAACACAAATGGTTTGCCACAAGGAGAATTTTACATTAAGGAACTATCACGACCAATTCATGGGACCAACCGCAATATAACATGTGACAATTGGTTCACTTCCATCCCTCTAGCGAAGTCATTGCTTCTTGAACCATACAAGTTGACACTTGTGGGCACGGTAAGGTCAAACAAACGCGAGATTCCTGATGAGATAAAAAATACCCGTTCTCGACCAGTAGGTACATCTATTTTTTGTTACGATGGATGCTTGACTCTCGTGTTGTATAAGCCGAAGCCATCAAAGATGGTGTATATGTTGTCCTCATGCGATGAAGGTGCTGCTATAAATCCTACAACTGGCAAGCCTGAAGAAGTTATGTTCTACAAAGCTGGCGTCGATACATTAGACCAAATGTGTTCACTGATGTCTTGTTCGAGAAAAACAAACAAATGGCCCATGAAAATATTTTATGGTATATTGAACATATCTTTTATTAACTCGTATATAATTAACTCTCACAATGTCTTATCAAAAGGAGATAAGCCAATAAACCAGAGAGAGAGTATATGAAAAACCTAAGTAATGAACTTTATACACCGTGGATGAAGTCTAGATTGGAAATTCAAACATTGTCAAGACGTTTGAGAGAAAATATTGTGAATATACTCTCACAGACCAATCAAGAAGTGCCTGAAGTAACTGCTGAGGAACCTCCGGTTAAAATGTGGCGTTACTGTAGTTATTGTACAATGAAAAAAACAAGAATGTCTAAGATGACGTGTACAAAATGCAAAAATACAGTGTGTGGTGAAAACAAACGAGATGTTTGCTACAAATGTCTATAAGTATAATTTTTACCAGTTTTTTTTCATATTTGAGACCGATTATTTTATAATTCATTAGTTACTAAGAAAAAAGCAGATAAATGTTACCTTGTTTTAAAAATGCCTACTTATCAGCAGAAGTCTTCTAATTTTTGATACTTTACGGTCAGGACTTAGAAAAGCCTACTAATTTCTTATGATAATAATTCATATTTTTGTTTAATTCACTTATTGACAATGTAGCATGCCATTGGCATTATAAAAATAAAGGAAAAATACTTACATCTGTAAAAAAATTGTGTTTAAATTGTGCGCCTCTCGGGCGTATGTTTATCTTTTCTGTATTAAAAAATAAGGTTATCTGTCTAGGGTTAAATACCTTATAAAATTTTGTTGTTGTTGAACTTCGAACAGAGTATCACTTTACATTATGTACAAAATATGATATTTCTGGCTTAAGTAGTTTGCAGAGAAACATTGCTGTGACACGCGGTGCCTTAGGTTGCTGATCTTTCTTGTTACAGCGCTTGGATATGTACCATTGGAACTTGACCAATGCTTGAATTGCAAGCAGCGCTACGGAACGAGCGCAAAAACGTGGATACTGGAAAGAGTATGGGCTAGTACTGGTGTATTTAATGATACTTATAAACCCTAAAACTGGATTGTCAGTACTGAATGGGCCTTAAGATGTACGCAACATAATTCAATGTGCATCTAAAGTCCGATACGTCATACACTAGCCGCTGTCAAGTAAATTTATCACGCAAAAAGACATTTTTCCTTTATCGAACTATGTAAAAGTTTCTTTATATTTTAAGCTTCTAGTCCGATACTCCCGCCTATTATACCTAAAATTGTGACAAGATCGACATTCTGCCTTTAGAGACGTCAAAGACCAGTTTGACCTTTTCCATTTAAATTTTCTGGTGAAAGTCGGTGCTCTATGTCTACTGTAGACAGAATGTACCGGATTCCATAAAACGAAGGATGTAAGTAAATTTAAAATCGAATTTGAAAATTCGAAAGAAACTTGATCAACAATTTATTAGTCAAAATTTAGGAGATTAAAAAAAATTTTAGAAAAGAAAGAAAACTGACTTCGAAATGCCCTAAAAAGCATGAAATAAATTTAATGGGAGCGGTGCCATATCATTTTTTCCCCGATTCTTTTGGATAGTGCAGATGTTGGAAGTATTTATGTTGAAATAGGGAAATCGATTGAGTACCGCTTCCATAAAATTTATTTCATCTTTTTTAGGACATTTCGAAGCCGGTTTTCGTTTTTTTTCTAAACGTTTTTTACTGACCCCCTTCTAGTGGCAATTTTTTTCATTTCCAACCTTTAAAAACTCAGTTTCTTGAATACATTGTATCATATACTCGTATATTAAAATATGATTTTTTAACTGCAATACAAATACCACTACGGCTAGAATCTGCAGCGTTCATAGGAATCGAATTTAACTCTGGTAAGTTTAATACATGACCTTATCAATATGAATAGTAGCTTTAAGAAATTTTCGAATTTCGAACTTTGCCTAGCCGCCATTTTGATATTCTGACCTGACCCTGAAGTCCTTTTCTTTAGTTCAACCTTTTTCGACCTTTGAGCGCCCGCATTTTGTTCCAAATCGTTCGACTTTTGATTTTTATTGTGAGCTTTATCACACAATTGAATAAATCTTTGTATCAGTTTTGCTACAAACCCGACCTATACTTTGGTCAGAACAGAAATATTTCTGAAAATTTGGCGAAAGTCGAAGCAAAGCTGCGACCTCCAGGCATAAATTCTGTTATATCCTACGTAGACTCACACACACAACCAACCACACACACACACACACACACACACACACACATATATATATATATATATATATATATATATATATATATATATATATATATATATATATATATATGTATATGTATATGTAAACATAAAGTTCACTCCGCAACCAATCTCAAGTAATTTACTTGAAAACATCCTTCTTAACCGTATCACTCGTTCACATTTATTCGATACCCATCGCCTTCGTTTTCGGTTAACTATGGCACCTAATTTTCATGAAAGTTTCAAGAAAATTATACCCTATAGTTCAATGAAAACTCGGCTATGCATTTTCATCTTCACCTGTAAAGTTATGATCATTTACAGAAGGAAAATTATCTCCTATTTTGGTTGGGATTCTTGCCGGTCTTTAGTATGGAAATCACGAATTTTAGATTTCTGAGCATATGTTATAATGTCTAATATTAACTGGAAAGTAACGAATCAACTCTGTAATTTGCAATTACTCAATCCTTATTATTTCTTCGGGGAGTTTTATAAATTCTATACATAAAAAAAAAGAACCAAAACAAATTTACACGTGGTGAATTGATTATTTTTTTTCCTTTGGAAGTCGGTTAATAATAATAAAAAGATTTGCTACTTTCAATGCCAGGTAGAAACTAATGATCGAATTTCGAATAATATACAGGGTTTTCTAATAAGAGATGTTATTTTAATATTATAAAAAAAATGCCATTTTTTAATATAAATGATCAAATGTTTATTTCATAAGCAAATAGGTATGCCGTTAATACTTAAAAAATATCACCAGGCAAAGGAGTACCAGGACCACGCTTACAAGACCATATCCTTTTCATGAAATTTTCCATAACCAAATCGCAAAGTGGCTGCCCTATGTCCTCGATAGCCTCACGAATTTCATCTTTGAGGTCTTGAATCGACGCTGGGCTGTTGACGTAGACCTTTTATTTCACGTGGCTTCAAAGGAAGAAGTCGCAATTTGTTAAATCACAAGATCTTGGTGGCCAACTGTGATCACCTCTTCGAGAGATAACACGGTCCGGAAACTTCTCCTGTAAATGATCAATGGTTTCGTTACTTGTGTGGTACGTAGCGCCATCTTGTTGATAGTCAACGTTGTTTAGATCAATAATATCCAATTCTCTCGATAGCGCAATTCATTCACCGTAACTTTTGCTCCAGCCTAATTTTCGGAAAAGTAAGGTCCAATGACTCCCTCGGACCATAAACCGCACCAAACAGTCACACGTTAAGGATAGAGAGGCTTTTCAACAATAATTCTTGGATTTCCCGAGCCCTAGATGTGACAATTTTGCTTGTTGACGAAGCCACCGAGGTGGGAATAGGCCTCATCACTCAAGATGATTTTTCGATGGAATTTCGGATCATTTTCATGTATTTCAAGGACCCAATCAGCAAAAATACGACGTTGTTGATGATCAACTGGCTTGCGTTAACTGAACTTTATAGGCCTTAAGACCCAAATCTTTATGCAAAATATGGTGTAATGACATTCGTGGAATGCCTAATTCCAAAGAACGACGAGGAATGGAGAAACCTGGCTTTTCTTCAACGCATTCGGCTACAGCAGCAATATTCTCGGCTGTTCTTAAGTGACAGGCGGTTTTATTCTTCACATCGCAAAGTTGTCCCAACAGCTCGAATTTTTCCACCAATTTCTGTATTGCGGTCCGACAAGGTGCTTCACGACGACCCAAAAATGTTCGAGTTTTACGAACAGTCTCTGCCAAATTTTTACCATTCTTAAAGTGGATTCTAATGATCTTAAAACGTACATCGTTATAAAAACGTTTAAATAACATCTAAGAATGTTAAAATTGTTATTATGCATAGTGTTTTTTTAACCAACTTCCAGAGGAACGAAGGTTATCAATTCATCACGTATATTTTTTTTTTTTTGCTTATTTTTTTATTTATGTTCACCCATAACTTTTAAACGGAGATAGGTAGAAGAGTCGTGATTTGAGCAAATGATACGTCTCTCTTCATAAGAAAATTAAGTAACGGCAAAGGACTTTTATCGTTAAAACTAAAAATTTTCGACTTTCATCCCGATTTTTCAGCATAACTGGTCGACACCTGTAAGGATTTTGACTTTAGGAGTTTCAAATGAAGAACAACATATTGATCTAAATGTATTTGAACAGAATTGTAATCCTTCCAAGGACTCTGTAGATGTTTAAAGGTCAATATAATAAACTGATGCCGAGAAATTGAATTTAAATGATATTTGGTACGAAAAAAGCCAATTAGTTGGCACTCTTCAAGTATTTGATGGATATACCGAGTCCTTTGGTGACGGATGATAAAAATAATCCGTATCTTAATTTTCTGCATAAACGATACATTTTAATCAATCATTTCTACCGGAAACAACCAACAAATTAATTCTAAATGTGGCATAAATACAATTCAACAATAGATACAGGGAACATTTCAGGATGCTTTTCTCTTCCGCATTCATTCTTTGCTTACTGCTGAGCTGAGTAAAGGATCCTTCTTATATCCCTAGATGTAAACGTTACACAAAGGATTTATAAAATTCTCCGAAGAAATAATAAGGATTGAGTGATTGCAAATTATAGAGTTGATTCGTAACTTTCCATTTAATATTATAAATTATAACATAAGCCCGGAAATCTAAAATTAGTGATTTCCATACTAAAGGCAAGAATCCCAACCTAAAAAGAGATACTTTTCCTTCTGTAACAGATCATAACTTTACAGGTGAAAATGTATAGCCGAGTTTTCATTGAACTATAGGGTATAAATTTCTTGAAACTCCTATCAAATGCCATGGTTAACTGAAAACGAAGGCAATGGGTATCGAATAAACGTTAACGAGTGATATAGTTGAGAAGGACCTTTTTAAGTAAATTTCTTGAGGTTGATTGCGGTATGAGCTTTATGTTTACATATATAAATACATATGTCCATACATCTATAGTGTACACACACACACACACACACACACACACACACACACACCCACAGTTATATACGAGTTAATAAAAGATATGTTCAATATACCATAAAATATTGTCATGGGCCATTTGTTTGTTTTTCTCGAACAAGACATTAGTGAACACATTTGGTCTAATGTATCGACGCCAGCTTTGTAGAACATAACTTCTTCAGGCTTGCCAGTTGTAGGATTTATAGCAGCACCTTCATTGCATGAGGACAACATATACACCATCTTTGATGGCTTCGGCTTATACAACACGAGAGTCAAGCATCCATCGTAACAAAAAATAGATGTACCTACTGGTCGAGAACGGGTATTTTTTATCTCATCAGGAATCTCGCGTTTGTTTGACCTTACCGTGCCCACAAGTGTCAACTTGTATGGTTCAAGAAGCAATGACTTCGCTAGAGGGATGGAAGTGAACCAATTGTCACATGTTATATTGCGGTTGGTCCCATGAATTGGTCGTGATAGTTCCTTAATGTAAAATTCTCCTTGTGGCAAACCATTTGTGTTTGTAGCTTTTCCGATATATGGAATAGCATTCAGCATGTAATTGGTTCCACTATCACACATCATTGGAATTTTTATACCGTACTTACTTGGCTTATTTGGTATATACATTCTAAAGGGGCATCTAACTCGGAACGCAAGTAACTGTTCATCAATGGTGACATTGTTTTATGTATATACATATATACATATATATATTTATATATATATATATATATATATATATATACATATATATATATATATATATATATATATATATATATATATATATATATATATATATATATATATATATATATATATATATATATATATATATATATGTATATATATATATATATATATATATATATATATATATATATATATATATATATATTAAAGCTGATTGAGTTCAGCGTGTTTTTGTATTGGAGTGTACAGACGCACGACTTTCGTGCGTAACTGTACTCGACGTAGAAACCGAGCGCGACTCAGTCTTCTTTATAAATACTCGAATGATGTTGGATTAAGTCAGTTCGTTTCGATTGCTCCAGTAGCACGCTCGCAAATAAAATATTATTAAATAAAATAACAGAATTATTAAACTAAAATCAACGTTTATTTACCTAAACTTGTTCTCCCATTCCTGGTCTAACAGGTTATGGGCCCAGTTAACGTAGTAAATGTGAAAATTAGGAGAACAAAAAGTAAAAAAAAAAAAATTAACTCGACGAGTCCCAAGTGGTGCGGAACGAAAGTCGGCCATTGTTCGGTTGTGTCGAAGTTAACGAGAGTGAAAACGTGCGGAGTGTAAATCGAATCCGTCATGTCAGTCGGCATCTCATTTGACGGAACGAGTTTTCAAGGCTGGAAAGTGCAAGTAAATGCTTTATTTGTGATGAATAATGTTCTCGATCTCGTTGACGGCACGAGGCCGGAGCCTTCTGCTGAAAACGGACAAGCGGCCGCGTTGAAGAAAAATATAAAGGACGATGCAAAGGCAAAGTTTATAATACTGTCGAATCTTGACGAGACAGGTGTGTGTATTGTCCTGCGTTTCTGCGAAAGAAATGTGGGATAAATTGTGCCTAATTCATAAACAGGAAACCGCAACAAATAAACTAGGTTTGCTACAAAAGTTTCACGCGTATCGAATGAGTGAATCGGATATGGCAGTTCAACATGTGGCGAAGGTGACAAAAATGGCGAGTCAACTCAAAGACATCGGCGAAGATGTGTCGGACGCTACGACAATGGCAAAGATACTCGCGAGTCTCACCACGAGGTTCAGCACGTTGCAAGTAGCATGGGACAGTGTGGATCCGCACGGCAGACTCTCGATAACCTCCAGGAACGGCTGATAAGAGAGGACGCAAGACTCAACGACGAAGAAGAAACGTCAGAAGCGCTGGCTGCGACAGCCCAAAATCGTCGTTCGCGAGGAACGAAAAGTGCTAAAAGTAACAAGACTGAAAATAAACAGGACATGACGGAAGTGCAGTGTTACAAGTGCCAAGGCATGGGACATTTCGCGAGTCGCTGCCAAAACAAGCGAAAGCGACGCGATGGCGCAGAAAAAACACGTGACTGTGCATTCGTAGATGAAATGAGCGGTTGGTTTGCGTCGGGCTTCAAAAGTGCGAGAACCGCGAAGGTGCTGTGATCAAAGACTCAAGTGATGAAGGCCGATCAGAGCGATGTCTGGCTGATTGACAGCGGCGCATCGCGACATCTAACTCACCGACGTGACTGGCTATCAGACTACAAGTCGGACAATACGGGTGCTACAGTATCGCTTGGCGATAATCAAAACTGCAATGTTGCCGGTGAAGGCACAGTGAAAATTAAAAACTTGATCGATGGAGTGTGGCAAGATACAAAAATTGAAAATGTGCTACACGTGCCAAAGTTACGAAAAATCTATTCTCTGTCGGAGTATGTACTAAAAATGGATTCCAAGTGCGTTTCGGAAATAATCAAGTTATCGTGGCGCGTGACTGTGAAGTACTTGCCACGAGAATGAAGCAAAATTATGTCGTGTACAGAATGTTTTTCAAGGTCGCGAAACAAGGGAGCAACGCAGAAGCCAATGTAGTTGCGACGAATTTAACCGTGTGGCACGAGCGTTTGGGACACGTCGGGAAGCGTGCAATTCGTGAATTAGCGGAAAAAGGACTCGTGAGTGGCGTAACATTTACAGACAAAAGTGATGTTTTCTGTGAGCTGTGCAGTCTTGGAAAAGCGCACAGGTTACCCTTTAATAAGAAAATGAAGCGCGACAAGAAAATAAAGCCAGGTGAAAAATTGCACTCATATGTCTGTGGGCCCATGTCGACGAACTCGGTCGGAGGATCAAGGTTCTTTTTGACATTCAAAAATGAAGCAACAGGCTACAGGCACGTCTATTTCATGAGAAGGAAATCCGAAATATTCGAAAAATTCAAAACTTTCGAGAAAATGATCGAGAACAAATACGGAAGAAAAATTAAGACTCTTCGCTCCGACAATGGTCGAGAATTCTGTAACGAAGAGATGGACAAATATCTTGAGGAATGTGGCATCAGACGAGAAACAACAGCGTCGTACAACCCAGAGCAAAATGGAAAACCCGAGCGCGACAATCGGACGATTGTCGAAAGTGCCCGTACAATGATAATCGCGAAGAATCTTCCATTGACTCTATGGGCAGAAGCAGTAAATTGTGCAGTGTACGTGTTAAGTCGAGCCGTATGGACGAGTGGCACCGTAACTCCGTACGAAGCGTGGACTGTGAAGGTTCCGAACCTAAAGCATCTCCGAATCTTTGGATCAGATGTCAACAAATTACCGGGTATACGATCCTGGAAAGAAAAAGGTCAGCGTTGTTCGAAACGTCGTATTCAACGAGAAAATCGGGCCGCCGTCGGTAGAAGCGAACGAGGAGGAAACTGAATATGAAATAATTCTTCCAATGAACGAGGCACGAGAAGATAACGAAGGACATGAAATCAACGAGGACAACGTCGACATCAGAGAACGAGAAGAAGAAGATCACAACGAGGACAACGCACAAGAGAACGAGCAAGAAGAAGAAGATCGTGAAAATCGAAGAGTCCTGCGAGATCGAAACGCAATTCAAACTCCGAGAAGGTACCGGCACGATCCAAATGAAGCCGAATACGTGATTCCATTGACATACGAAGAAGCAACAAAGAGCACTGAAGCCACGCAGTGGGCAAGTGCGATTCATGACGAATTTAAAGCGCATGAAGAAAATCGTACGTGGCAGCTTGTAACAAAAACGCGGGACATGAGGCTAATCGATTCGAAATGGGTATTCCAGGTGAAGACGGACGTCGACGGGAAGTCACACCGCTTCAAAGCCCGATTGTGCGCGAGAGGTTTTCTTCAACGTGAAGGGATTGACTTCAAAGAAACATTCTCCCCAGTCGTGAGATATGACTCACTAAGGATTCTGCTGGCAACGCTAGCAGCGAAAAATCTCAACGCAGTGCAGTTCGATGTTCAAACTGCATTTTTGTACGGGAAACTTGAAGAAACAATCTTCATGAAAGTTCCGGAAGGACTGAAGCTGAAAGAAGATGCAAGAAACGTCGCATGTAAGCTCGAGAAGTCTCTTTACAGGCTTAAGCAGGCTCCACGCTGTTGGAACCAAAGATTTACAAAGTTTCTGAGTGAATTTAACTTCAAAGAATGTGAAGCAGATAAGTGCGTGTTTACCGGGAAGTTTAAAAACAACGAAGTATATCTGGCGCTGTTCGTCGATGATGGGCTGGTAGCCTCAGACAATGTAGAGACACTTAAGAAAATCATTCAACGATTAAGCGAAACGTTCAGAACTACGATCGGAGATTCTAACATTTTTGTCGGGTTACAAATTGAAAGAGATAGAGAAAAAGGAAAAATGGTAATTCACCAGAGCGCGTACACAAAGAAAATAATCGAAAAATTCGGCATGGTAGATGCAAAAACGGTAAGCGTGCCGGCGGATCCGCATGCAGCACTGACCCCGGTCGTAGAAAGCGAAATAAAAATAAACAACGTGCCATATCGCGAAGCAGTAGGTTCTTTAGTTTTTCTAGCAGCCGTTTCGAGACCAGGCATTGCTTATGCAGTAAATGCAGTCAGTAAATTCTTGAACAAGCACGATTCATCCCATTGGCAGGCAGTTAAAAGAATATTCGCGTATCTGAAAGGCACGGTTAACTATGGCATTGAGTATCAAAGCGGCGGTAGCGAAGCAAAGCTGATACGTTTCTCAGATGCTGACTACGCCGGAGATGTAGAGACGCGGAGATCGACGACCGGATATGTATTCTGTCTGTCAAACGGAGCCGTAACATGGTTGTCACAATGACAAAAACTGGTGACGTTTAGCACAACAGAAGCCGAGTACGTAGCTGCATCGGCAGCTGCTCGGGAAGTAGTCTAGATTAGAAAATTGTTGTCGGACATCGGATGTCCTTGTGATAAAGAAACAACGCTTTATGTTGATAATCAAAGTGCAATACAACTAGTCAGAAATCAAGTTTTTCACAAAAGAACCAAGCATATAGATGTTCACTTTCACTTTATTCGCGAGAAAGTGAACGAAAAAGAAATTGTTGTTGAATACGTTTCATCTGCAAATCAAAGAGCAGATATATTTACAAAAGCGCTGCCGCGAGATCGTTTCAAGGATCTATGTTACAAGCTAAACATGATAACAGCAAACGAGAAACACTCGAATGGCGGTAGTATTAAAGCTGATTGAGTTCAGCGAGTTTCTGTATTGGAGTGTACAGACGCGCGACTTTCGTGCGTAACTGTACTCGACGTAGCAGCCGAGCGCGACTCAGTCCTCTTTATAAAACTCGAATGACGTTGGATTAAGTCAGTTCGTTTCGATTGCTCCAGTAGCACGCTCGCAAATAAAATATTATTAAATAAAATAACAAAATTATCAAACTAAAATCAACGTTTATTTACCTAAACTTGTTCTCCCATTCCTGGTCTAACAATATATACAAACAAATATATATATATATATATATATATATATATATATATATATATATCTATATACATATATATATATATATATGTATATGTATATATATATATATATATATATATATATATATATATATATATATATATACATATATATATATATATATATATATATGTATATGTATATATATATATATATATATATATATATATATATATATATATATATGTATATTTATATATATATATATATATATATATATATATATATATGTATATTTATATATATATATATATATATATATATATATATATATATATACAGGGCCCTAATAATAAGTAACCGGACTGACCTCAGGGAATTTTTTATTGGCAAAATATGTACAATTTTTCTCTAGAAATCTTCAAAGTAGTCCCCATTGGAGTCGGTAACAAGCTGATACCGGATTTTTCAATCCCCGAACACTCCCTGGAAGTCGGCAACCTCGATGCTGTCTAGAGCCCTCGTCGTAGCACGTTGAACGTTTTGCAGAGTCCCGAACCGCATCCCCTTAAGGTGTCTCTTGATTTTGGGGAACAGAAAGAAGTCCGCTGGTGGCATATCCGGGCTGTAAGGAGGCTGTGGCAACGTTCCCTCGACTGTTTGGCCAACTGCTCGGTGACGAGCAGGCAGGTGTGCGACGGAGCATTGTCGTGATGGAGGATCCACGAATCGGCAATCTCCGGACGGACTCGGCGAACCCGGGCGGTTAGTCGACGGAGCACCTCTCTGTAGTACTGGCCGTTTACAGTTTGGCCGGGTGGCACAAACTCTTTGTGAACAATGCCTTTTACGTCAAAGAAAGCAATGAGCATCGACTTCACCTTCGATTTGCCCATGCGCGCTTTTTTCGGTCGTGGTGACGCCGGTGTGTGCCACTTCAAACTCTGCCGCTTCGTCTCAGCATCGTATTTGAAAACCCACGTCTCTTCTCCTGTAATAACGTGGTTAAAAAACTCTGGTTCGGTTGCTCGATCGTACGCTCCATTTTCACTCCGACGACGTAACTGAACACGCACTCCGCCCTCGCTCGATGCTATCTCTCCAAGCGCTTGGAGGCAACTGCTGCAGCCCGGTTCCCTTTACTTAGACCCCCACCATCACTACAGCACCAGATACTGGTTAGCAGACGCTTTGACGGCGCGAGGCAGGCTCATTCCGGTTACTTATTATACTTTCCCTGTATATATATATATATATATATATATATATATATATATATATATATATATATATATATATATATATATATATATGTATATATATATACATATAGATATATGAATATATATATATATATATATATAAATATACATATATATATATATATATATATATATATATATATATATATATATATATATATATATAGATAAATATATATATGTATATGCATATAAATAGATATATATATATATATATATATATATATATATATATATATATATATATATATATGTATATATATATATATATATATATATATATATATATATATATATATATATATGTATATGTATATATATATATATATATATAAATATATATATATATATATATATATATATATTTATATATATATATATATATATATATATATATTTATATATATATATATATATATATATATATATATATATATATATATATATATATATATATATATATATATATATATATATATATATACTCGTATATATATGTGTATATATATATATATATATATATATATATATATATACATACTATGTATGTGAGTGTGGGTGTGTGTCTGTGTATATGTGTGTGTGTGATTGGTTTAATGTGTGAGTCTACATAGGATATAACAGAATCTGTGCCTGGAGGTCGCAGCTTTGCTTCGATTTTCGCCAAATTTTCAGAAATACGAGTATATCTGTTCTGACGAAAGTATAGGTCGGGTTTGTAGCAAAATTGGTACAAAGATTTATTCAATTGTGTGATGAAGCTCACAATAAAAAATCCAAAGCAGAACAATTTGAAACAAAATGGCGGGACAGATCAGAATATCAAAATGGCGGCTAGGGAAAATTCGAAAATTTCTCAAAGCTGCTATTCATACTGGATTTTAATGAAAGTCATGGTAGACGTTGATGCGATCATGTATTAAATGAACTATAATTAAATTCGATTTTAATGAACGCTGCAGATTCTAGCCGTAGTGGTTTTTGCATTGCACTAAAAAATTACATTTTAATATACAGGTACATGATACAATGTATTCAAGAAATTGTGTTTTCAAAGGTTGGAAATGAAAAAAAATTGCCACTGGAAAGATCGAAATAAAAAACAAAATCAATTTTCCTATTTCAACATAAATAACTCCAACATCTGCACCATCCAAAAGAATCGAGAAAAAAATGATATGGCACCGCTTCCATTAAATTTATTTCATGCTTTTTGGGGCATTTCAATGTCAGTTTCCCTTTTTTTTTGCTAAAAGTTTTTATTTACTCTCTTAAGCTGCATTTCAATTTATAAAATATAATTGAAGCAGATAAATTTTAAAATTATGTAACTATAGTATCAGTGAAGATAACTTAATGAATATATAAAAGTATGTTTTCACCACATACTTTCTACATATAGGAAATTTGAAGTTAGCAAGATTTTGAATGCAACAAACTTCAATGCTGATAAGCGAACGGTCAAGTGCAAGGTTTTGCGCTTGAAGCTGAAGCAAGTTTTTGTTGTTCCGGTTAAATATTACCATATATACAAAATGAACTTGTTTTAAATGAATTCTTATTAGCACTATTTCTCGATTTGAATGTATTTCTCTTAGGTCGAAAATACCCACATTGAAGCGATGCGGGTGGACAGCGCTCAGCATCTTGTTTCAATGGCTGAAAAGCATCACCGAATTCCTTTCTTACTACACTGCTGGCCACTTGAAATCAGTAAAAGTTGTTCCCCTTGCAGCTTTTGAACTACAGTTTAATTATCGCGTATTAAATGTAATAAATTGCAAATACTGCTATTTCTGGTCTTTAGATCTACGTCAATAACTAAGTTATTCACGTGAATTGCTCAGCATTTCCCTCAAACTTGTTTCATAAAACCTTGACCGAGTGCTTATGATTTTTTTCGTAAATTGGAACACGCTGTGGCGCGTTATTGTATAGGTTTGCCACTTCCTTATTGCAAGAGATTTCCCAGTTGCACACGAGCTATGGCTTCCTCGACAGAGTGATTTCATTGTTTCCACGGTGATACAATGTCGCCTATACTTGTATAGGCTGGTTGTAGCTTTATGACGTACTTAATGCAAACAACGTCGTATTGAGAACGGAAATTAAACACAAATACAATCCAAAAACGACCAGTTTCTAGTATTATAATAATTCAATATCTGTAAATTAGACGGAGATTGTTGCCTACGTCTTGGCGGTTATGCATTTGCATATCGGAATTTTGAAAGTTGCTTTTCGCACAGTAGAGAAAAAACTGAATATAAAATACGACTGGGCTTTTTCAGACGCAGCGTTAAAAGTGAGCGTTAAACACGTTATATGGGCAAGAAGAGTGAGAGGCATTAAGGGAACCTGATGGTAAAAACACGCCAAAAATTTTTAGGGTGAACGAGCGTAACGCACATACACGAACGCATTTTGTTGATCATTTGGTGGGGGAAATTTTATACAATTGCCGGTAATCATTCCGAATTGAACATTCGGTGAAGAAGGTAGTCGTCATGAAACGATTGCCTTTACTTAATTTGCGTGCCAAAATGAATGCCTGGATGCGAGAAGCTACGCGTTTTTTAATAAATTTATAAAAGCGGAGGCCACGTTCAATTTCAGGAAACAACACGACGAATATCACGTTTTCAATAAAGTCAAATTGCCTATTGTGAATCCATAGAAAATTAACAGTACGCATAATCTTCATAGAATCGGAAAAACACGGAGGGTTCAAATAAATCCAAGGGATAAGTTTGAATCGACAAACTTTAAAAATCATAAAATATATTTTTCATTCCAGTTTTTATTACCTCGTGCACAATTCAAGGCTAAAACCTAAATTCTCAGTTGCTTATCTCTCTGTCTTCGCTCTCATGTTGTCCGTACGATGTTTAACGATCAAATGATCCTTTTGACACATACACTCGCAACACGTGTACCGTATACAAAAATAGCTTGGCTGAACTATGCAACGTGTAAACATAAGGGCGTAAGCGCGAAACCTGTTTGGATATGGGTTTTTACCATCCCCGTGTGAAAAAGCCCATTAAATTCAAAATATAGTTTTTGTTGCAGGTAGAAACAATTTTAGGCCTTTTTACAGTTTGCTTTGTAAAATATTACATAAAAATTTTAAAGTAATGTTATCCTCAAACAAAGTTTAGCTGATTAGGCCTTATTCACCTTTTAATGAAATTTTAGCTATTCAAAATGCTATTAATGTATGAATAAAGGAAATAAATTAGGAACCACATATCCATTCTATTTGAAATTTTAATCATGAAAAGCACTTGAATAATTTTTTACAGTTCTCATTACGCTGAATCATGCGTTTTTAACCGCCTTCCAAAGAGAAGAAAGTTATCAGTTTGTCGCGTATATTATTTTACTGTTTTTGATATATATGAGATGAGCTAATTCAAAAAAAAAAATGTGCTTATTATTTTTCATGGTTATTCCAGTGAACCTGTTGGATGTAAGAGACACATCTTGATTTGATTCTTTCTATTTCAGGTAGTTCCAAAAAGTGGTCAAATTAAAAATTTGATTTGAGTACTGTGTAATCTTGAACTTTGCCTAAAGCATCTCATAACCTCAAGCTCATCCGTATATCCAGATTCATTACTGTCTTCCTATCCTATTTCCCTGATTCTGCCATTTCAATTAATTTGGCTGCAGTGCAATCTACTGTACGATTACTCTTATTAACATGTATTTATTTTTAGATGTCTGCGGCAGTGCGAGAATAAACTGATGGAAACGAAACTAACTCAGAGCTGTAAATAAGGGTAGCATCCATTTATCGAAGAAAGCTATTCTTTTTCGATGTCTATCTTCTTTGGATAAACTTAAACAACAGAGAGTCGTCACTGCATAAAATGCTGGTGAATCTGCAAGATGCGGTTTGAAGAGTACAAGGCAACGATGCTTGAAAAATTTGATGACGAAAATAATGATTCTTCAATCTCCAGTCAGTTCTTTGAGAGATCCAACGCGCGTATGGGAATTATTTAATATGTCAGCCATGGTTGTTTTTTAGGTCGACTGATATGCTTGTAGATTGATGTTATTAAATATGAGATTTGCTCCCACTGATGATGCTGTTGATAGAGTAGTTTGTTTGTTTTTAAAATTTACACACAAGATGAAACTTTAATTGTTGAATTATTTAGCGCTCATTGATAGCCCGAGCGTACTCTCTTAGACAGTTTTTTAGTGGTGGTTTGCTGATTAAGCCGCAAAGACGATGTTATTTGTTCAGTCTATTAAAGAGATTAAAAGTCTAATGTACATCCACATGGAAGATGCTATTCTTTCGCCTTGTATTGAAGAATATGTTGCTCAGTCGATGCGGTTGCCGTTCACTTAATTAATTTGTTTATTAATATGATATTGTCCAACGACCTCGATCTTCCGAAGACGTTCTACACATTCACATATGTATATACAAGTCACTTCAATCAAAAACACCGCAATTATATCAACTCGTTGTGCTTTATTCAGTGTCCATACGTCACTAATTTGTGCATAAGTCAGTATCTACTCTGTACGAGTATGTTCACTTTTCACTTGTTATTTTGTTTATATTTTTTTAATGTTTGCTTTAATTGAAATTATATGTAGATTCAATAGATCTACATACAAATATAATTGTATATAAAATGTGCACAGCACGCAACACTGTAGTAAAGAATGATAATAACAACAGCAACAATATCTTTAGTCCAGGATCTATTATTTATCTTGTTGATCGAATTGAATTATTGTCAGGCTCTTTCTTATGTAGAGATGGCACAGTTGGAAGAGTTCAACACATGTAAACACGCATCCATATATTTAGCATATGAGGAGAGTATATATGTAAGTACATATAGCAGAATTGTCGTTGCTACTGTCAGACTAGTTGCTTTCAATTTAGACCAATTAGAGTTAGGTCAAGAAAGCAAAAAATTGAAAAAGAAATTTCATTCTTCGTCTTAACGTCCAATTCTTACTCAGTCAAGCGAAATTTTGTTTCGGAGTATGTATAAATTTGTAACAATTGTTCATTTCGCACTGTTTTATCGGATGATTAATAAATTGCTGGTGACACTCCCAGGACCCAAGAGGGTGTGAAAATAAAGAATTTTAATGTTGTTTGTTGCCGTTGACCCAGCTTTAACTGTTAATTCAGAGCGGAATTAAGATAAGAGCACGAAGCGCAGGTACGGGTTTCAAGCAAATGAAATCGTCGGTGAATAGTCAACCACGATAAAATTTTGTAAAATCTTCGCGAAAAACACTTGTCCACGAACGAAAATCGCAAAAACACTTTAGCTGACGTTGATACCGTTTATCATGTAGTGTGCATCACGCCGATCACCATACACATGTGTTGTAACAATTACCTGACGACCGCGTATTAATAGGCATTGCGGTATATTGGAAATGTGTTTCTCCAAGCCGCTCGCTATGTTTTTTTTTCTGTCCAGTGCAGCTTGACTCCCAAGACAAGGTTCATGTGCTCGCCAAGTCACCCATTGGCTACCTCCTCCTGTGGATAAATTTAGATTGCGTTATATGCACGCCACGCTAATTTTCTTTTTTTTTTTGGATTTACCGCTAATCCGCTAACCCTCGCGAGAATTTTAATTCGACGGACAGCTAACCGGCGAACACGTTCTGCCTGTTTGACATTTGGATGGCAACTCGTGGGAGGCATTGCCAGATAGATATGCTTCGAAATGTATCAGAGTTTTACTTCAGCGGCTCACATTGACAGAAAATATTTTTCCACAAATATAAATATTTGAAGAAAAATATTTTCGGCGCAATGATATCCGCACGAAAGATAAAGTCTGCTTGCATTTCGAAGTCATACATATCTGGCCGGGTGCCAGGGTTCGGGATTGGAATCACTCCGATTCCCGGGCGTAGGCGTCACATTACACATCCCCCCCCCAAAATCGAAGTAACTCCGATCCCGACTCCTAAGTAAAAGGTCTTGGTAAGGGCCGTGGCGGGTCTAATGTCGATTTCGAGGAATAGGCTACAACAATTTCAGTGAAGACTCGACAGGGACTATACAGTAGGGAGTCAGGTGTTACTCGGAGGTCTTCGTCCAGGCAGAAATTTAGATAAGCCATAGTTTTTCGCGTGAAATAGTTGCACTTCACCGTCTAAGGTCTTTCGCGTGGTAAATTCCCAGGGTTTTACCAGCCATGTCCGCGATGAGGTATAGTGTGGGGCTTATTACTTGTAGGACTCGACACTTCACGAATTTCTTGTCTAGTTTGGCATTGTAATGTCGGGTGGCATCGCTCTGCCGGAAGTTTCGACGGTATATTTCGTCGCCTGCCTTAAAGCCAGAAGGATGGGATCGCAAATTGTACCGCTCCTCTCCCATCCGTCTACTTTCTTCAATCTTCTCCTGCAGTTGATCTCGCAGAAGTTGGAGCTTTTCGTGCGGTTCCAGAACCACGATTGGGTCCTCTAGCGATTTCAGCTGCCGCAATAGCCGGTAAGCGCTTCCATGACAGATCATGTACTGGCCGAACAATGCGAAATACGGCGAAATGCCGGTTGTGGTGTGGTACGACGAGCGCAGAGCACTAGTGATGGCGGACAACTTGCGATCCCAGTCTGATTCGGATGGACATAACCGCGAATGGCCGCTATGAGCGTACGGTTCAGTCGTTCGGATGCGTTGGCTTGTGGTGAATAGACGGCGGTTCGTTGGTGAATGATGCCGTATTCGGACATTAGGTCTCGGAACTTGCTTGAGGTGAACTGGACCCCATTGTCGGAGACAAGTTTCTCCGGAACTCCAAACATGTGAAAGACTCGGTTCTCCAAGAAGCTGAGTATAGGTCCAGTGTGCATGTTACGTAGTGGTTCTATGATAGGGAATTTAGAGAGCTGGTCCAGGACCCCGACAGCTCCCGTGTGACCAGAAGCAGATCGAGGGTAAGGACCGATAAGATCGATGTACAAGCGCTGGAACACGCATTCGGGGACCTCAACCTTACCAATGGGAGGCCGAAGAATGGTGTTGGGCGCTTTAGTGCACTTGCATAGCTCACAGGAGGCTTCGTACGCTTTTATCTGTTGTGCCATCTTAGGCCAGAAGAAACAGGTTTTCAACCGCCTAAGGGTACGACCGTATCCGCCGTGCGCACTTGATGGGTGGTCATGAGCCCGTCTGATAAGATCAGTGGTTAATTCTTCGGGCACCCACAACTTCCACTGTTCTTCTTCTTGTATGGGGTCTCCGGATGCGTGTCCCATCCGCTTATGTATAAATCCATCCGTCACCCGCATTTCAGGAAGCTGGGACAGTTGATTCTGGATAGTGTGAATCAGTTGGGTGTAGCTGATTGACTTGAAGGCAGGATGGTCCAGATCGATCAATTGGGGGCTGTCGTCCTCCTGGACCAACCGGTGTCTGGGACTACATGCTGGCTTCCTTTTCTGTGGTGAATTGTGAAGTCAAATGCCTGTAATTTCAGTGCCCACCTGGCCAATCTGCCGTTGAGATCAGTCTGGCTCATCAGCCATTTCAGAGAAGCGTGGTCCGTAACGATATCAAAGGTGTGTCCCTCCACATAGGCTCGGAAGCGTTTCACTGCCAACACCGCAGCTAGACATTCCTGCTCGGAGACCGTGTAATTTCGCTGGGCTGGGTTCAACTTGTGAGACATGAAGGCTATCGGGGTCTCTTCGCCGTCGTGCGTAACCTGAACTAAGACGGCCCCCACTCCATGTTGACTCGCGTCGCATTGGAGTGAGAACGGTCTATCAAAGTCAGGGCTATGCAATACGGGAGCGGTGGTTAGCTTCTTCTTGAGTTCTTCAAAGGCTCGCAAGCTGTTCTCTTCCCAGACGAACTTACGTCCCTTTCGCAGCATGTCTGTCAGAGGTGTGGTGATGGTGGCATAATCCCGCACAAAGCGTTGGTACCATCCGCATAATCCTAAGAATCAACGCAGCTGTTTGGTGGTAGAGGAAAATTGTCAATTGCCATAGTCTTTTCCGGGTCCGTTCTGATGTTGCCATGGCCAACGAGGTGACCCAGGTACTTAACCTCCGTCATTACAAACTGACTCTTCTGTATGTTGATGGTTAAACCTGCTTTCCGGATTTGCAAGGCTACTTCCTGGAGCAGGCAGATGTTTTCGTCAAAGGTCTCGGTTATGAGCAGTAGGACATCTAAATAGACGAAAACCTGATGTCATAATTGCAGTGGTATCACCTTATCCATAAGGCGCGTCATCGTTTGAGGGGCATTACATAACCCAAATGGCATGGTTACGAAGTGATACAGTGGCCGACCGGGGACCGTGAAAGCGGTTTTCTCTTTGGATTCAGGATCCAGTGGAATTTGCCAAAAAGCGTCTTTGAGGTCCAGACTGGTAATGTAATGGGCCTTCGGTAATCGACTCATTATGCCGTCACAGTCAAGGACGCATACCCGTCCTTGACTGTGACGGCATTCAAACGTCTTGCGTCCAAACATAATCTGACCTTGTTCGGTTTAACAACTAAAGTGACTGGGGAGGACCATGCACTCTGTGATTCTTCGATCACGCCTAGTGCTAACATCCGATCAACTTCGGCATATAACGACTTTTCCTTCGCCGGAGATATGGCGAAATGCCTCTGTTTTATGGGTTTTGCTTCACCTACGTCTATGGCGTGCGACACCAGGGTTGTCCTGCCAAGACCTTCCTTCTCATGCGATGGAAAAGCCAATATAGCCGAGTCCAATCGCAGCTGTTGATGTGCATCCAGAGCATGTCTTAGTGTGTGAGAAGTGGTGGTCGCGTCATGGACTGTGTCGATAGTTTCAAGTGTCGGACCGGGAAATAGTGCCGGGGCTAAATTAAATTTCCGGACGAAGTCCACTCCTGAGTAAAGATCCTGTGTGAGCTGAGGTATTATGAAGAATTCCAGAGATTTTGACACGCTCTTGAAAGTAACCTCCGTCGTAATTCGTCCTCTTACGGAGTGACGGGTTCCATCTGCTGTTCGTAACCAGGTGGTAAAATGCTGAATTTGATTGGCGTGGGACTTCAGAATCTCTTCCGCAAAATTGCCGGATATGCAGTTCACACTGGCTCCAGTATCAACCAGGCCCATCAGTCGCCTCTGTAGAAGGTATACTGACGCATAGGGCCTAACGTCATCTTTTATCAATTCGTCCAAATGTATTGCTTGTAAGGCCTTCCTGGATTGCCTGACCCTTCTCCAGAAGCTCCGCATCCGACGTGTGGGACGAGGTGTCGTAAAAATCTCCTCACTGAAGATACGCTGACGCGTAGCTAGATAGTCACGCAGTCTGATATGAAAGGGCTTGCGATGCCAAGGAATGTTTGACTCGCCCCCATTATCGTTTTCGTCCTGCTCGACAACGTGTGATGCTGGTGGCGGAACTTCAGAAGTAGTGTCTTTGGCGGTGCGAGTCAGTAAGGTTGGTGTCGGGTCTGGAGTTTGGTCGCAGCTAGCAACCGGTTCCAGGTCAATTTCTTCAGAACTTACGAGTGTCGACGGGTGGTAGCGGCATTCGCTGGCAAGTTTTTTCGTTGTTTGCAATCGAAGCAATCCGTTGCATAAGTGTTAGCGTTACCGCATCGGAAGCAAAAAAGAGTCAGCTCCACCGGACATACAGCGAACCGATGTCCCGGTTGCTTGCAGTTCCAACAAGTCGTCGAACTGGTGAGTGCTTCGATGCTTGGTGGTTTAATTTCAAGCCTTGGTTCCGGAGTGCCGGAAACGCCAGTACGCATAACTAGAGCGGTTTCGTAGGACGGATCATCCTCGATCGAAAGTTCTGCATGGTGTCTGCGGTGAGTATCAGTTGGAATAGGAGTTGCTCGGAACATCCTCCGTCTCTCTTCGTGTCGTTCTTCCCTCCGGACATGCCTGCGCAGCGATTGGATGTCGTGGATTGGTACGTGTAGTAGTCGTGTCTGCAACTCCCAGCGTAAATTTTCACGTAAGCTCTCTACCAACTCCTCTTCACCCATTGGTGTCCTTAAACGCGACACGAGTCGTAGCATGCTGTCGTGAAATTGGTCAAATGTCTCTTGAGGTCCTTGCTTTCGTTTCCTAATTAACTCCAGTAGGTCTTGTTCAGTTAGACCGTTATCAAAATGATTACGGAACGCCCTGGAAAAGGAGTTCCAGTCCGGAAGAGGCACAGACTCCTTATAACGCCAGTACCATTCTGTGGCTTCTCCACTGAACAGAAGGTGTGCGTGGCGCAAGAATGCATGTACATTCCCCCTTAGGGTACTCATCACTAGTGAGTGCACTCTGAAGAGGAAACGGTCTACCGGAGTGGAGGCATTGAATCCGGAGAATTTCAAGTGCCAACTCTCCATTATCCGTGGTGTTGGATCTTGAGGTGGTAGTGACATGTTCTGTAGCTGGGTTTCCAGTCCTGACTGACGTAGAGGTAACGTAGTACTGAACCTTGGTCTATGTTCGGGAGCACTTGGATCCATTCCTAGACTTGGTCGTGGAGGGATTCCCTCATCGAGTGGTCTATCGAGGTTGTTGTCGCGCCGTCGGGTTGGTTCCCAGACTGCTGGCTGAGATTCCGACTGGATGGACTGGTTGGCTTGTAGGGTCTGGATGCTTTGTTCCATTTTCACCATCTGTTCGGTTAGACCCTGTAACACCCTCAGGAAAACTTCATTTGCGACTGCTGTTGTTTATTGTGGGGACTAGAGCGCTGGTTGCTGGTTTGCATTCAAGTGTTCGCCTCCGACAGCTCCTTCTCCTCCTCGGGATGAGCTTTTGTGGTTAGTCTTCTGATTATTTTTCGGCACTGCTCTAGGATGGCTAATCGGTGTCAAAGGTGGAACAGCGACATTAGCCGGATCGATGGGACGACCGCAGTTGGGGCATCGAGCGTTTGGTGTTGCCTGCAGGTGTTGCTATCGCTGAGGTCCTCTTGTTAGCAGATTCCGCAGATCGCCGCTTGATAGGTCTGTGATCTTGTGTTGTGTTTATTTTTATTAGGCGTACGAAACGCCATCGTACTGATATGTATATGAAAAACTTATTCGAATATGGTATGCCTATAACGTTAATAGTAGCTGAAAGTGGCGAGCCAAACTCTCCCTCAAAAAAAATATATATATATTAGGGCAGCCTTTCAGTTCCGCAGCTCCAACTCCTTCGTGCAGAAATGATGACTGATGGTGGCCTGTCAAGAGAAGGGTGCTTCAGATTGATTTCTACGTTATTTTCCCCCTTTCCCGTACGTTACAAACCGTTTCTAATCTACGTTAAATGACTCTACGAGATGAGTGGTATCATTACCGTCCCGAGGTTAGTACGCGATCAAATTCCCGACGCGTGGAAGCATTCCGGGCTTCACAACTCCAGCATACGTCAACAAAATTCGAACTCTATCCATTCATCTATTACGCATATAAAGAATGTAAAGAATCCTTCCGCGACACAAAGGTAAGGTAACCCGCTATTTTCTTAAGAGTCCATGCTGATAGGTAAACCCATCAGGCTGGTCGTTCCCTTACAAAAATAGAAGGTCCTCACGGGTTTTACCCAAAGACAACACATCGGAAGGATTCGGTCGCGATGAAAAATATCAAACAAAAGGGAGTGGAAGTTATGACTCACGTGAAGTGAGGTGGGTGTCTTAAACACAAACTTCACTACTCCAGATAGTGGGACTCGAGTACCAAAGTACCTTACATCCTCCGTAAAGGACCAACTCGTCAGAAGACGCGAATTTCTTTCCTCCTTAGGATGTTTTCGGCCCCACGTTGGGCGCCATTTGTAACGGTTTCCTACCTCCGCCTCTCCTTCGATCGCAATTAGAACCAACCTCTCATCGGTTCGAGACGTGCAGTCTTGGAAGTGACATTGGACTGTACCCTTCAGGTCTACTCCGTGGTGGCTGCTTGTAGGCTAGCTAGTTCGGAGAGGAGTTTCGGTCGCGGGTCTTACGCGAGCAGACTAAGTCCGAGTTACGTAACTTAGCCACCGATTCACATGCCCGATTTACAAACGCGTCAACAACTAGTCATCCAGAACAGGAAACCTACGTTACGTTAGTTCCGGATGTGATCTTTCCACAGATCTCAATTCAAAATACTACAAAATCTAAAACCATAGGCGCGTTACCGAATCACCGAAGCGGTACCAGAAAACAAGCTAAACTACCTCAAGTCCTGAATAACCTACTCTAAAAAAAAAAAGACGAGCGCAAACAAGGGTACCGTGGACCGTAACCGACTCAAAATCAATCATCAGCAGACTATCAAAACCTAACCCTCTTCAAGACATACTTACCTTCGGTCATCACTTCCGCTGTAAAAGAAAGAGCATGTGGAATGGAAAGGCTTATGGCTCCTTTAGTACTTCATTTTTAATTTCCCGAATATTTCATTTACACTTTAACCTAATTTAATACGCAGAGTATTTATACAATATTTTACAATTATATTTAAATTAATATTTATTCAACTTGAGAATAATTTATAAATTAGCATAGCAAACATCAGCACTTTCCGTGTGATAAGGATTCCTATGGCGATCGATTATTTTCATAATTTTCAATATGAACATCCCTATTTATGTTAACTATTTATTTATGTATTTATTGGAATTTCGTTTGGATGAGATTACACTAAAATAGTATTCAAATCAATTTTCCCAGAAGGGTACACTGATTGTCGACACGTATTGACATTCATGTTAGGCAGCAATCAATGTCAATTTTAAGTAGATGATTTACTTAGTATATGCTTTGGGAAAAAGATTCTCAATTTTGAAAATTAAGTTAAAGTTTCAAATCTAGACTTGAATCAACTTTAATATGTATATGATGGAACAGTTAATAAAGAGCAATTCGATTTAGTTAAGAAATCTTGAAGATAAGATAGACTAGATTATAATTCTGTGTTAAGTTCTTCTCAGTCAAACTAATTACCTATTTAAAAGCAAAATTATACTAATATTTATTTAGATAAAATATATGGACACAAACATTCAGTATAGATATATATGAGATGAGCTAATTCAAAAAAAAAAAATGTGCTTATTATTTTTTATGGTTATTCCAGTGAACCTGTTGGATGTAAGAGACACATCTTGATTTGATTCTTTCTATTTCAGGTAGTTCCAAAAAGTGGTCAAATTAAAAATTTGATTTGAGTACTGTGTAATCTTGAACTTTGCCTAAAGCATCTCAACAGTTATACAGCTTTCATAACCTCAAGCTCATCCGTATATCCAGATTCATTACTGTCTTCCTATGCTATTTCCCTGATTCTGCCATTTCAATCAATTTGGCTGAAGTGCAATCTACTGTACGATTACTCTTATTAACATGTATTTATTTTTAGATGTCTGCGGCAGTGCGAGAATAAACTGATGGAAACGAAACTAACTCAGAGCTGTAAATAAGGGTAGCATCCATTTATCGAAGAAAGCTATTCTTTTTCTGTGTCTATCTTCTTTGGATAAACTTAAACAACAGAGAGTCGTCACTGCATAAAATGCTGGTGAATCTGCAAGATGCGGTTTGAAGAGTACAAGGAACCGATGCTTGAAAAATTTGACGACGAAAATAATGATTCTTCAATCTCCAGTCAGTTCTTTGAGAGATCCAACGCGCGTATGGGAATTATTTAATATGTCAGCCATGGTTGTTTTTTAGGTCGACTGATATGCTTGTAGATTGATGTTATTAAATATGAGATTTGCTCCCACTGATGATGCTGTTGATAGAGTAGTTTGTTTGTTTTTAAAATTTACACACAAGATGAAACTTTAATTGTTGAATTATTTAGCGCTCATTGATAGCCCGAGCGTACTCTCTTAGACAGTTTTTTAGTGGTGGTTTGCTGATTAAGCCGCAAAGACGATGTTATTTGTTCAGTCTATTAAAGAGATTAAAAGTCTAATGTACATCCACATGGAAGATGCTATTCTTTCGCCTTGTATTGAAGAATATGTTGCTCAGTCGATGCGGTTGCCGTTCACTTAATTAATTTGTTTATTAATATGATATTGTCCAACGACCTCGATCTTCCGAAGACGTTCTACACATTCACATATGTATATACAAGTCACTTCAATCAAAAACACCGCAATTATATCAACTCGTTGTGCTTTATTCAGTGTCCATACGTCACTAATTTGTGCATAAGTCAGTATCTACTCTGTACGAGTATGTTCACTTTTCACTTGTTATTTTGTTTATATTTTTTTAATGTTTGCTTTAATTGAAATTATATGTAGATTCAATAGATCTACATACAAATATAATTGTATATAAAATGTGCACAGCACGCAACACTGTAGTAAAGAATGATAATAACAACAGCAACAATATCTTTAGTCCAGGATCTATTATTTATCTTGTTGATCGAATTGAATTATTGTCAGGCTCTTTCTTATGTAGAGATGGCACAGTTGGAAGAGTTCAACACATGTAAACACGCATCCATATATTCAGCATATGAGGAGAGTATATATGTAAGTACATATAGCAGAATTGTCGTTGCTACTGTCAGACTAGTTGCCTTCAATTAAGACCAATTAGAGTTAGGTCAAGAAAGCAAAGAATTGAAAAAGAAATTTTATTCTTCGTCTTAACGTCCAATTCTTACTCAGTCAAGCGAAATTTTGTTTCGGAGTATGTATAAATTTGTAACAATTGTTCATTTCGCACTGTTTTATCGGATGATTAATAAATTGCTGGTGACACTCCCAGGACCCAAGAGGGTGTGAAAATAAAGAATTTTAATGTTGTTTGTTGCCGTTGACCCAGCTTTAACTGTTAATTCAGAGCGGAATTAAGATAAGAGCACGAAGCGCAGGTACGGGTTTCAAGCAAATGAAATCGTCGGTGAATAGTCAACCACGATAAAATTTTGTAAAATCTTCGCGAAAAACACTTGTCCACGAACGAAAATCGCAAAAACACTTTAGCTGACGTTGATACCGTTTATCATGTAGTGTGCATCACGCCGATCACCATACACATGTGTTGTAACAATTACCTGACGACCGCGTATTAATAGGCATTGCGGTATATTGGAAATGTGTTTCTCCAAGCCGCTCGCTATGTTTTTTTTTCTGTCCAGTGCAGCTTGACTCCCAAGACAAGGTTCATGTGCTCGCCAAGTCACCCATTGGCTACCTCCTCCTGTGGATAAATTTAGATTGCGTTATATGCACGCCACGCTAATTTTCTTTTTTTTCGGATTTACCGCTAACCCTCGCGAGAATTTTAATTCGATGGACAGCTAACCGGCGAACACGTTCTGCCTGTTTGACATTTGGATGGCAACTCGTGGGAGGCATTGCCAGATAGATATGCTTCGAAATGTATCAGAGTTTTACTTCAGCGGCTCACATTGACAGAAAATATTTTTCCACAAATATAAATATTTGAAGAAAAATATTTTCGGCGCAATGATGGCTGCACGAAAGATAAAGTCTGCTTGCATTTCGAAGTCATACATATCTGGCCGGGTGCCAGGGTTCGGGATTGGAATCACTCCGATTCCCGGGCGTAGGCGTCACATTACAAAACCTCCTACTTAATTGTCGGAAGGCCTTGTTACCTCTTGAAAACAGTAGTGTATCCTCTTTCCAAAAGATTACTCAAACGTTCTTGGGTTATCATATTAAGATCTCATAAATCAATATAATAAAATCATTTTTGGAATTTGGATAGTATTCCATATTCTAAGTCTCAAAACATACAATACAATAATAACCGGTTTATTATTAAGACTTTGTATAAAGATTCATAGTTGATCATGATTTGAATTTAAACTTTTGATGCTAATATAAAATATTAAATTATTATTAGGTATAGTCAATTATTTTGTTTATTTCATATCTGCAGGCCAATTCTCTTTTTTCTTCTAAAGCCATCGGGCTTTGCCTTTTTAGGTGAGCAAACTCCTTCGAGATGTAGAAGATGACTCAAAGGAGTCGAAACGCGTCTGCTCAGTTAAAAAGGTAAGGCCCAATGGCTTTTGAAGAAGAAAAAAAAATTATTATTATTATTATATTATTGATACAAAAAATGTTGGACTAATACAAAAAGGGTCCTATTCAAGATTACAAAATTTTATTCAAGGAGGGAAATTGATGGTTTTTTGGTGAATATTTACAAAGTGGGGAAATTTACGGTGGATATTCAACGTATTTACAAATCCATAGTTCGGATGTGTTGACTCTTGAAGAAACTAGTGAAGCTTATTTGGTTGGTTTGTTCGAAGATAGCGAGCTCGTGCGCTATTCATGCTAAGCTTGTTACAATAATGGCCAGCAGATCAACTCCCTCGTCGCATTCATGGTTAAAGTGCCTAAATTGATTCAAAAAATAGTGAACTCATTCGAAATTGTCCTTTTCAGGACTAAAAGATTGCATTCATGCTAAACTTATCACCACCATGCCGAAGCATATTCAACGATTTTGTTTATTTGATAACCGCAGGCAATTTTTTTTTCTTGAAAAGCGGTCGGGCCTTGCTTTGTTGTATGTGCTCACATAACAAAGCAGGGACCGACGGCTTTTCAAGAAAAAAAATTAAACAAATAAAATTTATAGTTCCATAGTCAGTAGTGTGTTGGCGCTTGAAGAAGCAAGTGAAGCTCATTTAGTTAGTTTGGGCTTAGGAAAAATATTTTACAGGTAGGTTAAAAAATCTTGCAAGGCATAAAAAATATTGCAGCAGCATAATGATTCTTCCTCATTCATGGATCAGTCAAATGGATGAAATTGCAGAAACTACTGGCGATTCATCCAACCAAAGAGGATCCCATTGAATTACACAGGTAAAGAAGGAATCAATACAATCACAAGAAATGACATCGCTTGTTGCAGGAATTGAAAAGAATCTTTCAAGAAAATATTTTCAGAAGCCTATGCAAATTTAGAAGATGCAATGAAATATTTTGAACCAGTGATATAAATTTGGACAGAAGTCTTAACGAAATAACAAAATTAGTTCAGCTTATGAATGCTATGGAGACCTATATGATAATTAGAAAAAATAAGCTCAAAAAGTTCGAATTGGAACATTCTTCAAGCCTAAGGTAGTATGCATTGCATTTCTTATATTTTTTTCCATAGTGATAAAACCAATAAAAAAGTTCTATGCAAGTAAGTAATAAAAATAATTACTGATTGGATAAATATGTACTCAGAGGTCAAATTCAAAATCATAAGCACTTTATTATAAATTTTCAAAGATTATAAAGCAAATTCCAAACAATATAAATACTAAAACCTTAATGGCCCAAATGGCTCTCTCAATTTAGACATTGTTAATCAATAACATTTAATCAAAAACCACTATCAAATTCAATTTAATTAAAATTAACAAACAAATACTAATCAAAAATTAATTATAATATTAAGAGAACATAACCATGAACTTTTATCCTACATCTATATTAATATGTTAAAACTTAATTCTAAACAATTTAATCAAAAGCTTTATCTTAGACTAATACAATTCTATGACAAAATTCTTAGCCTAAACGTTTAACCTTATATCTAATATGTATAAAAATATGCCTAAATCTAAGTTACGCCAACGAGCCCTGCAAGGTAATTCATCATTAAAT
>OZ017739.1:215242347-215244847 GCA_963969285.1 Odontomyia ornata
AACACCGCAGATTCAACCACGAGCATCAAAGCGGGAGAAGTCATCGGCAGCTGCCAGCCTGTTTCCACCATCACCTCTTTGGAAGCTACTCACGACCATCATTGCAAAAGGAGGCAAGACACAGACAAAGCCCGGGAATCAACGTCTGCAATATTGAAGCAGGTCAAATTGCCAGTGCAGCTATTCAAACGAGCCTCTGATCTGGTCACCAAGTACAGTGACATCTTCTCAACAAGCCCGGATGACCAAGGCCGAACGAGTCTGGTAACTCACGTCATAGATACACAGGGAGCCAAGCCGATTCGACAAGCACCCAGACACCTCCCTATAGCCAAACAAGGAGAAGTGAGCGCGCTGATCTCGGACATGGAAAAACAAGGCGTAATTGAACCTTCTGTCAGTCCATGGGCCGCGCCTGTAGTTCTAGTAAAGAAAAAGGATGGTAGCACTCGTTTTTGTGTCGACTATGAGCAGCTCAACGACGTCACCAAGAAAGATAGTTACCCGCTCCCACGCATCGATGACATCATGGACACTTTAGCCGACGCAAAATGGTTTTCTACACTCCATCTCAAGAGTGGCTACTGGCAGGTAGAAATCGACAAGAAGGACCGAGAGAAGACCGCATTTTCAGTTAGGACCGGATTGTGGCAGTTTGTGGTGATGCCATATGGGCTTTGCAATGCTCCAGCCACTTTCGAACGCTTGATGGAATACGTGCTACGTGGTCTAACCTGGAAAACCTGCTTGGTGTACCTAGATGACATCATTGTCATCGGGAGAACGTTCGAAGAGCATGTGCGGGACTTAGAAGAGGTTTTCTCCAGACTGCGACTGGCAAATTTGAAACTTAGTCCCGACAAGTGTACCCTTTTTGAAGCTGAAGTAAAATACCTGGGACATGTCGTATCAGCAGAAGGGGTCAAAACAGACCCTGAGAAGATTGAAGCCGTGAAAAGCTGGCCATCACCAAACAACAAGCGCCAACTACGTAGTTTCTTGGGTCTGGCAACCTACTATCGAAGATTCGTCAAAGACTTTGCCAAAATAGCTAAGTATCTCCATCAGCTAACCGAGAAAATCGTCCGTATGTCTGGAATGAACAATGCCAGACAGCCTTTGAGACCCTGAAGGAAAAGCTGTGTGAATAACCCGTGCTGGCGTATCCGAAACCCGGAAAAATGTTTGTAGTTGACACTGATGCAAGCAACGGCGGTATTGGAGATGTATTCTCCCAGCAGATCAATGGCGAAGAAAGAGTCCTCTCGTATTCCAGTCGAGTTCTTTCAAAAAAAGAGAGGAACTACTGTGTGACCAGGAAGGAGCCATTGGCTATAATAGAGGCCACCAAGCAGTACCACAAATACCTATATGGCCAGAAATTTGTTCTTCGAACGGACCATGCATCGCTGAGATGGCTACTTAACTTCAAAAACCCCGAGGGACAAGTTGCGAGATGGATTGAAAGATTGCAGTCATACGACTATGAAATTGTTCATCGAAAGGGCGGAGTTCATGGAAATGCTGACGCCCTATCTCGTCGCCCATATCCAGCTAACTGCAAGCATTGCCGACGGATTGAGGAAAAGGAACCGCCCGTTGATCTGCGACTGATAACGGCCGAATTCGATGAAGGTTGGTCATCGGAGGAGATTCGTAATGCCCAGCTAGCCGATGAAGAAATCGGACCATTGCTCGTATGGAAGGAGACGACTGGGCGACCTGAGTGGAAAGACGTTTCAACGCATGGCGCAACCCTGAAAAGCTATTGGGCACAATGGAACTCCCTTCAGGTAGAGGGTGGCATACTCAAGCGGAAATGGGAAACGGTGGATGGTAGCTCCTATAGGATGCAAACTATACTACCCAAAAGCCGAATCCACGATGTGGTTAAGGAAATGCATGAAGGATCCTCGGGAGGCCACCTTGGTGTTAACAAGACATTAGCGAAATTGCGGGAAAGGTTCTACTGGCTCCACGCTCGAGAAGACGTAGAGGACTGGTGTCGCAGATGCACAATTTGCGCTTCCGTCAAAGGCCCAAAGCGACGACTGAGAGGACAAATGCAAACCTATAACGTGGGGGCACCGTTTGAAAGGATTGCTGTTGACATTGCAGGACCCTTTCCTGAATCTGAATGGGGAAATTGATACACGCTGGTTGTAGCCGATTATTTCAGCAAGTGGCCCGACGTCTACCCCATTCCCAACCAGGAAGCAACTACTGTAGCTGAACAGCTAGTGTTAAATTGGGTCAGTAGGTACGGCGTACCTGGCGAACTACATTCGGATCAAGGCCGAAACTTTGAGTCACTAGTTTTTGGCGAAATGTGCGAGCTGCTCGGAATACGGAAAACGAGGACAACACCACTGCATCCCCAATCCGATGGAATGGTCGAATGTTTCAACGGCATGCTCAATAAACACCTTGCCAAAATGGTTGACGAGAACCAAAGGGACTGGGACCGACATATCCCACTATTTTTAATGGCGTATAGAGC
>OZ017739.1:215247347-215465506 GCA_963969285.1 Odontomyia ornata
CTCACCACAAAAATTTAACGGCCATCTGATAGCCAACGAGCTTGCAGAACTTTAACTCCAAAGAATATTCATCGTTATACCCCAACCTAATCATCTAGTTGTGGGTGGATTTCTCTCAAAAAAATTGCTGCCGTTACCCCTTTAGGGCATTCAAACATAACTGCTGGTTTCCCATGTATCAAACGTAAGATCACCGATCGCCATCTGTTGGTTTGTTGAAGTTCATCACATATCAAGTTATTTATTTGCCAAATATTTTCTTACACTGCAAATTTCAAGAGGCCCCACTTTTGACCTACGTAGAAAATTTCCTCATTCTAGCTTATGTGGTTTGCGAGAAAACTTGTGATGCACGAACAAACGGACGGACGGACAGACGGACAACTCGCCATTTTACAATTTTTTAGGGTTTTAATAAAAATATTTTACCATATTTAAAAAAATATTCTGATTTATAAATACGTTCAAGATAAGTCATTTAAAACGTTTCCATTCATTATTTCAATTGCTACTAAAATAGCAAATTGCGCTTGCCTCCTGACCTTTGGGGGCCGCCATTTTGAATGCATGCATTTGATTCTGGACTATTTTAAATCTTTGTGCGCTAGGACCTCATCAATCAGTGTACCAAATCTTGTTCAAATCGGAGTTTCACTCTAGACAGGGCAAAATAATTTAATTTTTAGTGAAAATGACAGCTAAAAATATTGGGTTTTAAATTTACGACTTTTTTTATTTTTCATTCAACTTTAATAATTTTCTGCATAATACAATAACATAGTACAGAGATCCATAATCTCGAGTTTCCTCAAAATCCGCTGGAAAATGTGACCGCTAGAGGGCCACAAACACCTGAAATAACGCATATTTAAACCGCCGCCATTTTAAAATTTGCACATGCATGATCTGTAGATCTAAGTAATGCCTACCTTGAAACCAAGTTTCATTATGTCGCACCAAAATTGCGACTTTTAGAAGCCTTTGAAGTTTTGAGTTTTAACAGGCCGCCATTTTGTTTTTTGTGACCTGACCTCCAGTTTTTTCACGTAATTCTTTAGATACTTATAATTTCTATCTAACTCCCGAATTTCATGAAAATCTGTTGAAAGCTTTGACCACCATTACAACAGCAAAATTTAGCACGTTTGTCGACCTTTGAGCGGCCGCCATTTTGTTTCTGCCATACCGACTTTGGATTTTTTATTGTGAGATTCATTACATACATCAGTGAACACTTATACCGCATTTCATCCAAATCAGAGCAATACTTTGGTCAGAACAGAAATCACGATTTTTCGTCTAAAATGGCCACAATTTTGTTTTTGCCCGGCCAATATAGCTGGTTCGCGAACTCAACCGAGGTATTAAACCAATACACCTTTCCTGAAAATTTGGTGAAAACCGAAGCGAAATTGCAACCTCTAGCGTGGTCACAAATTTCGTTATATCCCTTATACTCGTATATACATTTATATATATACGTATATACTTCTATATATATACATATATATTTCTATATATATATATATATATATATATATATATATATATATATATATATATATATATATATGTATACATACATATGTATATATATATATATATATATATATATATATATATATATATATATATATATATATATATATATATATATATATATATATATATATATATATGTATATATATATATATGATACTCTCCGCTATAGGTAAATTTCTCTCAAGAAATTTACCTAAAAAGGCAAACAACAGAAAAAAGTTATTTATAAATACTGTTTATACCGCGACCAAAGGCTTTTCTTTAGCCGCTTGTATCCAAAACAAAGTTAATGGATTTGTAAAATTCACCGCAGGCCAGATACAAAATCTGTCCCTTGAATTCCAAAATTTTTAGTTAAGGCCAGATACAAAATGTGTACTTTAATTATTGGTGAATCCCGGTCCAATACCGGTATTCTCTTATTGAAGGGGGAAAATGACCAAGCTCTCAATAACGACACTAATTTGGTGGATTGTAGTTCCACATCTGGTATCGTACGATCAATATGAAATGCTTCATTTCATTTCAATTCCCAGGACAATAAACGGGATATTAGCGGAGATAGAGCATCGAGTAGAATTTATGATTGTAAATCTACATCGAGACACATACTATCCGATCACAGAGAATGAATTGAAGTCCTGTAGATCGGCCAATGATCTTCACTATCTTTGCAATCAAGTAAGACCCTTACATCGACGAGGATCAGAAGTGGCAACATGTGAACTCAGCTTCGTTGATCAGTTGATCCGATAAAACAAATGCCACTTCAAAAGTGTTACCGAATTGAAAAGATGGACCCCCTTAACCAATCCAAACCACTGGATCTACGTTATGAGCCAGGCCTCTGAAGTCAATATCGATTGCGGAAAAGAGATGTCATCAATAACATTCAATGGCTCCGGAACTTTAGAATTGCCAGAAGATTGCTCTATAAGAGAAGAAACCTTAACCATCCAAGCTCACAAAATTTTTCCCTCATCCTTTAAAACCCATTTTCTTCCGCTCAGAAATATATCCAAATTTACCTTTCAGTTGACAATACAAGAACTAACAACAATCCGAACTTACAATGCCTCAGACCAGAAAAATTTTGACTTGATGCAACGAGCGATACATATCTTCAATAGAAATATCATTTTTTTATTTAGAGAACAGCCGTGAATAGTGATAATCCTGTAGATACTAGATAAGTCCCTTGAAGAGATTGGCAATCGAACCGTATTTGGTAGATTTTCTTTTATGGACGTTACTGCTGATTGCAGTTGCTCCGGAGTTATAAGTAACGAGTTAAATTTGCCATGATTTGAATCCATAAACGATTCCCACAGTGCGGTTTGAGTGCGTTGGTAATTATTTAATGTTAATGACAATTGTGTGGCTAACAGGTTAAAGATCTGGAGTGTGTTTTGTCTACACATCTCTTGTGTCATATTGTTGGCAAGCTGAATGTTTTTATTCATAGCAGCTTCCAGTTCGTTGAGGCGTTGTTCATTATGCTTTTGTGCCTGTGCCATCATATTTACTGTAGAATTTATCACTGACGTTTGATTTTTAAGCAGCTCACGTAGATGTTGATCACTGTTATCTAGCCGATCAATTACTTTGGCCATATGTTCTGCATAGTCAGAGTCTAGCACGCCAAACAGAGCATTGGCCATGTTTCCTATCACATTCAATGCACCACGCTTTCTTAGTTTTGGTCTGATACGTGTGCTGCATTGCATCAGTTGATTGATTTTTTTCAGCTTCGCTTACCCAGGATTGGAATTGCTGTAGGGTGCCTTCGCATGAACTTTCGTGGCTTAATAGCTTATTTAAAAACCGTAGCTGATTTATTCCCACTTTTATTGTGTCCAACTCGTTCCAATATGAGGTTAAATCATAATATACAACCAGTTTCCGTTCATTAAGTATTACATGTGCTGCCCCAGGTTTTCGACGTATAGACCGGGAGATGTATCAAACGGTTGTATTTTGATGGACCTCACAGGAGCAGGTAAAATATATCCTACCACTAGTAGAATCTGTAGGAATAAATTTCCAAGCCGTGGTTTTTTAGCTCTTGTTGGACTATCGGGAACTTTCTCCGGACTATTGATTGGTGCATCATCCATCTCCTTCTCAGCCACTGTCGACCAATGCTCAGCGTGGTTTTGCTGATCAGATGATGGTTGTTTGATTGACAATAGTGCTAACTTGTGAATGGGTCGTCTTAGCGTGCCAGATGATGTTCTGACGTCGACGACTCTGACTAATCTATCTTTCCCTGTTATGGATCTCACGATCCTGCCGAGGGGCCATTTCAACACCGGCGTGTTATCCTCTTTTTAAACAACCATCATTCCTGGCTGGACATTGTTGCATTGTTGCTTCCATTTGTATCTGTATTGTAGCTCATTCAGATACTCTTTTGACCATATCTGCCAAAATTTATATTTTAAGTCCATGACCAACCTCCATCGGTGCCAAAGAGGTAGTCGAGGAAATTCCGCACGAGCATCTATCGTGCTTGTAAGTGGCTCGCAAATCAAAAAATGGCCTGGAGTCAGAGCTTGAAGGTCATTTGGATCGGATCACAATGGACTCAACGGTCGTGAGTTCAGGATGGCTTCTGCTTCAACGACGACTGTTTCCACTTCCTCATACGTTAGGCAGGCGTAAGCTAAGTTTTTGTAGATCATATGTTTGGCTGATTCTACCGCTGCCTCTCATAATCCACCAAAATGAGGCATTCTGGGAGGAATGAAGTGGAAGTCCGTGCCTTTTGTTGTGCAGAACTTGATGATATTCTCCTGCACTTCCTTGTTTTGCAATTTTCGTTTTAGCTCCAAAAGTTGATTGTTGGCTCCCACGAAATCAGTTGCGCTATCACAGCAGATATTTTGGCAATTTCCTCGTCGAGCTACAAACCGTTTAAGTGTGCCCATGAATTCCTCCGTCGTTAACTCCGTTGCTAGTTCAAAATGAACGGCCTTTGTGGCAAAACAACAAAACACGGCTAAGTGAGTTTTCTGCTGCTGCTTGCCTCGCTTTTTAAAATGGGTATAAAGAGGGCCAGCGAAGTCCACGCCTGTATTCAAAAACGGTCTTGCTTGATGTACTCGATCTGATGGCAGATCTCCCATTAATTGTGACAGTACCTTGGGTTTTGCTCTAACACAGCTAATACAATTTTGCATCACGGATCGTGCCGATGTTTTGCCCTTGGTAGGCCAATACCGCTGTCGTGCGATTGCTAGTAAGGCTTGCGGGCCAGCATGTCGATGTTCTTGATGTATTTGGGTCAGGATAAGTTTTATGGTAGGATGGGCGTAAGGAAGAAGTAAAGGGTGTTTGTGGTTGTACTTCAAATCAGACTGCTTGAGCCTTCCACCTACACGTAGAAGTCCATTTCGATCTAGGAAGGTTGTAAAACTGCTAAGGCGATTACTGCAACTCAGCTGCTCTGTTGATTCAAGTGCTTTAACCTCTTCACGGAAGCCTTCCTTCTGGATTTCTTTGATTATGACTGAGGAAGCTTCATCCAGTTCTGATACGATTGATGTGTCATTGTTTCGATTGGAGGTGATTTGTCTACGGGCCAATCTAGTGAAACGAAGTACCAATGCCACAATACATTTGAGTTTATGAAAGTAATTTCCGTGGTTTATTTTGTTGATAAAATGTGGCTCGGTTTCAGTGGTTACGAAAACACTTTTAGATTTTTTCTTTTTTAGCTCAATTTCTTGCCCAACGTGTTTGGTAGGCCACAAATCAGGACGACCGTGAAGAAATATAGGCCCGTAGAACCACAATGAATTTTGCTTTAGTTTTGCCGGGCTGATACCTCGCGAAGCTAAATCTGCTGGGTTATATGTTGAGCTTACGTGACGCCACTGACTGGGTGTTGAGTACTGCTGGATTGCTACTATTCTATTTGCCACAAATGTCTAATATGAAGCTGGATCGCTATTTAGCCAGTGGAGTACCACCTCGCAATCATTCCAAAAAAAGCAAGACTGAGCCGCCATACTTAAATCAGACTGAAGGTCGCAAGTTTTGCTGCACACAATTCCATTCGCGGAATAGTTATAGTTTTGATTGGTGCTACCCGTGTGTTAGCACATAATAAATGAACGGTGGTAGTGCCGTCGTGGTGATTGGCTCTAAAATAGACCGCTGCTCCATAAGTTTTTCTGATGCACCTGAAAAAGCATGCAATTGTGTATTACGAGGTACTCGAGCTCCAAAAACATTTCGCGGTATTTTAATTTTGTTGAGTTGTCCCATGCTTTCATGAAAATTCATCCATGATGTGTGTAGTTCCATTGGCAACGCTGCATTCCTAATCAAGTTTTACCTTCCATAAATTTTGAATGAATATTTTCGCTATGATTGTAACTGGACTCATGAGTCCTAACGGATCGAATATGTGAACGATCGTTAAAAGTACTATTCTTTTGGTCACTCTTGTTGGGCGGATATAAGGTGGAACTCTAGTTATGAGCTCATCTTGGGCGGGCAGCCATGTGACTCCCAGAGTTTTCACCTGTTCCGTTGGGTTCTCCTTTAAAGTGTAGTGTACTTCTTGGTCTATTGGGTTTATGTCTTTAAGCAGGGTGGGATGATTTGCGCACCATTTTTGCAGATTGAATCCTGCTGATTTTAGGATGCGTTGGACCTCCTCTTTCTTTTGGAGAGCTTCTGGCAGGCTATTTGCACCAGTCAACAAGTCATCCATGTAGAAGTCTCTTTGAATTGCCAGGCTTTCCAATGGATATTTCAGTCTTGATACCACGGCTGATTGTTCCAAGCATTTCGTTGCTAAATACGGTGCCACGGTGGTGCCATAAGTTACCGTGTTTAATTCAAAGCATCTTAATTTTTCACTGGGATGATTCCGCCAAAATATCATCTGGTAGGGACGGTCTTTTTTATCGATCCATATTTGCCGATACATCTTCTCGATGTCAGCGGAGAACACGTATTTGAATAGCCAAAATCGGAGTAAAATCGAAAACAGCTCGTCTTGTATCGTAGGCCCAATATGGAGTATATTGTTCAAGCTAATATTGGTAGAAGACTTTGCCGAGGCATCGAATACTACTCGCAGCTTGGTTGTCGAGCTGTCCGGTTTGAGGACGCAATGGTGTGGACGCACAAAGTGTGTAGTCTCAAAGTCGGGCATTTTGACCTCGGTCATGTATCCTAACTTCTGGTACTCCTCCATAAAGTCTTGATAGGCCCGTTTGACTTTTGCATCTTTGGCCAAGCGTTTTTCGAGTTCAATAAATGGTTTGAAAGCTATGTCTTTTGATTGGCCCAATTTTTTCGGATCATCTGCAAATGGTAGCCGAACTGTAAAACGTCCATCATTTGATTTCTTCAGGTGATGTTGAAAGTGAGCTTCACACTGTCGTTCCTTAGATGTCATTGTCACGATAGGCTTTTCGTTCTCTTCCAATCTCCAGAACCTTTCCAACTCTACATCCAGCTTGGAACCTTCTGCCCGATACATTCCACATATGGCTGTACTTGTGGGCTTTGCTTGGCTGCGAGAATCGTTGAGCAGGCCTCCTACTACGCATCCAAAAGCTGTGTTTTGTAGGATAGGGAGCGATTCACCAAGCCTTATTTGACCGATTGCCAACAGCTGGTAGTAGTATTCCACACCAATGAACATATCAACTGGCCCTGCTTAATTCAACCCTGGATCAGCTAGCGAAATATTTCGTGGTATTGGCCAACCATCGAGCCCAAACGATTCCGAGGGCTGCTGAGTTGTGATCTGACTCACCACGTATGCATTCAGCTTAATCTTGAAGTTGGTTTTCTTTGATTGGATCGGCAAATTCAGCTGTCTGTTAACCTTTTGTGAGATTTCGCCAATGCTACTTATGGAAATGTTGGACAACTGGGGCTTACGGTTGAGTTTCCTTAGGGCAGCTTCAGTGATTAAATTCACTTGTGAACCACTGTCCAATATGGCACGCAAGTCCATCATTTGCCATTTATTATCTGGAGTTTGGACTATTACCGTGCTGAGAAGTACGTCGGTTCTCATTGCTTCAGTTGCCAAAGATGTTTTTTCTTTAGGCTTAGCTTCAAACTCTGCTGGAACTTGTTTAGTGGCTGGTATAATGGCCTTTTTTTCTTTATGCAACAGAGTATTGTGCTTTTTGCTGCACTTCAAACAAGCTCGGGACGCACACTTTGTACTTGTATGTCCTACGCGTAAGCAGTTTAGATAGAGCTTCAGTTGCTTGACCCTTTTAATGCGATCGAATATGCTAAGGGTTTTAAAATCCTCACATGCGAACATTTTATGTGGGCCTCCACAATTTTTGCATGGCTCTAGCGCTGAATGATTGGTTGATACCAGCGCGGAGACTTTCTTTTGTTGTACCTTGTTGCTGCTTTGTCTTTCACCACCCAACGCCTCTAAGGCTTGGAATCTGCATTCTAAAAACGTTAAGAAGGATTCGAGTGATTGTAACTCCCGTGGTGATTTTATTGATTGCTCGTACAAGTTATGAGATGTCTCGTCGAGTTTCTTCATGAGAATATGCAGCAAAATTGGGTCCCAGCTTGTTGTCTCAATCTTCATGTTTTTCAGCCCCAACATACATTCTTTCGTAGTATCATGGCATAACTTTATCGATCTTGCTGACTCAGCGACAATTGCTGGTTGTGAAATGATTTTGTCGAGAAGGGTGGACACCATGAGCCTTTGATTGTCATATCGGTTTCGAAGGATGTCGCAAGCACCTGTATAATTCTCATCAGAGATCGGCATATGTTTTATAAGTCGTTCTGCCTCCCCCACTAAGTTGGTTTTGAGATACCACATCTTTTGGGCATTTCCGAGTGGCTGTGAATCAATCATCTGCTGGAATGGATCATGGAAAGATATCCATTGCGCGTAGTCTCCATCAAATTCTGGTATCGATACCTCCGGGAGCTTAATACGAGGCTGAGTATGAGCAACTGTATGTGGCAATGGCTCTGCCTTTTCCTTGCCTGTCGCTATAAATATGAGGGCATCTTGTATGCGCTCTTCTATTTTATTGAGGTCAGCTTGGCGTTACATAGCACTTCCGCCTGGAGATCTGCACATGGCTCGACATGCTTCTCGCAGTTCCTCCCAGTATCTTGTCAGTGTACCGGATTTAACTTCATAGTATGATCTGGTCTGGTCTGGTGGCGAGCGATAGATTCTATCCATAGTATACTCAATGAAACCAATCATTTCTTCTAGATGTTTCGTAGCCCTTCTAAATTTTCTTCGACCTTCTTGACTGTTGCTAGAGTTGGCTGCTCAGCCGGTTCCTCCCTATCGTTTTCATTCAAGAGACCAGTTATCGCATCTCTTGCGGTCATGTATTCATGCTGAATGACCGAAAAGTAATTTTGAGAGAAATAAGGATGATCAGGGAACGTGGCAGCGTGTGTTTGAAGTCGCTGATATCTTGAATAAAACGTTTCCCAAAGTTCCTTCAACTCGGAGAGTCTTCTATTCAAGTAGACTGCTGTTCGTCTGGTAGGCCCATCTTTGTGGTAATTTGTAATAAGCCGCTCGATTTCAAAGCCAGTTTGGTCTTGTTCTCTGGCCAAATCTTCCATTCTTGTTAGCGCTCAATTGACCCAAAGGAAAGATGTTCAGCACAAAGCTGCGAAAATAATCGATAAGGCAAATTGAAAATAACCGAACGAATTCTCTTAAAATTCTGATCGGGTGAAGAACCTTAGTCTTCAAAGTGGTCACGTGGATCACGTCGGGGTCACCAAAATATGTTTAAACCACGACCAAAGGCTTTTCTTTAACCGCTTGTATCCAAAACAAAGTTGATGGATTTTTAAAATTCACCGCAGGCCAGATGCAAAATCTGTTCTTTAATTATTGGTGAATCCCGGTCCAATACCGGTATTCTCTTATTGAAGGGGAAAAATGACCCAGCTCTCAATAACGACACTAATTTGTTCAATTGTATCCTGCAACTGGCAGTTTTATTATAAAATTTCTAGCTTAAATAAACTTATTCTTACTATGTCAGCGATATTGTCCGCTCCCACGCTCCAACATTCTTCATGCACGAGCATATTGCTGACTTTGCACAATTGCATGTCTATGTCCAGCCAGCGACATGATCATGCTTCCACGAGTCAACATCATTCGTGGGAACGTGCTATCATATCGCTGACTGCACAATCGTATTTATGCACGTCGTGAATTCCTCAGCTTTTAGAAGTGCAAAGTGATATTTGTTTTGACTGAAGAATTCACGACGTGCATCTGAAGATGATCATGTTTAATTTTATAATTTCATGCAATTTAGCTTTTAGATTGTCTGGTTTGTATTTCAATTTAATGGGATATTCAACGAAGTTAATTTTAGATATTTTAGATTTAGACTAGGGAATTTATAATTTTGTTTGGGTTTCAAACAAATACAAAACAGCACTATATTAAACAAAAGCCAAACTAGGCAAAAGTATGATTCAAATGAAGAATTTCAAATGCATTATTTTAAATTATTAGATATTCAAGAAAAAGAGATTAAACAAACTCTTTTGAAACCAATTGTGAATTCAGTAAATGCCATAAAGAACAAGCAGATAAAAGAAAATAAAACAGACATGTACCATTTTGAAGGACTCTCAAATTTATGTGACATAAATGAAAGATATGAAATGAAAAAAAACGATGCCAAATTGAAATTCAAATCAAACCGATAACTTTCAGTAGATAAAATTCTAAAATCAGATACAAAAAAACAAAAAATATTATTCATAATACAAAAAATTTTTTAAAAAAATATTCTTCGGAATGCCCTAAAAAGGATGAAAAAATTTTTATGGAAGTGGTGCCACAACATTTTCCCCCAATTTTTCTGTGATGGTGCAGACGTAGGAAGTATTTATGTTGAAATAGGGAAATCCATTTGGCACCGCTTCCATTCAATTTATTTCATCCTTTTTAGTGCATTCTGAAGTCGGTTTTCTTTTTTTTTCTAAACGTTTCTTATTTCACCCTTTTTAGTGGCAAATTTTTTCATTTCAAACCATTCAAAATCCCTTGAATACATTGTATCATGTTCGCGTATATTAAAATATATTTTTTTTACTGCAATGCAAAAACCACTATGGCTAAAATCTCCAGCGTTCATAGGAATCGATTTTGACTCTGGTACATTTAATCCATGATCTCATCAACGTCTACCTTGATTTTAGATTTCATAATAGTCCAATATGAATTGTAGCTTTGAAAAATTTTCGAATTTTGAACTTTGCCTAGCCGCCATTTTTATATCCTGACCTGACCCTGAAGTGCTTTTCTATCGTTCAACTATTTTCGACTCTTGAGCGGCCGCCACTTCGTTTCAAATTATTCGACTTTGGATTTTTTATTGTGAGCTATATCACACAATTGAATGAATTCTTGTCTTGTGTTTTGGTACAGTCCGGTGCTACTATGGTCAGAACAGAAATATTTCTGAAAACTTGACGAAAATCGAAGCGAAGTTGCGACCTCAAGGCACAAATTTTTTGATATCCTATCACCATACAACCACACCCACACACATCTATATATATATATATATATATATATATATATATATATATATATATATATATATAATATATATATATATATATAAATATATATATATATATATATATATAGATATATATATATATATATATATATATATATATATATATATATATATATATATATATATATATATATATATATATATATATATATATATATATATATATATATATATATATATATATATATATATATATATATATATATATTGTTACATGTACAAATAATTCTGCGAGCTACGGTCGCAATTGTTTTCACAACCATTAAGAACATAAACAAAATGAATTTACTCGAAACCACGAGAACCGACCAAGCAGTCACTGCTCCATTCATTAAGCTGCTCGAGTATACCAGATACCTCTCGGCAGAACATACGCCAATGTACGAGAAATCGATTGAACGGCTAGATACCCTATATAAAGGCGAGCTGAATGAATGGAGGGATTATTCATTAGAACTGCGATAGTAAAAACTGCAACAGGGTGTAGTGCGAATAAAAAGTGATATTGATTGTGAAGTGAAGACAGTTGTAAGAGGAATTAATTGACAAGTGAAAGTTGGATTTTAATTAACTTTTGTGAAATATTTGAATTTATGATTGTGCATTTTTAGCAAATAAGCTCTTTAAACTTAATTTTAAAAGACAGTGTGTTTTCACTTTCCCGGAACATTAAAATAATTGGCCGCGAACCAAAATACGCGACAGTGGTGTCAAGAAGTGAGAAAGAAAATTTTGGAAGGGAAAACGTTCAAACCCTTTTAAAGTGCACAATAGTGAAAATTAACGTAAAAACTGGTGGGAAAATATCCGAAATAATAAACATGCCAGGAAACTTACATTAAAAATTGTTGAATTGACCATATAGGAGCTCAAGGAGGAGTTGAAACAGCGAGATCTGGCCGCACAGGGTATACAGGCCATCTTGATCGCACGCTTGCGTGGCGCGATCGAGTCGGTAGGCATGAATTTGGATGTGGGTGAGCCCTCAGATGCGGAACAAGGCGCATAAGGTGGAGAAGTAGAAACACCAAAATCAAAGGAGACAGAAAAAGCGCTGATGCAAATGTTAATGCTGATGCAGCAAGAACAGTGACAACAGTCCTCTAATTTAACAGCGAAGCTAAATGAACAACCAGCGAAGCTACATGAATAATCAACGAAGCTAAATGAACAATCAGCGAAGCTAAATGAACAATCAGCGACGCTAAATGAACAATCAGTGAAGCCAGACCAACAAGCGTTCGAAATCAAGGCAGACATCGCACAGAAGCTGGAGAAACAGTCAACTGATTTAAAGGCAGATTTGAAGACAGTCTACCAAAATGAAAGCGGAGCTCAGTAGTCTCAACAACCAAATTAAATGCGTCGAGGAAAAGGAATACCAGGTCGAGCAAAGAATCAACCTTGAGATCAGCCAGGTCGAGGAGAGAATCAACCATGAGATGGAAAACATGAAAAAGGAATCGGAAGCAGCGAAGGCAGTAGTAACCACCTCACCAGCTCCACTTCCAACCGCGGCACAAAGCACATCCAGAAATGTGCAAGCACCAATCTTCGACGGGCAAACGGTCTGGAGTATTTACAAAACCCACTTTGAAGCCACCGCTCGGATATATCACTAGAATGAGCAGGAACGAGCAACTGCATTGATCCTTGCCTTAAGAGGCCCAGCTGCTGAGCTTTTGCAGACGATCTCCATTGAATTCCACTCAAACCCGGCTGCTATAATGAATGCGCTCGACATGTATTATGGAGACGATCATCTAAAGCAGATTTATCGGTCACAGCTACAGCATTGGATGCAGAAGTCTGGCGAAAGCTTGCAGCAGCTAGCACAAGACATTAAGTGACTGGCAATTTTGGCTTACCCAGCATACGACCCACATAATCGAGATGACGCATTCATCAGTGCATTGAGAGACCAAGAATTGCAACAAGCTATGCGTTTAGCTCAAAAGCAAACAGTTAAAGATGCATTCGCTTATAGTCTGAACTTTGAGGCAGCGAAAAATGTGACTCGTACCACTGCCCAGGCTCGTGAGCTAGTGACAGACGAGTGCAGGTGTGAGCGCGTGGAAGATGAGCGAGACCCGCATGTCAATGGTGTGCCCAGATGCTGGAATTGCGGAGGGAAGGGGCACCCACAAAGAGACTGCAAGAAGCGAAGAAAACCGAGCTATTGTCTTAGGAGAAGATCCAGACCGAGTCAGCAGCCCAGAATGGAAGCCCTTCAAACAGAGGTGTCGGGAAACATGTAAGAGCCAACTTCGCGGGGGGCAGAAGTTGGCTAGGAGGATCGACGTCCCCAGCACCACCATCACCGTGTCAAGACTACATCGTGGAGAAGCGGATTTCTGCCTTCCGGGTCAAGGTGACGGAGAACATTGCACCAGAACAATCGACACTGGTACATCCCGATCGATTATCCGATCAGACCATGTGAGGCAACAACTACCTCACAAGCGCAGAATTTTCTCACTACGGACAGCAACGGGAGACACTGCACCTGTCCATGGAGGGATCAAACTCCAGATACAGTTGGGAGACCTTGCGTTCTGACATAATTTTGTGATCGCGAACATTATGGATGACTGGATTCTCGGAATGGATTTTCTGCCACCACACGGAATCACGTGGGATTTGGGCAAACGGGTATTGAAATGGCAGAATATCGAAGTATTGATGGAGGATCCCAGCATCCAAATTCCCATCATGAATGTGATAGTATGTGACGACACTGATGCACTGAATTCTTCCGAAAGCATTGTATGGGCCAAGCTTGATAATAATTCGGGAGACCACCGATCTTATCTGATAGAGCCAACAAAGACGTCCGCATTGCGCAGTTTGATTGTAGGACGAAGCCTTGTATGATCTGTAGGGAACGGATACGTGCTGGTTAGAGTCCTTGACACCACAGACTCAACTAAAAGTATCAAAGCGGGAGAAGTCATCGGCAGCTGCCAGCCTGTTTCCACCATCACCTCCTTGGAAGCCTCTCACGACCATCATTGGAAAAAGAGGCAAGACGCAGACAAAGTCCGGAAATCTACGTCTGCAATATTGAAGCAGGTCAAATTACCAGTGCAGCTATTCAAGTGAACCTCTGATCTGGTCACCAAGTACACTGACATCTTCTCAACAAGCCCGGATGACCAAGGCCGAACGAGTATGGTAACTCACGTCATAGATACACAGGGAGCCAAACCAATTCGACAAGCACCGAGACGTCTTCCTATAGCCAAACAAGGAGAAGTGAGCGCACTGATCTCGGACATGGAAAAACAAGGCGTTATCGAACCTTCTGTCAGTCCATGGGCCGCGCTGGTAATTCTAGTGAAGAAAAAGGATGGTAGCACTCGTTTTATGTCAACTATAGGCAGCTTAACGACGTCACTAAGAAAGATAATTACCCGCTTCCACGCATCGATGACATCATGGACACTTTAGCCGACGCAAAATGGATTTCTACACTCGATCCCAAGAGTGGCTACTGGCAGGAATAAATCGACAAGAAGGACCGAGAGAAGACCGCATTTTCAGTTGGGACCGGATTGTGGCAATTCGTGGTGATGCCGTTTGGGCTTTGCAATGCTCCAACCACTTTCGAACGCCTGATGGAATACTTGCTACGAGGCCTGACCTGGAAAACCTGCTTGGTGTACCTAGATGACATCATTGTCATCGGGAGAACGTTCGAAGAGCATGTGCGGAACTTAGATGAGGTTTTCTCCCGATTGCGACTGGCGAATTTGAAACTTAGTCCCGACAAGTGTACCCTTTTTGAAGCTGAAGTAAAATACCTGGCACACGTCGTATCAGCAAAAGGGGTCAAAACAGACCTTGAGAAAATTAAAGCCGTGAAAAGCTGGCCAAAACCAAACAACAAGCGCCAACAACGAAGTTTTATGGGCCTGGTAACCTACCATCAAAGATTCGTCAAAGACTTTGCCAAAATAGCCAAGTATCTTCATCAGCTAACCGAGAAAAATCGTCCATATGTCTAGAATGAACAATGCCAGGTAGCCTTTGAGACCTTGAAGGAGAAGCTGTGTGAATCTTCTAAGCTTGCATATCTGAAACCCGGAGAAATGTTTGTAGTTGACACCGATGTGAGCAACGGCAGCATTGGAGCTGTCCTCTCCCAGCAGATCGACGGTGAAGAAAGAGTCCTCTCGTATTACAGTCGAGTTCTCTCGAAAATTGAGAGGAACTACTGCGTGACCAGGAAGGAGCTATTGGCTATAATAGAGGCCACCAAGTTGTTCCACAAGTACCTATATGGCCAGAAATATCTTCTTCAAACGGACCATGCATCGCTGAGATGGCTGCTCAACCTCAAAACCGCGAGGGAGAAGTTGCGAGATGGATCGCAAGATTGCAGTCATACGACTACGAAATTGTTCATTCGAAGGGTGGAGTTCAAGGAAATGCTGACGCCCTATCTCATCGTCCATGTCCAGCTAACTGCAAGCTTTGCCAACGGATTAAGGAAAAGGAACTGCCCGTTGATCTGCGATTGATAACGGCCGAATTCGATGAAGGTTGGTCATCGGAGGAGATTCGAAATGCCCAGTTAGCCGATGAAGAAATCGGACCATGGCTCGTATGGAAGGAGACAACTGGGCGACCTGAATGGAAGGACGTTTCAATGCATGGCGCAACCCTGAAAAGCTATTGGGCACAATGGAACTCCCTTCAGGTGGAGGGTGGCCAACTCAAGCGGCAATGAGGAACGGTGGATGGCAACTCCTATAGGATACAAACTATACTTCCCAAAAGCCAAATCAACGATGTGGTTAAGGAAATGCATGAAGGATCCTCGGGAGACCACCTTGGTTTTAATAAGACCTTAGCAAAATTACGGGAAAGATTTTACTGGCTCCATGCTCGAGAAGACGTAGAGGACTGGTGTCGGAGATGCACAGTTTGCGCTTCCGTCAAAGGTCCAAAGTGACGCCCGAGAGGACGATTGCAAACTCATAACGTGGGCGTGCCATTTGAAAGGATTGCTATTGACATCGCAGGACCCTTTCCTGAATCCGAATGGGAAAATCGACACACGCTGGTTGTGGCCGATTATTTCAGCAAATGGCCCGAGATCTACCCCATTCCCAACCAGGAAGCAACTACTGTAGCCAAACAGCTAGTATAAAATTGCGAACTACATTCGGATCAAGGCCGAAAATTTGAGTCACTAGTTTTTGGCAAAATGTGCGAACTACTGGGAATACGGAAAACGAGGACATCACCGCTGCACCCCCGATCTAATGGAATGGTCAAACGTTTCAACGGCATGCTCAATAAACACCTGGCCAAGATGGTTGATGAGAACCAAAGGGACTGGGACTGACATATTCCACTATTTTTGATGGCATACAGAACTGCCGAACATGCGTCGACGGATCAAGGCCCAGCCAAAGTCATTTTTGGAAAGAATTTTCGTCTGCCAGCTGATATAAAGTTCGGAACACCCCCTGGAAAACCCCAAACGATCTCGGAGTACGCAAGGGAGCTAAGGCAACGGTTGAATCAGATACATCGGACAGTACGGAAACACCTCGAATCGGCTACTGACCACATGAAGAAAAGGTATGATCTAAAGGCAAATTCTACTGGCTTCCAGGAAGATGACTTGGTGTGACTATATAACCTGTAACGGCGAAAGGGTAGGTCTCAAAGGTTGCCACATAATTGGGAGGGACCAGACCGAGTAACAAAGTGAATCAACGACGTCGTATACCGCATACAGGAACACCGTAAGCCAAGAGCCAAAATGAAAATCGTGCACCTGGACTGCCATGCATTTGAACGTCTTTCCATTCAGGTCGCCCAGTTGTCTCCTTCCATACGAGCAATGGTCCGATGTCTTCTTCGGCTAACTGGGCATTTCAAATCTCCTCCGATGACCAACCTTCATCGAATTCGGCCGTTATCAATCGCAGATCAACTCGCGGTTCCTTTCCCTCAATCCGTTGGCAATACTTGCAGTTAGCTGGACATGGGCGACGATTTAGGGCGTCAGCATTTCCTTGAACTCCGCCCTTCCAATGAACAATTTCGTAGTCGTATGACTGCAATCTTTCGATCCATCTCGCAACTTCTCCCTCGCGGTTTTTGAGGTTGAGCAGCCATATAGGTACTTTAGGAACTTCTTGGTGGCCTCTATTATAGCCAATAGCTCCTTCCTGGTCACGCAGTAGTTCCTCTCGATTGTCGAGAGAACTCGACTGTAATACGAGAGGACTCTTTCTTCGCCGTCGATCTGCTGGGAGAGGACAGCTCCAATGCCGCCGTTGCTCATATCGGTGTCAACTACAAACATTTCTCCGGGTTTCAGATATGCCAGCATAGGTGATTCACACAGCTTCTCCTTCGAGGTCTCAAAGGATACCTGGCATTGTTCATTCCAGACATAAGGACGATTTTTCTCGGTTAGCTGATGGAGACACTTAGTTTCTTAGGCAAAGTCTTTGACGAATCTTCGATGGTAGGTTACCAGGCCCATAAAACTTCGTAGTTGGTGCTTGTTGTTTGGTGTTGGCCAGCTTTTCACGGCTTTAATTTTCTCAGGGTCTGTTTGACCCCTTTTGCTGACACGACGTGTGCCAGGTATCTTACTTCAGCTGCAAAAAGGGTACACTTGTCGGGACTAAGTTTCAAATTCGCCAGTCGCAATCGGGGGAAAACCTCATCTAAGTTCCGCACATGCTCTTCGAACGTTCTCCCGATCACAATGATGTCATCTAGGTACACCGAGCAGGTTTTCCAGGTCAGGCCTCGTAGCAAGTATTCCATCAGGCGTTCGAAAGTGGTTGGCGCATTGCAAAGCCCAAATGTTATCTCCACAAATTGGTACAGTCCGATCCAAACTGAAAATGCGGTCTTCTCTCGGTCCTTCTTGTCGATTTCTGCCTGCCAGTAGCCACTCTTGGGATCGAGTGTAGAAACCAATTTTGCGTCGGCTAAAGTGTCCATGATGTCATCGATGCGTGGAAGCGAGTGCTACCATCCTTTTTCTTCACTAGAATTACCAGCGCGGCCCATGGACTGACAGAAGGTTCGATAATGCCTTGTTTTTCCATGTCCGAGATCAGTGCGCTCACTTCTCCTTGTTTGGCTATAGGAAGACGTCTAGGTGCTTGTCGAATTGGTTTGGCTCCCTGTGTATCTCTGACGTGAGTTACCATACTCGTTCAGCCTTGGTTATCCGGGCTTGTTGAGAAGATGTCAGTGTACTTGGTGACCAGATCAGAGGTTCACTTGAATAGCTGCACTGGTAATTTGACCTGCTTCAATACTGCAGACGTGGATTCCCGGACTTTGTCTGCGTCTTGCCTCTTTTTCCAATGATGGTCGTGAGAGGCTTCCAAGGAGGTGATGGTGGAAACAGGCTGGCAGCTGCCGATGACTTCTCCCGCTTTGATGCTTTTAGTTGAGTCTGCGGTGTCAAGGACTCTAACCGGCACGTATCCGTTCCCTATAGATCATACAAGGCTTCGTCCTATAATCAAACTGCGCAATGTGGACGTCTTCGTTGGCTCTATCAGATAAGATCGGTGGTCTCCCGAATTACTATCAAGCTTGGCCCATACAATGCTTTCGGAAGAATGCGGTGCATCAGTGTCGTCACATACTATCACATTCATGATGGGAATTTGGATGCTGGGATCCTCCATCAATACTTCGATATTCTGCCATTTCAATACCCGTTTGCCCAAATCCCACGTGATTCCGTGTGGTGGCAGAAAATCCATTCCGAGAATGCAGGCATCCATGATGTTCGCGACCAGATAATTATGTCGGAACGCAAGGTCTCCCAACTGTATCTGGAGTTTGATCCCTCCATGGACAGGTGCACTGTCTCCCGTTGCTGTCCGTAGTGAGAAAATTGTGCGTTTGTGAAGTAGTTGTTGCCTCACATGGTCTGATCGAATAATCGATCGGGATGCACCAGTGTCGATTGTTCTGGTGCAATGTGGCAGAAATCCGCTTCTCCACGATGTAGTCTTGACACGGTGATGGTGGTGCTGGGGACGTCGATCCTCCTAGCCAACTTCTGCCCCACGCGAAGTTGGCTCTTACATGTTTCCCGACACCTCTGTTTGAAGGGCTTCCATTCTGGGCTGCTGACTCGGTCTCGATCTTCTCCTAGGACAATAACTCGGTTTTCTTCGCTTCTTGCAGTCTTTTTGTGGGTGCCTCTTCTCTCCGCAATTCCAGCATCTAGGCGCACCATTGACATGCGGGTCTCGCTCATCTTCCACGCGCTCACACCTGCACTCGTCTGTCACTAACTCGCGAGCCTGGGCAGTGGTACGAGTCACATTTTTCGCTGCCTCAAAGTTCAGACTATAAGCGAATGCATCTTTAACTGTTTGCTTTTGAGCTAAACGCATAGCTTGTTGCAATTCTTGGTCTTTCAATGCACTGATGAATGCGTCATCTCGATTACGTGGGTTGTACGCTGGGTAAGCCAAAATTGCCAGTCACTCAATGTCTTGTGCTAGCTGCTGCAAGCTTTCGCCAGACTTCTGCATCCAATGCTGTAGCTGTGACCGATAAATCTGCTTTAGATGATCGTCTCCATAATACATGTCGAGCGCATTCATTATAGCAGCCGGGTTTGAGTGGAATTCAATGGAGATCGTCTGCAAAAGCTCAGCAGCTGGGCCTCTTAAGGCAAGGATCAATGCAGTTGCTCGTTCCTGCTCATTCCAGTGATATATCCGAGCGGCGGCTTCAAACTGGGTTTTGTAAATACTCCAGACCGTTTGCCCGTCGAATATTGGTGCTTGCACGTTTCTGGATGTGCTTTGTGCCGCGGTTATAAGTGGAGCTGGTGAGGTGGTTACTACTGCCTTCGCTGCTTCCGATTCCTTTTTCATGTTTTCCATCTCATGGTTGATTATCTCTTCGACCTGGCTGATCTCAAGGTTGATTCTTTGCTCGAACTGGTATTCCTTTTCCTCGGCGCATTTAATTTGGTTGTTGAGACTTCTGAGCTCCGCTTTCATTTTGGTAGACTGCCTTCAAATCTGCCTTCAAATCAGTTGACTGTTTTTCCAGCTTCTGTGCGATGTCTGCCTTGATTTCGAACGCTTGTTGGTCTGGCTTCACTGATTGTTCATTTAGCGTCGCTGATTGTTCATTTAGCTTCGCTGATTGTTCATTTAGCTTCGTTGATTATTCATGTAGCTTCGCTGGTTGTTCATTTAGCTTCGCTGTTAAATTAGAGGACTGTTGTCACTGTTCTTGCTGCATCAGCATTAACATTTGCATCAGCGCTTTTTCTGGCTCCTTTGATTTTGATGTTTCTACTTCTCCACCTTTTGCGCCTTGTTCCGCATCTCAGGGCTCACCCACATCCAGATTCACGCCTTCCGAATCGATCGCGCCACGCAAGTGTGTGATCAGGATGGCCTTTGTACACAATATAGATATATATATATATATATATATATATATATATATATATATATATATATATATATATATATATATATATATACATTATATATTCATATATATATATATACACATATATAGATATATATATATGTATATATATTTATACATACATATATATATATATATATATATATATATATATATATATATATATATATATATATATATATATATGTATATGTATATACATATTGTCGCGTGTTATTGGTTCGCGGCCTATAATTTTAATGTTCCGGGAAAGTGAAAACGCAATATCTTTTAATTTAAGTTTAAAAGAGTTTATTTGATCACAAATATGCACAATAATCAGTTTAACACTTGCACTAATTTTAATTTTCACTATTAAAAAAATCTAACACTTGTCCATAAATTTCTTATCGCAATTGTCTTCTGAATCACTTCACTATTACGAAAATCACTTCCCACACACTATCGCAGTTCTTATCGCGGTCGAATGAATGCCACCGTTCATTCAGCTCGCCTTTATATAGGGTCTCTAATCATTCAACTCAGTTATCGTGAATAAGCGGGAACATTCCAGCATGAATGGGCAGTGACTCACTTTCAGATGTTGATAATGTTTGTTGGGTTCTCGTGGGTTCGAGTAAATTCATTTGTTGACGTTCTTAATGATTGTGAAAACAATTGCGACAGTAGCTCGCAGAATTATTTGTACATGTAATTATTTTTACATGTAACACTGCCCCCACCTCAGTTCTATTCGCCCCGAAAAGATGTGTCGCTATTTGCAGTCAATTCTCCCTGGGTGTAATATGGGGCAAGACGGTCCAGATGCACGATTTTCATTTTAGCTCTCGGCTTACGATGTTCGTGTATTCGGTATACGACGTCGTTGATTCGCTTTGTAACTCGGTATGGTCCCTCCCAATTATGTTGCAACTTTGGAGATCTACCCTTTCGCCGTTGCGGGTTATAAAGCCACACCAAGTCATCTTGCTGGAAGCCAGTAGAATTAGCCTCTAGATCATACCTGGTCTTCTTGCGGTCAGTAGCCGATTCGAGGTGTTTTCGCACTGTCCGATGTATCTGGTTCAACCGTTGTCTTAGATCACTTGCGTACTGCGAGACCGTTTGGGGTTTCTCAGGGGGTGTTCCGAACTTTATATCGGCTGGCAAACGAATAGTCTTTCCAAAAATGACTTTGGCTGGGGCTTGGCCCGTCGATGCATGTTCAGCAGCTCTATATGCCATTAAAAATAGTGGGATATGTCGGTCCCAGTCCCTTTGGTTCTCGTCAACCATTTTGGTTAGGTGTTTATTGAGCGTGCCGTTGAAACGTTCGACCATTCCATCGGAATGGGGATGCAGCGGTGTTGTCCTCGTTTTCCGTATTCCGAGTGGCTCGCACATTTCGCCAAAAACTAGTCACTCAAAGTTTCGGCCTTGATCCGAATGTAGTTCGCCAGGTACGCCGTACCTACTGACCCAATTTAACACTAACTGTTTGGCTACAGTAGTTGCTTCCTGGTTGGGAATAGGGTAGATTTCGGGCCATTTGCTGAAGTAATCGGCGACAACCAATGTGCATCGATTTCCCCATTCAGATTCAGGAAAGGGTCCTGCGATGTCAACAGCAATCCTTTCAAATGGTACCCCCACGTTATAGGTTTGCATTTGTCCTCTCAGTCGTCGCTTTGGGCCTTTGACGGAAGCGCAAACTGTGCATCTCCAACACCAGTCCTCTACGCCTTCTCGAGCGTGGAGCCAGTAGAACCTTTCCCGCAATTTCGCTAAGGTCTTGTTAACACCAAGGTGGTCTCCCGAGGATCCTTCATGCATTTCCTTAACCATATCGTGGATTCGGCTTTTGGGTAGTATAGTTTGCTTCCTATAGGAGGTGCCATCCGCCGTTTCCCATTTTCGCTTGAGTACGCCACCCTCCACCTGAAGGGAGTTCCATTGTGCCCAATAGCTTTTCAGGGTTGCGCCATGCATTGAAACGTCTTTCCATTCAGGTCGCCCAGTTGTCTCCTTCCATACGAGCAATGGTCCGATTTCTTCATCGGCTAACTGGGCATTTCAAATCTGCTCCGATGACCAACCTTCATCGAATTCGGCCGTTATCAGTCGCAGATCAACGGGCGGTTCCTTTTCCTCAATCCGTCGGCAATGCTTGCAGTTAGCTGGACATGGGCGACGAGATAGGGCGTCAGCATTTCCATGAACTCCGCCCTTTCGATGAACAATTTCGTAGTCGTATGACTGCAATCTTTCGATCCATCTCGCAACTTGTCCCTCGGGGTTTTTGAAGTTAAGTAGCCATCTCAGCGATGCATGTTCCGTTCGAAGAACAAATTTCTGGCCATATAGGTATTTGTGGAACTGCTTGGTGGCCTCTATTATAGCCAATAGCTCCTTCCTGGTCACACAGTAGTTCCTCTCACTTTTTGAAAGAACTCGACTGTAATACGAGAGGACTCTTTCTTCGCCATTGATCTGCTGGGAGAATACAGCTCCAATACCGCCGTTGCTTGCATCGGTGTCAACTACAAACATTTTTCCGGGTTTCGGGTACGCCAGTACGGGTGATTCACATAGCTTTTTCTTCAGGGTCTCAAAGGCTGTCTGGCATTGCTCATTCCAGACAAATGGACGATTTTTCTCGGTTAGCTGATGGAGACACTTAGCTATTTTGGCAAAGTCTTTGACGAATCTTCGATGGTAGGTTGTCAGACCCAGGAAACTTCCTAGTTAGCGCTTGTTGTTTAGTGTTGGCCAGCTTTTCACGGCTTTAATTTTCTCAGCGTTTGTTTTGACCCCTTCTGCTGATACGACATGTCCCGGGTATTTTACTTCAGCTTCAAAAAGGGTACAATTGTCGGGACTAAGTTTCAAATTTGCCAGTCGCAGTCGAGAGAAAACCTCATCTAAGTTCCGCACATGCTCTTCGAACGTTCTCCCGATGACGATGATGTCATCTAGGTACACCAAGCAAGTTTTCCAGGTTAGACCACGTAGCACGTATTCCATCAAGCGTTCGAAAGTGGCTGGAGCATTGCAAGGCCCAAACGGCATCACCAAAAATCGCCACAATCCGGTCCTAACTGAAAATGCGGTCTTCTCTCGGTCCTTCTTGTCGATTTATACCTGCCAGTAGCCACTCTTGAGATCGAGTGTAGAAAACCATTTTGCGTCGGCTAAAGTGTCCATGATGTCATCGATGCGTGGGAGCGGGTAACTATCTTTCTTAGTGAGGTCGTTAAGCTGCCTATATTCGACACAAAAACGAGTGCTACCATCCTTTTTCTTTACTAGAACTACAGGCGCGGCCCATCGACTTACAGAAGGTTCAATTACGCCTTGTTTTTCCATGTCCGAGATCAGCGCGCTCACTTCTCCTTGTTTGGCTATAGGGAGGCGTCTGGGTGCTTGTCGAATCGGCTTGGCTCCCTGTGTATCTATGACGTGAGTTACCAAACTCGTTCGGCCTTGGTCATCCGGGCTTGTTGAGAAGATGTCAGTGTACTTGATGACCAGATCAGAGGCTCGTTTGAATAGCTGCACTGGCAATTCGACTTGCTCCAATATTGCAGACGTGGATTCCCGGGCTTTGTCTGTGTCTTGCCTCCTTTTCCAATGATGGTTGTGAGTAGCTTCCAAAGAGGTGATGGTGGAAACAGGCTGGCAGCTGCCGATGACTTCTCCCGCTTTGATGCTCGTGGTTGAGTCTGCGGTGTTAAGGACTCTAACCAGCACATATCCGTTCCTTAAAGATCTTACAAGGCTTCGTCCTACAATCAAACTGCGCAATGCTATCAGATAAGATCGGTGGTCTCCAGAATCACCATCAAGCTTGGCCCATACAATGCTTTCGGAAGGATTCGGTACATGAGTGTCAGTACATACCACTACATTCATCTTGGGGATTTGGACGCTGGGATCCTCCATCAGTACTTCGACATTCTGCCATTTCAATACACGTTTGCCCAAATCCAACGTGATTCCATGTGGTCGCAGAAAATCCATTCCGAGAATGCAGTCATCCATAATATTCGCAACCAGAAAATTGTGTCGGAACACAAGGTCTCCCAACTGTATCTGGAGGTTGACCTCTCCATGAACAGGTGCAGTTTCTTCCTTAGCTATCCGTAGTGAGAAAATTCTGCCCTTGTGAAGTTGTTGCTGTCTAACTAGGTCTGGTCTGATAATCGATCGGGTTGCACCAGTGTCGATTGTTGTGGTGCAGTGTTCTCCGTCAATTTGACCCGGAAGGCATAAGTCCGCTTCTCCACGATGTAGTCTTGACACGGTGATGGTGGTGCTGGGGACGTCGATCCTCCTAGCCAACCTTTGCCCCACGAAGTTGGCTCTTACATGTTTTCCGACCCCTCTGTTTGAAGGGCTTCCATTCTGGGCTCCTGACTCGGTATGGATCTTCTCCTAGCTGCACACCCTGGACAATAACTCGGTTTTCTTCGCTTCTTGCAGTCTCTTTGCAGGTGCCCCTTCTCCCCATAATTCCAGCATCTAGGCGCACCATTTAAATGCTGGTCTCGCTCAATTTCCACGCGTTCACACCTGCACTCGTCTGTCACTAGCTCCCGACCCCGGGCAGTGGTACGAGTCACATTTTTCGCTGCCTCAAAGTTCAGACTGTAAGCCAATGCGTCCCTAACCGTTTGCTTTTGAGCTAAACGCACGGCTTGTTGCAATTCCGGGTCCTTTAGTGCGCTGATGAATGCTTCTGTCGCTACATCATCTCGATGTTCTGGGTCGTAGGCTGGGTAAGCCAAAAGTGCCAGTCGCTCAATGTCTTGGGCTAGTTGCTGTAGGGTTTCACCAGTCTTCTGCACCCGATGCCTTAGCTGTGACCGATAAATCTGCTTTAGATGATTATCTCCATAACGCATGTCGAGCGCATTCATTATAGCATTCGGGTTTGAGTGTAATTCAACGGGGATCATCTGCAACAGCTCGGCAGCTGGGCCTCTTAGAGCAAGAATCAATGCAGTTGCTCGTTCCTGCTCATTCCAGTGATTTATGCGAGCAGCTGCTTCAAACTGGGTTTTGTAAATACTCCAGACCGTTTGCCCGTCGAATATTGGTGCTTGCGCATTTCTAGATGAGCTTTGAGCTGCGGTTATAAGTGGGGCTGGTGAGGCGGTTACTACTGCCTTCGCTGCTTCCGATTCCTTTTTCATGTTTTCCATCTCATGGTTGATTCTCTCCTCGACCTGGCTGATCTCAAGGTTGATTCTCTCCTCGACCTGGTATACCTTTTCCTCGATGCATTTAATTTGGTTGTTGAGACTACTGAGCTCCGCTTTTATTTCGGTTGACTGTTTTTGCAAATCCGCCTTGATTTCAATCGCTTGTTGGTCTGGCTTCACTGATTGTTCATTAAGCTTCGCAGCTAAACTGGATGTCTGTTCATTTAGCTGCGCTGATTGTTCATTTAGCTTCATTGTTTGTTCATTTAATTTCGCTGATTGCTCATCTAGCTTCGCGGTTAAATTGGACGACTGTTCATTGAGCTTCGCAGTTAAATTGGATGACTGTTCATTGAGCTTCGCAGTTAAATTGGATGACTGTTGTCGCTGCTCTTGCTGCATCAGCATTCACATTTGCATCAGCGCATTTTCTGGTTCCTTTGGTTTTTTTTTTCTGCTTCACCACCTTCTGCGCCTTTTTCGGCATCTGAGGGCTCACCCGAATCCAGATACGCGCCTTCCGATTCAATTGCGTCACGCAAGCGTGCAATCAGTGTGGCCTTTGTACCTTGGGTAGCCAGGTTTTGCTGTTCCAACTCTTCCTTAAGCTCCGACATGGTCAATTCATTAATTTTTAAGTTTAAGCTTCGTGGCAATTTTTAATGTGTCTTTGAATTTTCCTATTGTGCACTTTAAAAATGTTCAAATATTCACTTTCAAAATTTTTCTTTCGCACTTCTTGACACCACTGTCGCGTGTTATTGGTTCGCGGCCTATAATTTTAATGTTCCGGAAAAGTGAAAACGCAATGTCTTTTAAGTTAAGTTTAAAAGAGTTTATTTGATCACAAATATGCACAATAATCAGTTTAACACTTGCACTAATTTTAATTTTCACTATTAAAAAAATCTAACACTTGTCCATAAATTTCTTATCGCAATTGTCTTCTGAATCACTTCACTATTACGAAAATCACTTCCCACACACTATCGCAGTTCTTATCGCGGTCGAATGAATGCCACCATTCATTCAGCTCGCCTTTATATAGGGTCTCTAATCATTCAACTCAGTTCTCGTGAATAAGCGGGAACATTCCAGCATGAATGGGCAGTGACTCACTTTCAGATGTTGATAATGCTTGTTGGGTTCTCGTGGGTTCGAGTGAATTAATTTGTTGACGTTCTTAATGATTGTGAAAACAATTGCGACAGTAGCTCGCAGAATTATTTGTACATGTAATTATTTGTACATGTAACAATATATATATATATATATATATATATATATATATATATATATATATATATATATATATATATAAATAAATAAATATATATATATATATATATATATATATATATATATATATATTTATATATATATATATATATATATATATATATATACATATATATATATACATATATTTATATATATATATATATATATATATATATATATATATATATATGTTACATGGACAAATAATTCTGCGAGCTACTGTCGCAAATGTTTTCACAACCATTAAGAACATCAACAAAATAAATTTACTCGAAACCACGAGAACCCACCAAGTATGATCAACATCTGAAAGTGAGTCACTGCTCCATTCAGTAAGCTACTCGAATGTTCCCGCTAATTCACCAATGTAGGAGAACTGGGTTGAATGACTAGAGGCCCTATATGAAGGCGAGCTGAATAATGGGGGGATTCATTCAATCGCGATAGTAAAAAAACTGCGAAAGTGTGAATAGAAAAGCGATATTGTTCGAGAAATAGAAAAGTGATTTTCGTTGATTGTGAAGTGATCTTAGAAAACAATCGCGATAGAAAGTTATGGACAAGTGGAAGTTAGACTTTTAATAGTGAAAATTAAAATTGTGAAATAGACCAAATAATATAGATATATATATATATATATATATATATATATATATATATATATATATATATATATATATATATATATAATATATATATATATATATATATATATATATATATATATATATATATATATATATATATATATATATATATATATATATATGTGTATATATATATAACCGCATCACTCGTTCACTTTTATTTGATACCCATTGCCTTCGTTTTCAGTTAACTATGGCCACGAATTTTCATGAAAGTTTCAAGACAATTATACTCTATAGTTCAATGAAAACTCGCTATGCATTTTCATCTTCATCTGTAAAGTTATGATCAGTTATAGAAAGAAAAGTACCTCTTTTAAGGTTGCCATTCTCGCTGGTCTTTAGTATGGAAATTACTAATTTTAGATTTCTGGGCATATATTATAATGTTTAATATTAACTGGAAAGTAACGAATCAACTCTATAATTTGCAATCACTCAGTCCTTATTATTTCTTCAGGGAGTTTTATAAGTCCTATGTGTAACGTTTACATCTAAGGATGTAAGAAGAATCCTTAACTCAGCTCATCGGTGAGCAAAGGATGAATTCGGAAGAGAAAAGCATCCTGAAATGCTCCCTCTAACTTGTGTTGAATTGTATTTATGCCACATTTAGAAGTAATTTATTGGTTATTTCCGGTAGAAATGATTGACTGAAATGTACCGTTTATGCAGAAAATTAAGGATACTGATCATTGTTATCATCCGTCACCAAAAGACTCGGTATCTCCATCAAATCCTTGAAGAGTGCCAACTAAGTGGCACTTTTCGTGCGAAAGATTATTCAAAATCAATTTCTCGACATCAATGTTTCATATTGAACTGTTGGTAAAAATCCTTTAACGTTACTTGAATTTCTTATCCTTTAAACGGGACCTAACTGGAACAAAGACGTATCATTTGCCAAACAGGACTCTTCTATCTATCGCTGTTTAACAGTTATGCGTGAACATACAAAAAAAAGCAAAAAAGTATATGCGATGAATTGATAACCTTCTTTCTTTTGGAAGTCGGTTAAAAATAAGCAGATAAACATACTCCCAAATTTTCCAATGATACGTCCTACAACTCATTACGTTACTTCCAACAAATAACATACAAAAACAAAACGATGTAACAAAATATGCGAATCCAAAACTAGATTTAACTTTGTAAATATTCATGAACAAATTAAAATTGAATACAGTAAACCTAGTAAGTGTAACCCACTTTTAAGAAAAGTGACTACTCGAACCATTATCAAAAGTTAATTTTAAGATTTTTTTGAAAAAATAATCAATTACCATAAAATAGCAATTAGTTAAAAAAAAAAAAAATTAAATTAAATCTAATTTCAAAATTGTTTTCTCTTTAGGGTGCGGATGTAATAGATTCCTAGAAAAAATGATCGTTAAATGTCATTCTGATCATATAATCCATCATGATCCACATCTATCATTAATCCACATATCTACTACAATTAGCAATGCCATAGCTAGGTTTAGAATTTAATTCCTAAGAAAGCTTTTTGATGTACAGTTATTTTAAATAGTATAGAAACCGAAGAGTTGTATCAATAAAGCCTCTTTTACTTTCCATCAGCGTCCGTTGTTTTATTAGCTAAGATCCCACAGCGAAGGTGCTCTGTGCTTGCGTGGAAAAAAAGTAAAATTCTATCCTAGAGAAAAGACGCTTGCGTGGGATCAGAAAACCGAAAAAATAAAATTTATGAAAATAATTGAAATTAAAAAACTTGATTCTTACAGCGACCATACTCTGCGCTTGCGTAGGAATCCATTAGTCATTTTCAAAAAATTTACAAGATGACACATGAACCTTTTTCTTCACCACGGCAGGGTGCATCAGCAAAATCTGGAAAGTTTATAATAATAATTATTTATAAACTAATTGTTAGTACTTATAAACTGATTGTGAGTACTTATAAACTAATGCTTAATTCTAGGTATTCTCCTTCTTTGCTTCAATCGCCACTTCAATTCTTTTCCTAAATCGCGAGTACGCCTTCTCTAACTGCTTTCATTGTAAATTTATGTAGGCTGCGTCAACAGCGCATTCTAGGGACGCACATTAGGATGTTCAGACTCGTTAAAAGCCCGCTCAATAACGCTCGACATGTAATAGTTCAGGGTGTTTAAATCTGGACTGTTGGGAGGCCACAATTATTTACACCAAAATATCTGAGCCAATTTGGCACTAAATGGCTCGTGTGTGCTGGAGCGCAGGCCTGCTGAAAAATGAACGGCATCTTGTCGGTCACTGTTTCAATCAATGGCTTCATAATCGTCATTAGAACCGGTGGGTAGACCTCCTTTTGATTGTTTTTGTGAGCGAGCTCCCAGGATAATCTAAAATGAGGTCTTGGGCCCTCCGAAGAATTTCCGGGGTCCTTGCCGTCTTTTCCTTTGCATAACTTTTCCTCGCCGAACTAGGAAAACGTTCCTCACTATTTTTTGTGGCCAAATATTTCTGAGAAACTGTGGATTTTGGATACCAGAAAAACCTTATGATTTCTATTGGCGACCGTCGAGTGCGGGGAATTTCATAACCACTGCTCTTCGATTGCATTTCGCACTTGATTGCACTAACTCCCCCAATTAGAATTCACGCATGAATTCACACACGTCTACTCAATTGATATGACGCCAAATGACCGCTGCTTTTGAGATCCGCTACAGTGACAAATTAATGTGACATTCCGCCGGATTTTGCTGACGCACCCGATATATATATATATATATATATATATATATATATATATATATATACATATATATACATATATATACATATATATATATATATATATATATATATATACATATATATATATATATATATATATATATATATATATATATACATATATATATATGTATATATATATATATATATATAAATATATATATATATATATATATATATATATATATATATATATATATATATACAGGGAAAGTATAATAAGTAACCGGACTGAGCCTGCCCCGCGCCGTCAAAGCGTCTGCTAACCGGTATCTGGTGCTGTAGTGGTGATGGGGGTCTAGGTAAAGGGAACCGGGCTGCAGCAGTTGCCTCCAAGTGCTTGGAGGGATAGCATCGAGCGAGAGCAGAGTGCGTGGTCAGTTATGTCGTCGGAGTGAAAATGGAGCATACGATTGAGCAACGTGTTTGCATCAAATTTTGTGTCAAACTCAAGAAAACGGCCACGGAAAATCTTCAATGCTCTGTCCAGAACTCAAGTGTTTCAGTGGCACAGAAATTTCCGGGAGGGCCGTGATGACATCCAGGACAAACAGCGCGTCAGTCCTCCATCAACGAGTCACACGTACACAAATGTGCTAAAAGTACGTGATGTGTTGAACAGTGATCGTCGTCTGAGCATTCGGGCTATCGCAGATGAGGTTGGAATTGATAAGATGACCGTTCACAACATTATTAAGAACGATCTGGGCATGAAGAAGATCTGCGCGAAGCTGGTACCCAAACACTTGACTGATGAGCAAAAGGAGTGTCGTGTTGCTGTCGCTTCGGAAATCCTTGATCGAATGCAAACCGAACCAGAGTTCTTACAGCCCGGATGTGGACCAGCGGACTTGTTTCTGTTCCCCAAGATCAAGAGACACCTTAAGGGGACGCGGTCCGAGACTCTGGAAAACGTTCAACGTGCTACGACGAGGGCTCTAGACAGCATCGAGGTTGCCGACATCCAGGGAGCGTTCGGGGATTGGAGAATCCGGTAGCAGCGTGTTATACTTTGAAGATTTCGAAAGAAAAATTGTACATATTTTGCCAATAAAAAATTTCCTGAGGTCAGTCCGGTTACTTATTATTCAGACCCTGTATATATATATATATATATATATATATATATATATATATACGTATAAAAAAATATATATATAAATATACACATATACATATCGTATATATATATACATACATACACACACACACACACACATATATATATATATATGTATATATATATATATATATATATATATATATATATATATATATAAATATATATATATATATATATATATATATATATATATATATATATATATATATATATATATATATATATATATATATATATATATATATACATATACATATATATATATAGATATATATATGTGTATATATATGTATATATATATACATATATATATATATATATATATATATATATATATATATATATATATATATATATATATTCTAATATGACAACATAACAATCAGATGATTGTCAAACGTCATTAAATATGGCGGACTCTTGTGCTAAATTAAGCATTACCATAATTTAAAATTATTAAGCATTGCCATAAATTCAGCATCACCATAATTTAAAATTATTAAGCATTGCCATAGTTTAATTTAGCAATATAAAATTAATGCAAAAATGCCAGCAAATCAAATTCTAAGTGAAAATAAAGTACTGTTAGGTTAAGTTAGTATATAAGGTGGAAAGACTTCAATAAAGTCCTCATTTCTCTTGTATACGCTGGTGTATTTTTTTGTAAGTATAAATATCCTTTGCTAAGGGCGTAAAAACGCTCGCATGGGATTTCTCCTTCGTTTAAGTAGATGCAGACTAGAAGGCGTTACACGCTTGTGTCTGCATTCTACGATTTCGCGAATAATTAAAACATCTAGAAAACAAATTACATAGTACGAAAATAATAATTCTCTAAATTGGAAGCCGTTTTACGCTTGTATTTGTTCCGCGTAACGCGTGCGTTTTTACCCGCAAAAATTTATTTTGAAGAAGGAAACTTTAAATAAAACTAATAAAATAAAGATAAACTGAACAAAATGTCTCCACAGGACAATGGCTGGAGTCTCTCAAGTGCCAGTATCACCAATGGTGATCCTGCTGACCAAACACTGGACGCAAATAAAAAAACGTTGGACTGCAATGTTCTAGTTCAAGGTCCGTTGCCAATAACGGTGGAGTATCTAAAAACAACAACAACGAGTAGACGAGTTGATGACAAGCTTCCCCGAAATCGACATTCCGAAAAAAACGGGAAGGATGTCAGGCCAAGTTGAGAAGGAGGATACAATTGAGGAGTGTCTTTTCAAAAGAGCTTATTTACTCACTAACAATTTTTTCAGAAACTGCAAAAAAACTGAATACTTTCAAACTGATGCAGAATCTTAAATTTAAAAAAAGTTGTTGTAGTTTCTAAGTTTACACAGTAATATTTATGTGTTTATTTTATTAGTACATATCTTATTTTTAAACCAACACGCTTTTATAAAACTGAAATAAACACTTTTGACGGAGAATTTAAGAAATAAGACATTTTGATCAAGACTTACGTGAAATAAGCACTTTTGATTTGAATGGATTGTGAAAGAAGCCCTTCTGATTTGGACGTTGTTTTCGAATAGGGTGTTTTGTTTCATAAGTACTTAATAACAAATTAGAATTTTCGATAGTGTTTGGTAAATTTATACAATTTTATAGTACTTGTTCAAGAAATCTTGATACAAAATGCACATGAATTCAGATAACATCGCTTTATTTTAACTATCATCATACATACCACACTCAATAAGTAATAGGTATTGAAATACTACTTACAAATTTAGTCTTAAAACAAAGACGATACTATACTTTTAAAAACGCTTAGATACGGACTTCTCCTACGTCAGGCTCATTACAATCACAATCATAGTCACATTCATCGGCTTCGTTAGTAATAGCACCTTGCAATAACACGCTTTTGTACCACTTCAGTTCTGGTAATTCTGGCCATTCTTCACCAAACTGCTTGTTGAGCAAGTTTATAATATCTTTCTTCTTCTTTTCAGGAATTGGTCGTGCGCTCGATTGATTTACACCGATTTCCTTTGGGATTCTTTGACCTTTTTTAGTAACGTCTGAGCGACTTCACCAGATTCAAATCTGTAATTTTCAAAAGCTGTAACAGTACAACCAACAGTTTTATTTCTTTTTTCTATTTTTTTAAACTTTACTCTTTTCATTTTCTGCAAGTTATCTAAGTTTTTGAAGATTTCAGCCAATTTCTTAACATCCAATAACTGCCAGTCCTTCTGCAAAATTTTAACTGTTCCATGGTTTTTAAAAATATCATGGTAAGTCTCTTTCTTTGTGATAAACGGCTTTTTTCTTAGAACTTTCTCCAGGCAACCAAACAGACGGTCTGCGGGTAAGAAACTGTGGCCTCGTTTAGGGGAAAGCAGATGTATTTCTTTCACTTGCTTTGGAGAATTAGAATAAAGCCAATGATCAAGCATATGGAGGACATGGTTATTCTTATTCTGGCCTCCGCACCCATCACAGTATAGACGAATTGTATTTATATCAGGCCCTATGTTCATTGTGGGTAAATAATCGTACAGTGCTGACCCGATTTCATTAGATCCTCTTTTGTTTGATCCCATGTATAAAATGCTGGATGTTTTGAGTTGAGCTGCACAACACAAAAATTATGAAAACTTATTTGTCGGGCATAAAATGAATCCTGTATTGGCATTTTAGGGAGCGGTTGCACCTGTTGTAGATCAAAGCAAAATGAAATAGAAGAAACTGGATTAGTTTTCATATGACCATAAAATGCTTTTGCCCTTAATTTATGAACCCGCAGCTGCGTCATGAGTTCTTGTTTTTCAGTAAGATCCTTTTCATGATTTATTCAGTTTGTCCATAATACGCACACATTACAGGCATCAGTTGATGGCGTTTTGAACCCGATGTTGAATTCACCATGGAAAATTTTGTAAAAAATGTTTTTTTTAACGCGTAAGTCAGGGGTCACAGACTCATTATAAAACTCCAAAAGTTTTTTGCAGTTTAACTCACAAGACAAGTATATTCTTTTAGATTTCATTCTATTGTGATGACTTTCTGTAGCTGGTAGCTTTTTTAGGAAGTTTCTAAGTGCCTCCTTTTCGTCAATAGACTTGTGTGATTTGTGATCTCCACCACGTTTTTCTTTGGGGATATTTCCGGCCAATGTAGTTTTGTTGATATTGTTCAAACGTTTTGCAGAAACACCGAAGGCTGCAGCAAACATATTTTTACACACACGCTTCATTTTGTTCTTTTTCACAAATAAATAGTAAACACTACTAACATTCCTAGTTTTCACATTCCTTTTCGGTCTACTTCTATCTTGAGGTTCAAACGAATGTGACAATCTACACAAAATATGTCTTGATCCACTTTGGTTTTATTTGCGTAGCACCGATTACGATTCTTTAAGACTTGTTGCATTGTAATCGATGAGCATTTGAACTTGCTTCCTTCTTTATGGTGACATGGGATTTGAAACTGGATGCCGAGAGGATCAAGATCAGTATAACCAAATCCAAATCAGGCTTAGCACTACTAAAAAATACATAAAAAATAACAAGTGGATGTTCAAAATGGGGTGTTACTTACGACTTCCTTGCACGACTTCTCTGACTGAATTAGCTTTTTCTATTGCCTTCATTTATTTCTCCTACTGTTTTTTCTGCCATCTTTACTACTAATTAGAAGAGAAACTACGTAAAAATTTAATTATGCACACCTATAATAATATCTTAGCTTGAGCACAACACAAAGACTTTCCAGTTAGAAGTTATCTGTCATTTTGAGAATCAAATAAGAATTTTATTTTTTATTTTTTTTTTCTGGCTTTGCACTTTAAACGTTGTCACCGCAGAGGGAATGCCGGCCGACAAGAGCACTCTTGGAGGCTAGCATTCTTTGGGGAGTTCCACCCCCACGTACCCGAGGAAATTCCCGCAGGGAGAATGCCGGTCAACAAGAGCACTCTTGGAGGCTAGCATTCTTTGGGGAGCGCCGCCCCCACGGACCCGAGGATATGGGGGGCGCCGTGAGGTTCCCTCCTGGGATGACAGGTAACGACTCTGATTGGATCTGGACTACGCTTTGGACAACGAAGTGGAAATGATGCTTTGGGATAGCGGATGTGATGGTTTGGACCTAGTTGCTTTGCACAGTAGCACCGAGGTGAAACTCGTGTGTGAACGGCTCCAATTCAACTATCATACTGTCTCCGTTCCGGTAAAACCTTGGCAGGCCTCGGAGTACGTTCGAAGTTCACACCATTGGGTTGGTGGTGTAGGTTCGGTTGAGACGGACTCCCGATTAGCGCTGGTCTGGCTCTGAGCACATATCCCCATAAGGGCTTGTGCCAACCCTCGCATGGCCTCCCTGCTTTGCAAAGATAACCATGGGACCAAAAAGGCGACTACACACACGAACGGAGATAGCGGCTCCACGGGTGGACCCAACAAAACCGGAGCAAACAAAATCAAAAGACCACAAATACCCAGAAAAAGAAACGAAGAATAACAACGACGACCCAACCAGCGGTTGCAGCCACGATGTCAACAGTACATCGCGAGCGGTACTAACAACGACAAAAACGAAGACTAACACAACGACAGTGAAGACGGACGAAAAACGGAAAATACAGACTGAAATTCCTGCGGCGTTCGGGCGCAGCAAAAAAATGATGAGAACACCAGAGCTTCCTATTAAGGGGAAACGGGAAACTCTGCAAGACACTTCAGGTGTTCGAGCGGTGGGAGTTAACATAAAGAGCACCGAAAATTCGATTGTCACTGCTGCGATCGTTACCGAAGCGAACGATGCAAGGGTCGCAAATCCCAACATTGCAACGAAAAATCCAGAAGCCAACGAGGAGATTACGGTACTAAAAGCAAAGACTGACTAGACACCGCGTGAATGCACCGCCAAAGTTGAAAGTGTGGCGAAAGTACTGCACTCAGAAGCGGAACACGATAACCTCTCCCAAGGATGGTTGCAAGGTACAATTGCGGCCCAGCGATATGAAGAAGAAAGACTACTCCGAAAAGCGGGAGATGTTCTGAAAAGAATTCAAGCTGCATGCGACTCCCCAAAAATCAGCAAAGCAGCAAAGGAAGGGCTCCTTGAACTAGAGGAGCTCCTAGATCGCATAGGGCACTATCGGAGAAGCTGGTTAAGGGCCGAAGACGAAGAGAAGGCTAAAGAGGCGCTTGGGGCGAAATCTCAAGGCGACACGCAGATAGCTCCACCATTAAACGTCAATAAAAGAATGGCGTCTAGCCCAATCATAGGAGATCGGGATAAAAGAAGAAAGGAAAAGGCACTTGAAGGGCGTGGAGCACTAGATCAGGGGTTTCAGATAGTGCTTACAAAAGCAGCGAAGAAAGCTGCAAAGAAACTCCTTCAAAAAAGCCAAAAAGTAAAGTTCGTATGGACGCCCAATTACAAAAGGACCTGATGCAAAGCAGGAGAGACAGAAGCCCCGATGAAGACCCCGGCAGCAGGCCCCAAGATGGCCGATCGTACGCGGAAGTACTGCGGAAAATCAAGGGAAATGTAAGGCCCGAAGACACCAATACTACCATTAAAGTAGTACGACCAACACGGTTGGGCCACATACTGGTCGAATTCGGAGCAGAGGCCGGCAATAAAGATGCATTCTGGTACACAGTAAAGAAAGTCCTCGGCAAAAGCGCAACTATAGCCCCACTCGAGCCGATGGCAACGCTCGAAATACGAAACAAAGACTGCGTGACGGATCTGGCCGAGGTAGAAGAGGCCATCAAAAAGGAGTTCCCTAGCGTGGGAAGGATCAAAGCGAGACTGACACCAGAAAACAACAGGGGACAACGCATGGCCATAGTTGACTTTACCGAAAAGGACGCCGAACAATTCCTGAACAAGGGCAAAGTACGAATTGGGTGGGTTGTCTGTAGGATATGGTGAAGAGCAACGCCTCTTCAATGTTTCAAATGGCTTGGTTATGGTCACACCACACAAGTATGCAAAGGACCCGATAGGAGTTCCCTATGTTAAAAATGCGGTGAAATGGGACATAAAAGAAAAGAGTGTACGAAGGAGGAACACTGTATTCTTTGCAAGGATGCTGATCCAAAACTTGATTTTGGACACGTCTTGGGATCAGGAAAATGCCGGGTGTTCCAGGAAGCCCTAGCCAAGGCCAAATCAGAGCTTCGATGACCCGCATCCTGCAGCTAAACCTATACTGCAGTTCAACCGCCCAAAATCTGCTTGAGCAGTTTGCGAGGGACATGAAAGCCGACTTCTTGCTGCTGAGTGAGCAACACCATAATAAAAGTCCTGCATTATGGTACTCTGATAAAACTGGTACTGCCGCTATCTTGGTTCGGAACAGTGACTTTCAAGCGGAGAGTTGTGGATGGAGAGATGGTTTCGTGTGGGTTCGGTGCTCAGGGATCACCTTCTTTAGTATATACCTAACGCCTAACGAGTCAATATCATCTTTCCAAGCCAAACTTAATGCTGTCTCCAACGCAGAGGGTAGGGTGCTCGTCGGGGGCGACTTCAATGCTAAAGCAATCGAATGGGGCATGCCTCAGACGGATCCGCGGGGAAAACGAATCCTGGAAATGGCAGCCAGGACGGCCCTCGTTGTACTGAGTTTCCGCCGTATTGGCTATGAGGGAACCATACTGGACGTGACATTCGCCTTGGAGTCCTTAGTACGGAGGATACACAACTGGAAAGTATTAGAGGACTACTCAGCCAGTGATCACTAGTGCATTCTGCTTGAGATAAGTGATGCTGTCTCCCGACGTCCGTGCTCTCGGCCTTCTACAACTGGATGGAACATTGGAAGAATGGACGTCGAGAGGGAGTGTCACAAGCTTTGGCATGGCGCTCAATGGGCGCGGAACCGTGACGAGGCATGCAACCAGGTGGCAGCATATAAGTCAGCCAGGAAATGCCACCGCAAACTGATCAACAGTAGCAAGGCTCGCTGCTGGCAAGACCTAGTGGACAATGTGAACAAGGATCCGTGGGGCCATGGCTACAAGCTGGTCATGGGGAAACTTGGTGCCCTATGGAAGCCTTGTATGCATGACGCGGAAAAGATGGACGCGATAGTGCGGGGGCTCTTCCCCACCCATCCCTTCCGTGTTGACGCTGTCCATGGTGAAATAGCAGTAGAGTGCCCACTCTTCACACAGCTGGAACTGGAGGAGGCAGTCCTCTCCTTGAAAGCGAGGAAGGCTCCAGGTCCAGATGGTGTTCCAGCTGAGGTGTTGCGGCTCGTCTATCACCATTGTCCTGACTTGCTGCTCAGCACATTCAACGCTTGCCTACGGGACGGGGTTTTCCCGGTACGATGGAAGGTGGCGAGGCTCGTGCTGGTCAGCAAGGGGAAGGGAAATCCCGAATCGCCGTCTGCATACCGCCCGTTCTGCATGCTAGACACGGCTGGGAAAGTGCTAGAGAAACTCATCAAGGGAAGACTCACTGACGCGATTCGTGCTGCTGGGGACCTATCTCCTCGGCAGTACGGCCTTAGAGCAGGACGTTCTACCATTGATGCGATTGCAGAGGTGGTGAACGCAGTGCAAAAGGCCGAGGCATATAATCGCACCAAGCGATGGATCGTCCCGTTGGTGACACTCGACGTCAGGAATGCCTTCAACTCCGCTAGATGGGTGGATATTCTGGAGACGCTGGAAAACTCTTTTCAAGTTCCAGGATATCTAATGCGGCTTTTGAGGAACTACGTAAAGGACCGAAGCCTGCTCTACGACACGACACAGGGCCAACGAAGGATGGAAATTACATCGGGTGTTGCCCAGGGATCTATCCTTGGTCCGGACCTGTGGAACGTGTCACACGACGGGCTACTGAGACTTGAGATGCCAGATGAGTCGCGCTTGGTTGGCTATGCGGATGATGTTGCGGCTCTGGTCGCTGAACGCACCGTTGAACAAGCGAAACTTAGGCTTGGTATGCTAATGCGCCGAGTGAGGGATTGGGTGACTGCTCACAGGCTCAGTTTAGCACTGGAGAAAACCGAAGTAGTCATCTTGACAAAAAAGAGAATCCCTAGAGTAAGGATGATCAGTATTGGAGATATAAAAATCGAATCGAAGCCAGCGGTGAAGTACCTGGGGCTACTGATCGACTCAAAGATGAGTTTTTCTGAGTAAATCAGGGCAACGGCTGAGAAGGCTGCTTCGGGAATATCGGCGCTGAGTCGACTTATGGCCAACGTAGGGGGACCCAGCCCATCAAGAAGACGCCTCTTGTTGAGTGCTGAAGGCTCCGTGCTACTGTACGGAGCAGAAGTATGGGGCGACGCTCTCAGCAAGGAGGTATACCGAAAACGTTTGGCACAGGTACAGAGAAGAGGATTACTGAGAATTGCATCTTGGTATCCAACAGTCTCTGACTCGGCGGTGAGAGCGATTGCAGGCGTGAAACCTGTTGTCCTCCTTGCTAGAGAATGCCGCGCTATTTACCTGCACCGAAACGAGGATGCGAGGGAGATAGCTATCCGCGAGGAGAGACAGCGCTCGCTCAACGATTGGCAGCAGTCTTGGGTGAATTGCACGAAGGAAAGGTGGACTGCGTGCCTCATCCCGGATGTGAGACCATGGCTTAATCGAAGACATGGTGAGACTGACTTCTATCTGACCCAGCTTTTGAGCGGGCACGGGTGTTTTCAGTCTTACCTGCACAAGATCGGTAAGTCACGGTCTCCCGATTGTCGGTTTTGCCCAGGAAAAGAGGAGAATGCCTGTCACACATTTTTTGCGTGCACAAAATGAGTCAGGCTGCGAAGCGAACTCTACAGGGAGACGGGAGAGCTCACCCCGGATAATATAGTTGCAGTGATGCTCGGATCGGTTGACAAATGAAATTAGGTAGCACATTGTGCTCGGGCAGTCCTAAAATATAAAAGGGATTCACAGCAGCCGGAAGCACTGGGGCTGGGGATCGCTCTTCTGGCATTTCCTCTTCCCCTCTCCCCTCCCGCTAGGAAAGCGTCTCCCTAGCTTGAAGGCACCCCACGGCGTAACAAAACGAGACCTGGCCCGAAGTAATGTGTCAAACGGTTCCAGGCTGGGTTCTCAGTTTGACAGGGGAGGTGTTTAGTGGGTAGTCCAGTCGCGTATGGGAGTCCCACACTCTGTGCATAAATAGCATTCACCTCCCTACCACAAAAAAACATGTGAAGGCTAAGGGAAAACCTTTTTGGATATGCTCCCAAAACTTTTGCGCCGTTATTTAACGCTAAAATGCAAGTCTCCCATCAGTTTCGAAATAAGCCTATTTGTCGCAAAAAGAAGTTATAGGTTTGAATTTGTTAATGAAATAAACCGTTTTGTAAAAAACTTATCTGTTGGATATATGGAAGGAAAAAGTAGTTGATTAAGCTGTTTTGATGTGAATATCACTTTTTTAAGTAAAATTTCCGATGAATGAGATGAAATGACAAAGAACTAGTAAACTATGAACATGTTAGGATATGTGGCGGATCAAATGGCATTACCAGTTTAAAAAAAAAACGAAAACATTAATTGGGCCTTTTTGAAAAGACACTCCTCAATTATTAAAATCAATTCTTCAAGGTGACGATCCACCAGCTTTGGAAAAAAGCAAGTCACAAACTGAAGATTCGCAAAGGGAACGGCGACAAATTAGGAGTCAGTCGAAGAAAGTGGAACCTGAATAAAATTTTACATAATCTATTTTAAATTGTTAAATTAAATTTTATTTAATTATTTGATATTTATGAACTTTTAATAAATACGATTCATTATAACATACAAACGACAAGTTTTTCGAATTATCGTGATATGTTTGAATGGAATAAAATAGAGAGAATCTATTTAAACTTAAAAAAAAGCACCTACTAGAAAATACAAACAAGAAACCTTAAGAAAGAAATTAAAATACATTGAAAATTAAAAAGAAGAATTTGAAAATACCTCAGATCTCGAAATTATTTTCTCGGTAAATTGGAGGGACGTTTATAGTAATTTTTTTTATTACCACGATCTGGCAAAGGAGTTTCTTTTAAGCAGAGTAGAATAAAGACCAAAAATGTCAGATTTCAGTATCGAATTAGCGCTTAAAACGATCCCTACCTTTAATGGCAATCATAAAGACATCACCCCATCCTTGGCGATTGTCAAAATTTTGTATGATACTTTAACCGAAATTGGCCAAAAGTTACTACTAAATTTCGTCATTAATTTTAAACTATCTCCAAATGTAAGAACAATCTTAGGCAGTCTTACAAGAAATAACTACATAGATTTAGAAAAAAATACTAACAATAATTTCAAAAGCACTAGAACTGCCCAACAAATTTACTCTGAATTGTCCAAATTTTGTCAGAAAGGTTCTGTGTTAAATTATAAAGATAAACTAATTGAATTAATTTCAGAATTGAATGATTTACAAAAAAAGAACTTAGTTAAGCCCATAGAAGCCGAAAAAGAAGTAAAAAAAAAGCGAATGAATCATACGCCCTAAATATTTTTAAAGAAGGTTTAGATAACAAATATAAACAGACAGTATATGCAGCACAAATAAAAACCCTTTCGGAAGCGGTTAACCTAGCCCTTGAATTAGAAAAAACCTCTGAAATGAATAATATATACTACATAAAAAAGAATCCCTTGAATTTCAAAAACCAAAATAGTTTGAGCTACAATATCAGAAACAATTATGCATCAAGACAAAGTTATAACCAAAACCAACAAAGCAATCAATATCAACATTGTAGAAGACGAGATAATTTCAGTTGTGACAATACAACACGAAACTTCAACTAAGCATACATCAATGACCGCAACCAAAATCAAAGATCAAACTATATACGACATAACAATAAAAATACTCGCCAAAATTACAACTAGGCAAGACAGATGAACACAAATATGTCAGAGTGTAGTCGGAATATCCAAAATAATAGAAGCTACAACCGCAATACCTACCAGGGAAACCATTAAACCCCGGAGGTAAAACGGTTGAACAAAAGTCAAATAAATTTGTCTCTGGGGATCATAAAAGAAAATATAAAATCAATGATGCCCTAAAAAATCACGTCCAATTGAACTGTAAAACCATAGGAAGATGTCTTACCCTACTCATTGATACAGGCGCAGATATATCGATCTGTGAAGAAAATGTACTCGATAAAAACCTCAATATTGGTAAAAATGAAATTTCTAGATTCACAGGGATCACTGATGAAGAGATTGTTCGAAAGGGACAACAACATTAACTCTGAGGATTGCAGGACAAGATGTCAAGCATAACCTCCATGTAGTTTCATCTGACTTCCCTATTAATACAGATGGAATTTTAGGTCGTGATTTCCTGACAAGTAATCTCTGTAAGATTGACTACGAATGATTCACTATCACTTTCTGTATAAATGAAGAAGACTATACATAACCCATAAAAATCGAGTCAAAACCAATTAGAACAACCTATAGTAATACCACCAAGATCCGAATACATTTGCCCCATGAACATCAGTTTAAAGGAAGATAGTTTAATTTTGAATAAAGAAATTGCACCCGGTGTTTTTACTAGCAATTCAGTAGTACCAGCCGACGGCATCAAACATTTAAAAATCTTGAATGTAAATGAATCAGAAATAGAACTACCGACATTAAATTTAAAAGTAGAGCCATTTAGAAACTTTAAAACAATGAACATAGACAAAAATAAAACAAGTATAAACACAAATGAACAAAGATTTAAAGCACTACTTAAAAATCCAAATTTGAATAACATAGAACAAAAAGACAAACATTCGTTATTGAGTATCATTCGTCGATATCAAAACATTTTCCATCTTGAATATGAACTATTGACAAGTAATAATTTTTATTTTCAAAATATCCAAACCATAGACAATACCCTAATGTATATAAAAAGCTACCGACTGCCCCACTCACAACAAGAAGAGGTCAACCAACAAATACAAAAGTTGTTGGAAGACGACATTATTGAGAACTCCATTAGTCCTTATAATTCCCCCCTTCTATTAGCCCCAAAGAAAAGTTAAGATGGAAATACAAAGTGAAGACTTTTCGTGGATTTTCGACAACTTAACAAGAAAATAGTTAATGATAAATTCCCTCTAACCAGACTAGAGGATGTCCTGGATATATTAGGCCGAGCAAAGTATTTTTCAACATTAGACATGACAAGCTCCTTCCACCAGATAGAATTAAACGAAAAATCGAAACCACTAACAGCCTTTTCAACGAACAATGGTCATTACGAGTTCAAAGGATTAACTTTTGGGCCTAAAGATATCATCAAACAGTTTTCAAAGGATGCTGACCATTGCCCTTAGTGGACTAGGTTCTGCCGCATTCTTGTATGTGGATGACATAATTGTATTTGGATGTAGCCTTGCTCACCATAACCAATATCTCATAAAAATGTTCAATCCCTTAGAAAAGTATAACTTAAAACTAAACCCTAGTAAATGTAATTTCCTCAGAAGTGAAGTAGTATACCTCGGTCACTTAATCACTAAAGAAGGTATCCGCACAGACTCTGCAGAATATAAAACGATACAAAAATGTCCAGTACCTAAAGATGCAGACGAAGTAAGACGCATTGTAGCATTTTGTAACTATTATAGACGCTTCATCCCTGATTTTGCAAAAATCACGAAATGTCTCAATGACCTCTTAAAGAAAAATGTGAAATTTAATTGGAATAGAGAATGCCAAGAAGCCTTCGAATCATTAAAACAGAAACTCATAACCGGCTCCATATTACAATATTCAAATTTCGACAAGCCGTTTATTCTCACGACAGATGCATCAGACTATGCTCTGGGTGCCATCATATCACAAGGCGAAATTCGGAAAGACTTACCAATATCATATGCAAGTAGGACTTTAACTAAACATGAGATAAATAAACCTATAATTGAAAAATAGCTTCTGGCTATACACTAGGTGATCAATTTTTTTAGACCATATTTATTTGGAAAAAAATTCATTTTTATGACAGACCACAGACCCCTAATACCACTATTCACTCACAAACTCCATCGCTCAAAATGACACGCATACGACTAGACTTATCAGACTGTAACTTCGACATTATATATAAAAAAGGTAAATACATATGCAGACGCGTTGTCAAGAATCAAATTAGATTCAAAAACATTGAAAAACATGATTCCCAAATGCGATAAAGACCAACAAATAATATTTACCATTACTCGGAGTATGACAAAGAAGCAAACTCCTAAAGAAATAAAAATGGCCCATATTCCTACAAAAAGAGTAAAAACATATATTTGGTACTGTACATCGTTATCAGACATAAAAAATATTCACACAGTCAAATTTCGAATAGAGCAGAATCAACAGTTCAAAACTGAAGAAGATAGTAAAAATGGACACATTCGTATAAGATTCAGTGACAATCCTTCGAAATTAGTTTTGAACATGGAAAAACTGACTCCAGAAATGTCCAAAAGAAATATAACAGAAATAGCTTTAGAAAGAGCAGATGACATATTCAAAACGTGCACGATTGACAAATTCAAAGATATTCATAATAAATACAAGAAAAATTAATGAAGAAAATTATGGTACCAATGAAAATAATCTTATACAAAAACCCTGAAATAATAACTGAAAAGAAAATACAAAATAAATTAATAAAACAGTAGCACGATCAACTACGCTCAAGACATTTAGGTGTACGAAAAACACTCTTAAAATTAAAGCAAAAATATGTTTGGAAAAACATGCATAAAATAGCAAAAAAAAAAAAAATTCCTCGTTGGCAGCACCAGACGGAAAGGTAAATTTCTCGTATGTAGCGTAACGTTTCGAAAAAGAAATTGGCTTATCTACTACTGGACTTCTTATTGCAATTTTTGTAGCACTACATGGGTATTTATTAACAGAAAGGATCTACCGCCGTTCGTATTTGGAGACCCTTCATAGAGGCACAAATATTTTGCTAATTAAATTGAGTCGCACACGTATGGATCACATATTGAAAATCGACGGGTAATAAATTGTTATCAACATATTTATACTCGTTTCGCCCTTCTCACAGTTGCTGTTTATACATTTGACAGTGGTTGTCAAACAAAGGTGATAACTTTTTGGCTTAAATAGCTCAGATAATTAATTTCAAAAGATTTCCATAAAAGTTTAATCAGCACTTGCATTGCCATTAATATATACATTTTCGATTCTTTTCTGAGCCATCAGGGGCCGTTATTTTGAATTTTTATTAAAAACGGCTGCTAAAATTATTAAGCTGCAAATTTTCGAATTTTTTATTTGTCATCCGATTTGCATAATTAAATTAACTTGCTTTAATAACTTATAATTTCAAGTTTTATCGGAATCTGTTGAGAAACTTGGCTGCTAGAGGGTTACAAAAATAAAAAAAAAATGTTTATGTCACCCCAAGTATGGGGAGACCCCCTTAAACACTTTAAAATATGTTCTTACACTGCAATTTTCAAGAGGCACCACTTTTGACCTACGTAGAAAATTTCCTCATTCTAGCTCATGTGGTTTGCGAGAAAACTTGTGAAACACGAACAAACGGACGGACGGACAGACAGACAAGTCGCGATGTTATAATTTTTTAGGGTATTGTTAAAAATATTTTACAATATTACAAAATATTCTGATTTATAAATACGTTCAAGATAAGTCATTTAAAACGTTTCCATGAAAAAAATTCATTAAATTCCTGACCTTTGGGGGCCGCCATTTTGGATGCATGCATTTGATTTTGGACAATTTTAAATCTCTGTGGGCTAGGACCTCATCAATCAATGTGCCAAATCTCGTTCAGATCAGAGTTTCACTCTAGACAGGGCAAAATAATTCAATTTTTAGTGAAAATGGCAGCTTAAAAATATTGGGTTTTAAATTTTCGACTTTTTCAATTTTTCATTCAACTTTAATAATTTTTTGCATAATACAATAACATAGTACAGAGATCCATAATCTCGAGTTTCATCAAAATCCGCTAGAAAATGTGACCGCTAGAGGGCCACAAAAACCTGAAAAAAAAACGCATATTTAAAACGCCGCCATTTTGAAATTTGCACATGCATGATCACCAAAATATTAAAAACTATAGATCTGAGTCATGCCTATCTTAAAACCAAGTTTTATATATCAGATTAAAATTGCGACTTTTAGAAGCCTTTGAAGTTTTGAGTTTCAACTGGCCGCCATTTTGTTTTTTGTGACCTGACCTCCAAATTTTTCACGCAATACTTTTGATATTCATAATTTATATCTAAGTGCCGAATTTCACGGAAATCTGTTGAAAGCTTTGACCACTATTACAACAACAAAATTTTGCACGTTTTCCGACCTTTGAGCGGCCGCCAATTTGTTTCTGCCATACTGACTTTGGATTTTTTATTGTGAGATTCATCACATACATTAGTGAACCTTTGTACCAAATTTCATCCGAATCGGAGCTTTACTTTGGTCAAAACAGAAATCACGATTTTTCGTCTAAAATGGCCGTCATTTTGTTTTTGCCCGGCCGATATAGCTGGTTCGCGAACTTATCTGAGATATTAACCCAGTACACCTTTTCTGAAAATTTGGTGAAAATCGGAGCAAAATTGCAACCTCTAGCGTTGTCACAAATTTCGTTATATCCCATATATATATATATATATATATATATATATATATATATATATATATATATATATATATATATATATATATATATATATATATATATATATATATATATATATATATATATATATATGATGCTCTCCGCAATAGGTAAATTTCTCTCGAGAAATTTACCTAAAAATTATATATCAAACTGCGATTTATGCCTTAACAACAAACAAACAAAACACATCAAAGAACGACTAGCTCTAACTGATACGCCAAAAACAACATTTGAAGTTATCTCTATAGATGCAGTAGGCCCCCTAAGAATATTCAACTACTTCAGGTATATACTCACAATACAATGCGATCTCTCTTAATATGTAATAGCTCATCCTATGGAGAGCAAAGATGCTGAAACTATTGCTAAAACACTAGTCGAACAAATTATTTTAAAATACGGTTTCATTAAAATTCTTAAATCAGACAACGGAACAGAGTTTGCAAATGAACTAATGGAAAAAATTTGCTAGCTGTTAAATATAAAACAAATATTTTTAGCACCTAACCACCATGAAACTTTAGGATAAGTAAAAAGAAACCATCGAGTTTTAAACGAGTATTTACTGAATTTTGCCAATGACCACGAATGGGATGGATGGATAACCTACTACACATTTGCGTACACTCAATATTCGCCATTCGAACTTGTATTCGGTAAAATTGCTTCCCTTCCAAATGACACATTGCAAACTAATGAAAACGTATACAACATCGACGATTACGCAAATGAGTTGAAATTGAGACTTAATAGAAGCATCCATATCGCCAGAAATATGATTGATAAAGCAAAACAGATAAGACAAGAAAAGCAAACAGTAACCAACCTTTCAAATTTTCAAATAGGAAATTTAGTACTAGAAAGAAATTTGAATAGAAAAAACTTACAATGTCCATACCTCGGACCATACAAGGTTATAAAAACCAATAACGTAAACTCAACAGTATTGATCAAAGATAAAGAACAAACATATCACAATAATTCATTAAAAAAATACAATCATTGAAAAATTCGGTAAATTCAAAAATATATATATGTATACAGTATGCATTAAACCAGACAAAACATTACAAATTGCAAAAAATATATATACACACATATAATAACAATAAATCAAATAAACGTTTACTCAAAGAAATTTCCAAAGTAAGAATAAAATGTAGATTATCCTTTGTACACAACAACTAATCAAACAAATCAATGTGAGTTGACAGAACCGCACTTCAATTACTCTGGCACCATATTTCCATATAGGATATGATTATATGCCCCTTAAAAATTTATCTAATTAAAAACGCCACCTTCGCTTTTCTTACCCACTCAAACCTCAACCAAAGCACACATACTAACTCGCAGCTGCAATCGAGGAATTATCAAATTGAAAAGAGAGGCAAATAAACGTGTAAAAAATCGTTCAATTGCTTGCAAATTCAAATTTTTGTTTACCATACCTATGCATTTTTAGTCCGATCCTCTCTATCCTATAATTACAGCAAGAAAAAAATTTGTTCTAATTGCAGCTGCTATTTAGTGGATATGGTCTGCCCGTTGCCTTCTTACTGATGCCCGAAAACGGAAACACCACATCACGCCGCGGACTAAACTCTTCGAGTAGCCTCATCAGCGCCTTCTAGTGTTGTTCAAATCCAACGAATTTTCTAAAGACATTTGACAGTACATATGACTGTTCGTTTGAAATTTTATCTGTACTATGTCAACGACTTATTTTCGATATCAGGCGCCGAAGACATTGGTGGGCAAATATATGTATTACCTTCTCGTTTGTATCATTTCGGCTAAATTTCATCTGAGAAATGTCATCTTTGACAATCTCAAAAGCCTACTTTCGGTCTACTGAGATGCTGCTTTCAAGTTTTCTGGACAGCTGTTTCCAGAAGTTAAGGGCTACTGATCACTTGTTTCTGGTACGCGAAGTGACGTCAGGTACGTTAATTGATTTGCTTATGGGCCTGGGTAAGAAGGCAACGGTCTGCCTCAAGTTCACACAACTTAAGGCAGGGTCGCTAATTGCTTCAGCTTTTGCCCAACATGTACAGCAGGCATAAGCTGTATGTAGAAATAAAAGAGACATAAATATGATGTTTGTGTCAATACAAGTCCAAATGATTTTAGCAGCCTTTGTAGTAATCATCATGGATACTTAGAATTGTCATAACAGTAATTACCACTGGCTGTCAGTATGAATTGCACCAAAACGATTTCGTCGAGAGATTAAAAACTTATCTCGAAGTGGTTTCGCGGGGTTTTAATCTTGAAACATACAAAAATATAGCCCATAGTGTGCTCACTAACACTTAACAATTTCCCAAACTAACAAAATGTAAGGATTTTAGTATGCGTGGTCATTTAAACAAAAGATGTCCGCCTGCCATTCGAATATTAAGCGTCAGCAGTTATGACGAGCTACATCATTTCGTGGAGCTGTCTGGTTAAAGATAAGTTTTTTTCATATTAATAACTATCATTTAGCTTCCAACAGATATCTGAGGTAGCTTTAACTATTGTACACTAAATTACTTTTTATGGAATTGTTTGCAGCTACATATAAATGAGTTGCATATTTTGAATAATAATTTTTCTGAAAAATTATTAGAGAGGAAAAATGTTAGAAGAAGGTGGTTTCGACGTGAGTCGAATGATGGCCTGAGGAGAATTAGTGCACACGTCGAAACCACCTTCTTCTAACATTTTTCTTCTCTAATAATTTTTCAGAAAAATTATTATTCAAAATATGCAACTCATTTATATGTAGCTGCAAACAATTCCATAAAAAGTAATTTAAAAAGCTATCGGAGCCATCCGAAAGAGTGATCGATATCCACGCGACGTTAGATAAGCTTCAATGTAGAGCAAATTCGTCGTATAGATTTACATTAAGTTGATGTGAAAAGGGTGAAATGATCCAATTAAAAAAAAAAGTTTAGCTAATAGTGTACAAAATGTCTTCAGATCCCTCTTTCAAGGGATCTGTCTGTCATTTCCACTTTGTCTGCCTCTTGCCGCTTATTATCTTGTTCCAGAAGCTCATTGGATTGGTTCTGTCTGTCAAGTTGACCGATCCGAATTGGACGCCAAATTTCAAATTTCGTCGCAAATTTTATCCGATATTAAAACTGTGGAAAGCGTTCACGATCTGAATTCGTTCCAAGTGTTTAAACATTCTATTGTGCTTTCTGATTCGAATAACTTCAATGCGTGACAATGTTAAAATGATTTGCAATTTCAAAATGAAATGTGTAGTGCCTTCGTGTAAAAACCATAGTCGAAAAGGATCTGTAGGTATTTCCGTTCACAGATTAGTAGTTAATATGTTAATGTTTTGCATCTTTTCCTCATAATACTTAAGGGTTTACAAATAGAAAATAATTTTTTAGTATCTTATGAAAATTTCTTTTCATTAAGCAGCAGCCATGTTTGCTTGTGAAATTTGGCACTCTGTTAGGTTGTAAACAAAAGCATAGCAGTCGGAAACGTTGTCGCAGTAATTATTGCGACCACATGGTCACATGGCTGGCCACTCCCGTATTATTTAATTACTCAATGAAAATGTCAAGTTTGGAGCTCAGATGAATGAGAACTGGATGGACTAAGCTCATATAAAATGCATGGGAGAGCATGCGAATGGGGACTGCTCTTTTCAAAGGGATCTGTTGGTCATTTCCTCTCCGTGTGCCTCCAATCGCTCATTTTCTTATTCCAGAAGCTCACTGGATTGGATCTGTCTGTCAAGTTGACTGATCCAAATTGGACGCCAAATTGCGAGTTTCGTCGCGAATTTTATTAGATATTAAAACTGTAGAAAGTATTCACGTGTTGAAACATTCTATTGTGCTTTTTGATTCGAATAACTTTAACGTGTGATACTGTGGAATTAATTTACAATTTCAAAGTGAAATAGGCAGTCCCTTCGTGTAAAAATTACAGTTGAAAATGAGATGAAGGTGTTTCCTTCCACATATAAGTAGTTATTATTTTAATGTTTTGCATGTTTTCCTCATATTGCTGAAGGTTTTTCAAATAAAAAACAAATTTTTAGTATTGTATGAAAATTCGTCTTTATTGAGCAGCAGCCATGTTTCCTTGTGCAATTTGGCCACTCTAGTATTATTTAATTACTCAATGATTTGGCATCAACCAAAGACATATAAATAAATGGACGAGCAATGAGAATCTGTATACCCGTCCATGTAGGAAGCAATTTTATCGTAGATGATTCCCTCTGCTTCCCTTTCCCCGTTGTTTTCTTTGATGCTTTTCTTTCCTCACTTCGAACGAATCACTTCCCCCACTGACACCCGCACACACCAACAAAATGAACGCTTCACGTGAACACGATCCAACCTTCATTATCATTCGTTGAAAGGTTAGAGTACAACCAAAGCCTCACTACAGCTTAACAAGCCATGTGCTAGAAAGCGCAGCTACCACTTCCATAACTTAATGTAGATTGACTTTGCTTGCTAATTTATATGAAGGTATATGGAGAAACCTGGAAGCGCCGACGAAAATGCGAAAGTTCGTACGTTTCTAGATGGATTTTCATTTCATTTCATACAATTGTTCATGTTTTATTGATGTTCAAAGTTAAAAGAATAAGAATTTGTTTACTTGCTCAAGGTAGCTGTCAGTGGAAAGAGTAAAACCTGTGTTTCATTTGTTTGTTCATGTAGGTGTATCATAGATAGTGCAAGGTGAACTTTTAGCATGCAAGGAATGTTATTTGTACCTTTTTAATGTGAAACTTCGAATATATTACGCCGTAAAAACATTTGAATTCTGCCGAAGTAGGCTTACTGCTCACGCAAGCTGGCCACAAGTAGGGTAACTACCGCAAATGCAAATTTCTACTGGTAGCACACCTACGTTGGTGTTGAGTACAACACAACAAACGTTCTCTCACAATATAGCAAACATACAGCTTAGAAAATTCGCACGTCAAAGCTGCTTGAAATGCATAATTTCTAAATAAAACAGGTGAACTAAAGTGCCGATTTCATACACGCGATCTTAAATGCAAAAACATGCAGTGCGTGGTTGAATCATGTGGGAAAATTTACAAGAAGCATGCACTGAATATTTCATCCTTCAGTTGAGTGAAAAAAATTTTCAAAATTACTATTTTGATATGAACTAACTCTTATCATTGTCAATTTAATTAGTTACGCGGAAAGTTATGCGTTGTTGCGTTGCGTTGTTAATACAAAAAAGCTCTTTGAACCATGATGTGAAATATGGAGAATAAAAACATTTTGTTTCCTTTGCCTTGTAGTATTTAATTTGTCGTGGATTCGTATTTCGAGGCTCACTTAGCGTCTATTATATAGAAGAAGAGGTTAGGTGAGTCTCGGGATCCGTATTTATCACTCAAACAAATTATTTTACTACAAAGGAAACGATTTTTTCCTCAATATCAAAAACCCTTTATAAACCAATAAACCACATTTTCGAAATAATGAAAGAATATATCTGATATAAAAGTAAAATAATCAAAATGTTCTTTGTTATTTTTTAATTACGGGTATTTTTGAGACAATTTTTGTTCTGCCTCAGTGGTGATATCACCAAATTATCTTTGAACCTTAGGTACATAAAGAATAAAGTTCGAACTAATTTTCAAAGGAAAATTAATTTCTCAGTGTATGCATAAACTAGCTGAATTAAATTATGTCTAATATTATGGTACTACTTCAAAAAAATCATGAAGCAACAAATCTGTCACTAGCACGTAGAGAAGTGCCTTCTAAGTAGCGCCTATTAACACCTTTTGAATTTCTGGTGCGGCAAGAGTTGGGGAGAGAGAGCTGAAAGTCCCAATTTAAATTTGCTCATATATCTTAAATTTAAAGACAATTGGCCTAAAGGTATCAAATAAACAAAATAATGGACTACTTACTAAATTTTTTGCAAAATCTATGTGCTTGGAGTAGTTTAATTACTTTTTTGTGGGGCGCTATATGAATTTGAAGAGGCTTTGAATAAATTAATGAAGTCTGAAAAGTTCAAACCATCGAAGACTTCAACAATGTTTTCAGAAATTTTCAAATGCATGTATGCTGATTTCGTGTTTCATGAGTTCTCAAACATAAACTTCTAAAGTTTTGCAAATATAATTTACAAAACCCTAAAACCTGGGCAGATTTTTCGGACATAGTATGCCAGTTTCGGTAATTGACATCCTAGGTGCAGTTATACAATATTTATGCTGGTTTTCAATTTTTTGGTTTCGAAAGTTTATCTAGAATATCTTGGACCATAAATCTAGGTTTTCGAATGAAACTGATATGTTTCAATGATTTGCACTGATTGTGTAGTTGTACAGGATTGTAATTCGTATAATTTACTAATGCTCAAATATTGGTTTTAAAAGTTTATTTATATTATTATGTTTAAGTTGACTTTATACATTTTTTTGGAATTTTATTTAAGATTTTCTGCTGAAAGTGGACTGCAAAAGTTGTTGCTTGCAGCTATTTGAAGGAATGATCTCGCTCCACAATACACGGGTAAAGTTTGTTTCTTCACTTCAAAGAACAGGATCTTATCCAGGTTGGAAGACGAAAGCGGTTTCGTTTGTATACAGTCCTTTACTTGCCAGATCTATCTGATTCCATTGAGAATGAGGTACAGTTTGAATGATATTTTGTTTTTTAATCAGCTTGTTGATTTTGTACAATTTTATTATAAGCAAGTTGAGGCCGAGCACGTAGCAACAGAGATAGGAGGTCCACATCCAACGCAAGGAGAAGTAAACAAAGTTTAATAGAAATTTCACGTTCGTGGTTTTTGTACCGCGATAAGATATTTTTCTTACCGCCCAAATGTTCAAGAAGCAAGGATATATTTCTAGTGCAGTACTAGAAATATTCTAACACCATAAAATATTTATATTTCTAGTGCTTATATAGCGTCTAGGCACGCGTGTCGATTAGGTGGTTAACGCCGGAATGAATAAGTGAAACAGAGGCGAAGTCACAAGTTTAACGTTTGACCAACAAGTGTATTTTCTTATATCGACCTATGCTATTTATACAATTTTTTTTTATCACAAATACGTATTTAACTTCGATAAATATTGTTTGCTTCAGCATAAAAATACTTAACAAGAAAATTCCTTATGCAAAATTTTCTACTTCAAAATCTATACAAAAAAATTACTTCCTCAATGCAATTCTACACGTTGGATTTCCCATAGAAAGCTATACAAAAAAGAACATTAGGTCTGCATGACGTGAATGCATTCACACATACCCTATGTTAATTATCCGTAAAAAAAGGAAACAAGATATCATATGTGAAGTTCTTAGACCCCACATAGAATTATACGTCTAGCACTCGTTGCGTGTGGACGTGTTTTTAATCGCTCCTGTCATTAATTTTAAAAATTAATTAATTTTTCGCAAAAGTCAGTTTCAAACAATTGCAATATTTTTTTACGAGCCAGTCAAAAGCAAATTTTGATTTTGTTGGGAAAACCATCACCGTCGAATTATTCGAGCATTTATCGAATTCCTGAAATTCATTTCCTGAAGAAATATCAAAAGTGGAAATACGTTCAAGGGGAGTCCCGGTCTGAGAACATTCCCTCTGGTCTCGCTGCGAAAGCAACGAGATGGAGGAGCCCGATGGCTTCAGCCATCAATTAGAAGGACCATGCCCATCGCCAATGATGATGGGCGAAAAAAAACTTAAAAGAAAATACGAGAATCAAGAACAAAACCCGACAATCCTATCGGTTATCGAGATCAAACAGCTGATCCAAGAAAAAGAGAAAGCTGAAAAATTTGAAAAGGAAAATGAAGAACTCAAGCTTCGAGTTAAATTGTTAGAAGCACTTGTTGGAACGTTAACGTTCAATAAGGATAAAGAAGCTAAGAAAGGCCGACAAGCAAACTCAAAAACCAAAGACAAGAAAATTAAAAAGCCACAGGAAGAAGCTAATCAAGAGGATGTCTTCAGCGCAGGAGGCGCAAACGAAAGCAGAAATTACTATGCAGCGCTAGCTGGTCTTGAAGAAACGATGAACATTGAAGAGGATACAGGTAAAACGTCAAAATTAGATAATGATTTCATTGAATATCTGAAAATTAAAAATCGGGAGAAAAAACCAAAAGGTTTGTCTGCTGGTCCGTCTGCTGGTCCGTCCGTTAACATTAATGAAAAAAAGGAAAAAGTTCCACCAATCAATGTGTTTGGGCAAACGGGCAAAGATATGGTTCGGCTTTTGGCAGCCGAAAATAAACTAAAAGATTTTCAAATAAAAAGAGTCAATGCCGATAAGTTGACAATAAGGACTAAGTCGCTGGTTGATTTCCAGGCAACAAAAAGTGCCTTAAATTCTGGAGATGTTCCGCATTTCACGTACACCCCGAAAAGCGAAAAGAACCAAACCTTTTTATTGAAGGGTCTGGACTGTGGTGAGGACACAGTCGATCTCCTTCAAGTACTCCAAGAAGATGCACCAGAAAAACAGTTTATTTCAGTCAAAAACTTTGCAACGAGGAGATGATTGTGGAGCGCAAAAACTTGCCTCACTACTTAGTCCAGATTTCCAGCAAAAGTAGTTCGAGTGCCCTGCAGAAAATACGGTACTTGAACTTCCGCGTGGTGAGGTGGGAACGCCTCCAGAAAAGTGAGGTCAACCAGTGCTACAGGTGTCAAAGATTCGGGCATTCGGCTGCCAATTGCGCCATGAAATATAGGTGTGTCAAATGCAAAGACATTCATGCTCCCGGCGAGTGCAAATTGGCTCAGGCGGAGCCAAAAGAAAAACTATATTGTGTGAACTGCGGTGCCTTTGGTCACCCAGCATCATATCGAGGATGCCCCCGGTATCAAGATGCAAAGGTTAAAGTCACTCCGAAACAAAGTCAAGCACACCGCAGTGTGATACCTACCAACTTCGTCAAGCCCGGGGTGTCATTTGCACTTGCTGCGGGAGGACCAGCAGACAATGTAAATAAAATAAATAATTTAAGTGGCAAGAATGAGCTGCTCCTTAAAATTTATCAACAATTAAATTCCTTATCGGAGCGAATCGATAAACAAGATTCGAAAATTAATTTTGTTTTTCAGCGTTTAGGGCTTTCAAATGCCTCAAAATAAGTTGTCATCCAGCCACATTCCCACGGATAGGATTCGTCTCATCTCGATCAACGTCAACTCCATTGTTACTTTACATCGGCGTGATTATCTCCTTGAATTCATTGCCAGACAAAAGCCTGACATCGTGCTTCTCACCGAAACCCACCTCAGTTCATGGCACTCCATGAAATTCACCGATTTTGAGTTCGTAAGAAACGATAGGGTCACAGGTGATGGGGGAGGTGGCACCGGGATATTGGTTCGAAGACCCTATCGTTTCCAAAATATTGAAAAAGTCGAATTCAAAAGCTTTGAATCTCTTGAAGTGTCCGTTATCAAAATCTCACTGCCAGGTGGGTATAACCTCTTCGTTATCTCTGCCTATGCAACTGGTGGAACTGTTCCCAAGCTCAAGGAGGAACTCAATTCCTTGTTTGAAATACTCGAATTGAACAGGCTTCATAATTATTATATTATTGCTGGTGACCTGAAAGCCAAGCATACATCATGGCTGAACGCCACCAATAATCCAAGAGGTGTATTCCTGAAATCGTGGATAACAGAGAACCAAATTGAATACAGGTGCAATCTATATGGGTCGGAGTTCCCAACATACCCTAGGACAAATTCATATTTGGACCTTTGCATTGCTGACGCAAGACTCGAATTCAGCTTTAATAGTCCTCAACGGAAACTGCAGGTGCTTCCTTATGATAGCGACCATAACGCAATCGTAATGGAAATCAATCATCACAGGGATGATTTCTTCCTCATTCCAGTTCAACATGAAAGTCATCGGTTGAATTTCAAAAAAACAGACTGGGGAAAGTTTCAAAAGAAGTTTAATCGCGAGTACCAGAAGCAATGTCCCCCTTCTGATGGTAGCAACTCTTGCTCAATGGTTCCTAATGACAGGAATCTAACTAACGATGAAATAGATGTCTATTTGTCGAAGTTAGAGAAGCTGACGTTGGAAAGTAGTTCCCAAGATTAAACATCGAAACAATATGGAAGGATATGAAACACCAACCATCACAAGGTTGAAAAGATTGAAAAGCCTCCTTCTCACACGCGTCAACAATATTTATCGACGATTTTTGGACTACAACCATCCCTCATTGTCTTTGTTGAAATTACATCTGAAGAATGTCCGGAACTTAATCCGGTCATACTTCGGGAGTGAGGTCAGCAATCAATGGGTGGAAAAATTGAGGGGTATTAGCCCACAGGACCCAGACGGCGTGTTCGCGAAAGTGAATAGCATATTCCGCAAGAAGTCTCGAGTGAAGGTATCGAATCTTGAAGTCACTAGTGATGAGATAAATCTTCTCGATACCAGCCCTATCGAAATTGATAGTACGACTCCGGATAGAAATGGAAACAGGATTATTTGTGAAGGATTGGATAAACTTGCCCTGATTGGAACATTTTTTGAATTGGTTCATCTACCAAACCCTGAGAGGGGGAACGAAATTTTTTCAGAGGTCGTTGAAGCAAAAGTTTCCGACTTCAAATCAAGCCTGAGCGGCCAATCAATTCTTCATTTCAATGAAACATTAACATCTGACTTCATACCGAGCTTGAATCTTATTGATTATTTTGTCAGCTATGAAGACTTGTGTTTCATATTTCGCAAGATAAACAACAAGAAATCATGTGGTACTGATGGTATTCCAAATATAGTTCTCCGACATTTGCCTGAGGTTGCTATTAGGAACTATTGCATATTGTTCAACAACATGTTGAGCAATTCATATTTTCCAAATGAGTGAAAAAAGGCTAAGGTATTTCCGATCTTGAAGAAAGGAAAAGAATCTTCATGCCCCAAAAGCTATCGCCCAATCAGCTTGCTGCCTAACATCAGCAAGGTGTTTGAAGTGATACTCAACAGAGCATTAAACGCCCACATTGAGGAAAATGAGTTGATGCCGCATTGCCAATTTGGTTTTCGTGCCAGGCATTCGACCACACATGCAATAACGAAAGTAACCTCAGACATATGTTGGAAACTAAATGATAGACAATGTGCTGGAGCATGTCTCATTGATATGGAGAAAGTCTTTGATACGGTTTGGTTAGATGGACTAATTTTTAAACTCCTTCAGGACAAGTTCCCCAGACACCTTGTCGCCATGATGTGTAATATGTTATACGGGAAATCGTTTGTTGTAACTGATGGAAATCTGACAACAATGCACGAGTTCAAGGTCTTGAATGGTCTACAGCACGGAACAGTTACTGCGCCTCTGCTCTTCTCAATCTTCATTCGCAAGCTATTGAACGGCTTTGATTTTAACGTCTCGCTAACGCGATCATTGGTAGCGTTTGCTGATGATCTGATCATCTATACGGCAGACCGAAAAGCTACAATAGTTCAGAGCGATCTCCAAAAAATGTTCAATGATGTACAGCTGTACACTGACAATTGGCGAATGAAAATAAATGCGCAAAAGTGTGAAACAATCTTGTTTCGGACAACGCTGCAGGGGGTCAGTCAAGACCTGAAACGTAATTGGAAAGATTTCCACATCATGGCTGGTGAGGGTAGTCTTGAACGGGTTCCACATAAATCCTGTGTTCGATACCTCGGTGTTTATCTCGATCAGTATCTGTACTATACTGAACATGTGAAAATCATGCTCAGTAAGGCACTCAAAGTAGTCATGGCCCTTCGAAAGCTCTTTCATTCCAGATACATTGATCAAAAGGTCAAAATTATCTGTTACAAGACACTGGTTAGACCAGTTTTGACATATGGATGTCAGATCGGTACAATCAGAGTGCTAGTACTATGGAAAAATTAAGAGTTTTCGAAAGGAAATATCTTCGTGCATGTACTGGTTTGTACAGAAAGCCTGAGATGGATTGGAAACATTATATATCGAATAGAAGAATTTATCAAACTGCTGAAGTGACTAGAGTCGATATTTTCATATTGAAACTTCATCGGAATCATATCGCAAGATCTGTGACTGTGAGTGAAAACCCTTGGATTTCACAGCCGTTCCACCCTACAGACGGGTATATAGCGACTTGCCTCGCTACTGGCTTCATTCCTCCAGAAGCATTCGTGTATTTGGACATGAATCGATATGTTTTTGATTCTGACGGCGTCCCAGTCATATATCACATATATCGACGGGCCACCGATAAGAAGATAAAATATCCTCCGAATTTGAGTTCACGAGATCAACAGTTCCAATGGAGATACTCATTTGCTAAATTCGTTGAGGCTGATCGAGTTGAGACGGGGCAATCTAGGTATTGGTGGCTGAATGACAATGTCTAAATTATTCGTGTTTATTTTCAGTTTTGGTGTTTTACGTTATTTAGTTTTTGAGTTTCAGCTCATTATTGCTACATTTAGTGTTGTTTATTTTTGTTAAAAATTAGGTATAGGTTAGGTTTATATTATGTTTATTATATTAGGTTAGAGATAAGGTTTGACGCTTAGGTTAAGAACATTGTTAAAGATTTTTATAGTATAAGATAAAGTTTTTGATTGCATTTATGAGAATTAAGTTAAAACATATTAGGTGTAGGATCAAAGTTCACTGTAGTGTTAAGATGATAAATAATTTTAGAATAATGTTGGTTGGTTTTTTCTCCTTTTTCCTATTGAATTGCAAAAATATGTAATAATCTTCATTGATTTGAATTTGCTACAGTTTTTTTTAAATGTGTTTAATGATAACGTACAAATTTAGAGAGCCATTTGGGCCATTAGGTTTTTTTATTGTTATTGTTTGGATTTTGCTTTATATTCTTTTAAAATTTATAACGATTAGTAGTAAATAAAGCGCTTTTAACTTTGACTTTGACTTTAGACCCCACATATGAACAGTGTCAAGTTCATCGAGAAAAACGAAGCATTAGTTTAGTAGATAGCAATTAGTTTATGTTATGAAATATGATGCGCAATTGTCTTCGCAATTGTCTTCGCTTGTTGTAGATTTGTAATGTTGTACATATGAAACCATGCGAGTGAGGATTGTTCCGCACGTAAGAAAATGAGTTCATATGGGAAGAAGTACATATGATAGATTTTGATGTAGTTTCTAGGTCTAAAGCGGGTCATGCATATCTATTTATTTATATTGATGCATTAATGAATTTAATTTGAATTCACCTTATGGTTAATTTATTCTGTAAGTATAAATGTATTACGATTCAACTTATCAGGCGATTAATTTGCTTAGGTTTTGATACTTTCGCTATTGTAAGCCAACATCCTCCCCCCCCCCCTTTGAACGAATAGTTCAAAGATGGATTTCTGGATTCACCTGGAGTTCCTCAGCTTTCGCCTTACGTGGTGCGGGTGTTGGGTGACGGTTGCGTGTAGGCAGCATCTTGCACAATTTCCACCCAAAGTACAATAAACAGACCCCCAAAATTGATAAGCCCAAGTATCCAATGGCGAAATGATGCACGTGAGCTGACTTTTTTGTTGGGAGTTCCGTTTTGGTGGCTCGCAGCTTGTTGATACTCTGTTGTAGTGTTTTAACATCGTTTTCTAAATTTTCCTCGTACGTGATCGTGGGATGTACTTTGCTCGTCTGTAATGTGGTGACCTTGTCTTTGATGCTGCATCCGCAAGTTACGTTCATGATGCCCGATCCGGATAGCAAACAGGTTGAGATTGTCGCTCCACAAATGATGTTGATGCTCACAGGTTGGTTTGTTACGTAAATCCAGTGGTTTGCATTCAAGAGCTGGGTCCAACTTACGGTTTCCTTTGTTTTGATGACTTCACAGCTGGAAATGTTGCCCGATTCAGTTAAGATTGCCATTTCGCAGTGGTTGATACTAGATCCCCATCGAAATATCGGATGCCATAGTTTGCAGATGAATTCGGAATAGTCGACAGGAAGACATTTTGAGATTTCCAGTTCAGACATTCAGTAAAATTGATCTCGATGTAGGTTTACTAGTAGAATTTGTGCTGATGAAATAACGGTGAGAAATATTTCATTAGCTAATATGATAATATATTTCGAATATTTCTTGTGACAGAAGCGGAAGCTTTATTCGGAGAATCATTTGCTCGCTTTATATTCTGCTTTCTATGGACATTATTTCGTATAATTTTGCTAAGTGTCCATGATCTCCAGGTACTCGCAAAGTGGGTGGGAGGTGCTCTTGAATCATAATTAGCTGGTCTCGTAGCTGTCTTGAAGTTATCACTTGCCGTGATGAGCCCTTGTTATCACTTCTAGAAGTGTCGATTGTGCACTTTGATAATGTGATATCATCAGAATTAACCGAATTGTTAGAGTGTTGAAGTATTCAGTTATTTTTTCTTGATGGGACTCGTGGTTTATCCCATTAATGGTGTTGAGCGTCTAGTTGAGGTATCTTTCTAGTTCATTTACCCGTTTTTCAACTGCTTTATGTGACTCTTTCAGGATATTTGTAGTGCAATCGATTATGGATGTTTGATTCCTTAGTAGTTCCAGCAAGTATCTGTCATTTTGTTGTAGGTAGTTTATTGTCTCTGACATTTTATCCGCATATCCATCATCCAAAATGCCGAATTGCGAATGAGCGATGTTACTGAATATATTGAGAGGGGATCGTTTTCCTCGACCATGGCCTTCTTGACGCAATAACTCGTTGGTGTCTGTTAATTCCATAACCGTGTTTGCGAATTGAGCTAGAGCTAGTGCACAGGAATGCTTCTTTGCTATTTTGCTACAGAGATTATCTAGGTTTTCAATCTCTTTATTTACAGTGGCTAGCTCCTTCCACTAGTTAGTCATGTTGTAGTAAATAACTTAATCCTATTCATCGAATGACAAGTGAGTGAAACCCATTCGTTCAAAATACAAACTAGGTGCTGATTTGAAAGGTGATATTGTGGTCTGATTGTTTCCTAGTAATGGCAAGACAAGGCATGTGAATAGTAGTAGGCTGATTGGGAGCTGACTTTGGGGCGGTTTTTGAAGAAGGTGGACCTTCGGTTCGGGGTGGACTTGTTGTTTCGTTTGTATTTGCTTGCATCATAGGGTGTGAGGACGCTGTACTTGTGAAGTTTTCTTCGTTCGATTCATCCTTCGTTTCTGCGTCGACCTTTACTGGTAGTGGAGCAAGATTGTGGATTGGCCTTTTGAAAACACCTGTAGCCATTTTTACGATTGAAACTCGGACTAAACCATCATTTCCCTTTATAGTCTCCAAGGTGCGACCAAAGGCCATGGCATGGCCGAGAGATTGCTGTCCTTTATTATAACCATCATGCCAGATTGGGCGTTCTGGGATTGTTACTTCAATTTGGTTTGATAATGCAGCTTCGTTAAATATTCTTTGAAACATCACCGCCAGAATTGATTCTTGAGGTGAATAGTGCGTTACCTGTCTTTCAGGTAAATACAATATTTTTTAAAAAATCATTCCATTTTTCTAATAATTGAGTGGACTTCCCAGGGAAAGTATATTCAAAATCAATATCAACCTGTAATGACAACATTTTGAAAAAATTACAAAATTTAGAAGGTTTCCAATTACCAAATATGGTCCCAAATTTCCATTTTTATATAACGGCCATTCCTTTAAAATGGCATCCAAAGTATTTTCAGTTTTCAAAATGCTCAAGCTACGATATTGAAAAGATTGGCGCCATCTTTCAACAACCTCCCCTTTTGGGCTATCGTTGTACTTAAGCCACAATTTGTGACGATTTGAAAGTTCTTCGTCTATCTCTTGGATAACCAGATTAGTTTCTGTTGCTTCTGATTGTGTTGTTTTACAGCGCTTAAGGCGCGTTCTTAAGTTGAAGTATCTGTCGTGTAATTTCCCCTTTGGATGTTTTCTGAATCGGTTTCGAGCTGCATAGTAAGTATCCTAGAATAAAAATAGTAAGTTTTTCATATTCTACACATTTAAATTTTCTTACAGTATTTTCACTGGGAAAAAATTTAAGAATCTGCTCGGCAATGTACTGAAAGTGGGCCGTTTGTAATTTCGGTTGTCTCAAAACCACGGCATCTATTAAGCAATTCGCCAATATTTGTTGATGCGTTGGAGATAAATTTTTATTCAATTTATAACATTCCAAAACTGATCTTCCTTTAAGTGTTTGTTGTAAGATATCTTCGATATTTACCTATTTAAACGTAAGTGAAATTAATTAAGGAGACAGTACACCCATGAATTTGAAAAGAATCGATTTTTTATGATTGATTTTAGTTCAAAAGGCCTCAAAAAATCTATTCTTAACGAAATTAATTCTTATGTTATATGGTGAAGGTTTTAAACGCAGAGCGTCAAGGTGTTGCATTGGTAAACTACTGCAATTAGTAATTAGTTGCGAGCGAACACATAAAACATGCTCGGATATATTCCCGCCTCATAACTGCAATAGTAGCGAGCAAACAAAACCTATGTACTCGCACTTCGCCAATGAAAATTAGCCATGGAAACACATGCGCAAGTAAATAAGCGAGCAGTTAAGTGAACGAGAAAGCTCAACCCGTAACAATATTTACATCATGAACAAACGGGGTGCTTCGAAGTGAGGTAAGCGGAGAGGAAAACCGAGAGTTCCAACATAATCACTCTCTCGCTCAGTATTCCCACTTTCGCTATTTCACCACGAGTGATCGTGGGAAAGCCGAAAGTTCTGGCTAAAACACTCTGTCGCTCAATGTCCCCAGTTTCGCTATTTCACCTCAGGAGATAGTGAGAAAGCCGAAAGCTTAACCCGAAAGTACTCTCTCGAAGTCGTAAGCTTAAGCGAGAAACACTCTTTCGCTCAATTTCCCCAGTTTCGCAAATTCACCAGTCGAGCAAGCGAGACGAAGCGGGGAGGAAAAACGCTCGTGGAACGAGAGCGCACGTGTTTGACTACTCAGCGCATTTTAAGAGAATTTAGGTCAAAGAATAGTATTTAAACTTCTTGAGCGAGGTGGAAAAGGCAGTTGGAAGCCGAATGCGCAACGACGCGCATCCACAGGAAAACTTTAGCGGAGTAATCGAAGAGTCAAATGGTGAGGTGTTGGCATTGATAGCCGCGTTCCTCTATGCCTTATAGCGTAACCGCTGCTGGCTACCATTGGTAATCTTTCACTAATTACAGGCATCACAGGAGCGACACCGCGGCAGGGCAGCCGACGCAGCAGCGAGCAGTGCAAAGTCAACAGGAGCTGGATTAAACAGCGTCTGCGTGCCACTCTACCCCCTGTCGGCCAGTGGCACCAGACAGGTGGCGGGATCGAAGCGACCGCAGCAGGCTCCCACTCGGAGTTTAGAGCAGGTGCTCAAAGAGGAACCCCGAGCCGGCCCGCGTCCCATTAGTAAGGACGAATATCTGCGCCGGTTGAAGGCGCCTTTGGACACCAGGGATAACACCGCCAAGCAGAGACGTCCACGAGGAGGCCGGCGGGAGCGTCAACGGCACGAGCTCTACGAGCTGCGGCGATTAGCCCGTTTAGCTGTCACATCCACGGAGCGAGCCTTCTTTCGCCGCCAAGCCCGCGAGTTACGTCGAGGGATTCGTCGGGAGATCGCGTCCCGTCACCGCACGGCAGCAAGTCCTGGTGCTCCAGCCACAGACGACATCGCAGCGCCCGCCGACGATCAACTTATTACAAGCAGGGATTCACAAAGAATTAAATAAAGATAAAATAAGAACATAACTCTTGCGTTTCCATTTCAAGGAAGACAATTCAGGCTTTACAGGTGCGTAGGTGAGTGCAGGTGCTGGCAGTATCGCGGGGCTCCCCGGAAGAGGCCGGCAGGACCCCCGGTAGGTAAAGCATAACATAACATTGGCGCAGCCGGTTTTAGTTACCGAACAGCTCTAGTACGGCGACTCGCTGTAGAGTGACCAATTTGGTACAGACTAAATTGGAGAAACGTTCGAAACTGGAATCTTACACTTACACTCTCGATATAAACGCACTCATCCACGCATCCTGATTGCTTGGGCTTCATATCCTTGGAATGGTAGCAAGTACCACCCAGTTGGTGTTAGAGAAACTGTAGTCCTTACCAACCACAGAAGGAGGTGTGTCGTTAGCGACTTGTACGTTAACCCGAAGACACGGTCATTATTAATTGGTAAATCGCGCGAATGGGTGATAGGAATCAGGCAGTAGGAGGAATTCAGCGGACAACTCCAGAAGAAAGCGACGGATTCGTGTTACGAAGCGGCAGAGCACTTTCGACTCCAAAAAGTAAGTCTGAGTCTTCTTGTTCTACCTCAAATCAACAGGTGAAGCGAGAAACCGAGCCCGTTGAATTGGATACAATTATCGAATTAACGAATACAGTTGATAATTTGCATGTGCATCGTTTAGAGCGAATTAGTCAGTTCCGCGAACAAACGAAGCAATTTAAAGAAGAGATCAAACACTTCGGCGGAGTCTCGCTAAACCAGACCAGTTCTTTCGATCTATCGCAATCGCTAAAGACGCTGATTACGTCTCACGATTGGAATTTATCGTTTGAGGCAGGCCCATCCACAAACGCTTCAATTGATCAAGCCAATCATTCTAGTCCTGTTTGTATGACTGGTAAGGGGGTAGAGGTTAAGAATTTTGCAGGCAATATGGCCGATTACGCTAAGGTAGCTAAGTTAATGGGGCAAATGATCCCTTTGTTTTCGGGAGCCCCAAGCCCGTCAATAGTTTTAGACCTGCAGACCTTTATTGGGTGTAGCAGGCAAGTTTGGAAATGTTTGAATAGCCAGGAGCAGGTAGCTTTCATGCAGATCTTTCCGACTCGTCTTCGAGGGGAAGCTTACCAGCTGATATCATCAAAGTTCCCTTCAACTCTAGAGGCGGCTGAGGAGCTCTTAAACCGCGTCTACTTGCCAAGGGAAACCTACCAGGAATTGGTGAGTGGACTCATCTCAGCCAAACAAAGCGCCACGGAATCAGTATTGTCCTACACATCACGTCTGAGGCAAATGCTTAAGCGATGCCAGGAGGCTGCTGTGGTTAAGTATGGCTCAGAGGTAAGTAAAATTGCAAACGCACAGCTGGAGGATTTCGCTAAAAATGCCTTTAGGGGTGGTGTTAACAATCCCCATCTTTGTCAGTATTTGTTGACGCAGGAAACGTCTACCTTCGAGGATTTAGTTACAAAAGGATTAAATATGGAAAAATTGCAGCAGGGGGCTTTCCTCCTTCAGGGTAATCCAATGCAGTTATATCCACAAATATCACAGGTACAACCCACTTTCGGTACTTGGTTGTCTGGTCAACATGCATTTACGCCTCAACAAGCTAGTTACACACCTAATCCGTGTGCTGTTGCTTTCCAGCCACAGGTAGCAATGGCGCTCGATCCAGGTTCAGGCTCGAAGCCATCTAAATGTGCAAAGAGTCTGAAAATCACGTGTAACTTTTGTCATAAGCGAGGCCACACTTATGCGGACTGTTATAGTCGCAAAAATACTCCTTATTGTCCAGAATGTAAGGAGTATGGCCACGATCAGAGGGATTGTAAGGCAAGGCCAGCTACAGCAACACCAGTTGTTAATGAGGGTCCAAGGGTTTTTAGTGTTCAGGTGAAATGTGATTTTTGTGGCCGAAGGGATCATGGCGTGGGTACATGTTTCCAAAAGAAAAGATGGGAAGCCAAGCAGCAGGGAAACGAGACACAGTCGAGTCGAAAATCCCCGGCTCGGCTACAATAAAGACGGTGCAACCAGGAAGCCAATATCTCAGTAGGAAGGTTGAATCTAGGGAGTCACAGGAAGTGGCCGGCGGGTCTGACGCAGTAGATAACAGTTACAGGGAATCAAACCTCATGACCGCAACATTGCCTTTAGATATTGGGAAACAGGGGAAAACTAAATTTACTATAGATACAGGTGCAGAGGTTAGCATAATTAGCAAATCGGCAATACGTGATACTTGTCCAATAGATGTTAGTCGTAAGCTCACTTTGGCAAGCCCTTTTGGGGAAGGAGAAACCCTTGGTTCTACGCAAGGCAATTTCGAGCTTCCCACCAAGCTTCCTTGTACTTTTCATGTGGTAGACGCATTTCAGGGGGCGTTCAATGATGGTCTTCTTGGAAATGACTTTTTGGCAAAAAATTGTAATATAGAAGGTCCTGTTCAGTCACTAGTGTTTCCTCGCACGGAAGCAAATGGCAGTGAATTCAGGGTTCCTCTTGAGTGCCAAGGGGGAACAGTAGATTTGCATCAGTCTTCGGTTGAGGCGCCGAATAGCGCATACGCGTTGTCCAAGAGGGTAGCGAAAAGCGCGGCGTGCTTATCAGACCGGGCTGAGGATGTGAATTGTAGTTCTGTCAAGGGGCACACTAGCAGCCAGGGTGGTTCCGATGGAACCTATCGAGTCAGTTTCGAGGGGGTTATCACATTGTTGCCACGGACACAACATCTAGTGGAGGTACCGGTTCGGTTGGATCAGGAAATGCTTTGTACCGCAAGTTCAATAGCGGATGGCGTGTTCCTAGCCAATGCTCTTCTAGATCCGGTCCGCCCTGTAATAGGGTTAATGAACTCGAGTGAGGCGCCAGTTGCACTTAAAGAGATTGTCTTGGAGCTTAAGAAGTTGGATGGGTATTTGATTGATATTCTAGAGGATACGAATAAGGAGGTGGAAGCCTGTCAAGCGTCTTACAAGGGTCCCCTCGTAAAACAGATAGGTGGTTTAGTATCAGCTGGGGGAGGAACTCAGAAGTTAGCTCATGTTCGGTTAGGGAACAAATGTACTAAACCAGCGCATCAGCTTCCCTCGGCTGATGCTAACCGTAATGCATTGTTGAGACAAGAGCTCTCACTTTATGAACATATCAACTGCGAAGAGAGGACTGCTATTACTGAGTTATGTCAGGAGTTTAGTGACATCTTTTTCCTACCGGGGGATAAGTTGAGCTATACGGAGGCTATAACACATGAGATTCCATTGTTGACGGACCAACCACCCATAAATCAGAAAATGTACCGATTGAGTCAGCCCCAGAAGGACATTATTAATGAGCAGCTCAAGGGGATGTTGGACAGCGATATTGTCCAGCCGAGCAAGAGCCCCTGGAACTCCCCCCTCTTGGTTGTGCCCAAGAAGGCTGGAGCCAACGGAGCCAAGAAATGGAGGGTAGTCGTTGACTTCAGGAGACTGAATGAGAAAACTATAGGAGACGCTTTTCCATTACCCCGTATAGAGGATATTTTAGACCAGTTGGGGCATTCACGGTATTTCAGTACGTTGGATTTGGCCAGCGGTTATCATCAAGTCTTGGTGCACCCAAAGGATCGGCCGAAAACAGCATTTAGCACTAGTTATGGACACTATGAATTTAAGCGGATGCCTTTTGGTTTGAAAGGGGCACCAGCCACTTTTCAGAGGCTTATGAACTACATACTAACGGGTTTACAGGGTTTTGATTGTTTTGTGTACCTCGATGACATAGTGGTTTATGGGAAAAACTTGAGGGATCATATTGATAAGCTACGAAAAATCTTTATCAGACTGAGGATAAACAACTTAAAGCTGCAACCGGAAAAGTGCCAGTTCTTACGGCCTGAAGTAGTATATTTGGGGCATATTTGTTCTCAAACAGGTGCGCGGCCGGATCCGAGTAAGACTAGCTGCGTACGTGAATTCCCAGTCCCCACAACGGTCCGTAGGCTACAATCCTTTCTAGGGCTAGTTAATTATTACCGGAAGTTTATCCCAAATTTCTCCAAGATAGCTAAACCCCTTACAAATTTGCTCCGTAAAGACGTCCGTTTTACATGGACAGATAAGTGTATGGAAGCATTTCAGCTGTTGAAAAATTCGTTGGCGGAACCCCCATTGCTGGCGTATCCTGATTTCTCCCAGCCGTTTAATCTTACCACTGATGCAAGCAACGAGGCACTGGGAGCCGTCCTATCTCAAGGAGAAATTGGCAAGGACCATCCTATAGCCTATGCAAGTCGAACGCTGAACAAGGCGGAGCGTAATTATTCCACTATCGAGAGGGAATTGCTTGCGGTGGTTTGGGCAGTGAAGAATTTCAGATGCTACTTGCAGGGCAGGCGTTTTACCATTTATACGGATCATAAACCCTTAAAGGGGGTGTTTAACGTGTAAGATCCTACCACCCGGTTGGTAAGGTTCCACCATAAGTTGTCGGAATTTGATTACCGCATTGAGTACAAGCCGGGGAAGTATAATACCAATGCCGACGCGTTGAGTAGGATCCCCCAGGACTTGGTAAATGAAGTGGGTAATAAGTATCAGTGCGGTGCCTTAACTCGAGCGCAAAAACAGCGGGAACTGCTTGGGCAAGCTCTGGAAGGTGGGTCAGCGGAGCCGACACAACGAGTCCAACAGACAAGCAGGGATGCCACTACCGCCGGTACCAATGAAGCAAATAATACCGGATCTTTGCATATCGAGCCGGAGCAACGGGAGTTACCGGACTTCTCTTCCGAGGGGCTCTGTGTAAATCCAGGACTGGGAGGTCTCCACGGGGATAGTGGAGACTGTGCAGCTGATGGAGAGGTGACAATCAAGGTTAAATCTTGCCAGACTGAGGTACAACCTGAGATCCTGACTCTTAATACCCCAGAAGAAGTGGGAGCAGCCTTGTTGGAGTTTCACGACTCCCCTTTTGGGGGACATCAAGGGGTTGCGAAAACGTATAGGAAGATTCGTAGGAAGTATAAATGGAGGAATATGCTATCGGACATTAAGAAATATGTGAAGAAGTGTAAGAAATGTCAGGTTATGAAGACTTCTCCCCAGCACCGCATGCCAATGGTTGTCACGGACATAGCGGAGAGGCCGTTTGATAAAGTATATTTGGACATCGTGGGGCCCCTCATTGAGACAACTTCGGGAAATAAATACATTTTGACCTTTCAGGACAATTTAACAAAATTTGTGGATTGGTACGCTTTACCAAACGCTGAGGCGGAGACAGTAGCCAAAGTATTCTTTGACGAAATTATAGCTAGGTATAGAATACCCAAGCAGCTAGTTACCGATCAGGGGGCTAACTTTGTAGGGAAATTATTCAAGCAAACATGCAGGTTATTGAATATAAGGAAAATGCAAACTACCGCTTATCATCCGCAATCCAATGGAGCATTGGAACGAGCCCATAGACCCCTTGTGGAATATTTGAGATCCATGGTGGATGACAACCCGCAGGTTTGGGATCAATTTTTGCGTACGGCCGCGTTTGTGTATAATAACAGTCAACATGATAGCACGAAACTCACTCCAATGGACTGTCTCTATGGGTTCACGGCAGACGTTCCGTCGAACTTAAAGAAGGAGCCAGCCCCTCTCTATGACCATGAGAACTATTATCTGTTATTAAAGCACAAATTACAGAAGATGTATACTTTGGCACGTAAGAATATGATGGAGAGTAAATTAAAGTCTAAGGCCCATTATGATAACAACGTCAGGCCAGTTACTTTCCATATAGGGGATAAAGTTTTGCTCAAAAACGAGAACCGTAAGCACAAGCTCGTGCAAGTATGGGTTGGGCCATATGAGGTCAAAGCCGTTACTTCCCCCGTCAACACCACGATTGCGATAAGGAAAAAACTGGTCAATGTTCATAACAATCGACTTAAACCATATTATGAATAAATTGTTCTAATCCCTTTCTCCCTTTTTCTCTTTCGTATTTCTAGTAATGGCTGTCGGCATCGTCATTTTAAGCCTGCTCTGCGTTGGTGTTTTGGCAGCCGCGAACGAGGATCTGAAACCATATTCACTGGAGAGCATAGCGAACACGGGGATACTGTTTGAAGATGTTGGCAGTCTGTTGAGCTACCACAGTACCTGGAGCGTCGTGATGGAGTTAAATCTAGGGGAAATCCAAGAGCAAATAGGAGTAGCGGAACGTGCTGAACACCTCGTTAAAATGCTTTGTGCTGGTAAGGGCTTGGGATGTGCGGAGCAGTTAAGGCATGTCCATAGCCTAGTAGAGAACCTTAAGACTCGCTCTCAAGCTCTGTTTGAGTCACTGATGCCTAAAAGGGCTAAAAGGTCATTCATTGATGGAGTCGGGAGGGCGCTACATTCGCTATTTGGTACCATGGACGACGAGAATGAGAAGGAGCTATACAGTCAGTTAGATAACCTGGAGGACAAAGAAAGGGAATTAGTCAAATTGGAAAAACAAAGGATTAGTGTTGTAAACGTATCCTTGGAGGAAATCCATAAACCGCTGTCGGATGTGATTAGCAGACAAGCGGAGCTTGGCTTGCAAATCAAGGATATTTTTCTTATGACCGATAAATTACTCGCAGCGGAGCGAAGGAACGTGGTACTGACTTCATTACTAGCTCAATTACTAGAGATTGAGGCAAGGCAACGCACCATCATTGACGTTGCTGTGTCGGTGCAGAACAATATTATTCATCCCCTTCTGATTTCCAGCAAAAGGTTGCATGAAATATATATTAAACCGGGTAATAGATGTCCTGAATTCTGCGAGCAAATCTTGACACAAGCGGCGGAGTTGCAGCATTTCAGGAGGAAAACCAAACTAGTGGTACTAATCACCCTGCCTATTTTCCAATTGCCCCTTATGAGGTTATATCAGATACATCTTTTTCCAATCAGAACCAACGGAACACTGTTTCTAATACCTTCTGTGGAATACACGTTCATAGCAGCGGACATTACCACTCAGCAATTTCTGCTCCTTACGGACAATGCAAGTCACAAGAAAATAAAACATCCGGTACCGGGTGACCTTTACGTGGCACCGTTAACTGCGCCGATTGTTCAGTCGCCACCGTCTACAAACGAAATCATATCACTCCTGTACAACCCACTCAAACTGAAGACGGTGCTTCCCCTGCGAGTTAGTACATCAATAACCGACTCCTTGATCAAGCTGAGCAAACCTAACAGTTGGATATATTTTCTACAGAATGAAACGCCCATCCATATCCACTGCGATAATAGCGTCACATCCTACCGGCTGCGCCAATGTTATGTTATGCTTTACCTACCGGGGGTCCTGCCGGCCTCTTCCGGGGAGCCCCGCGATACTGCCAGCACCTGCACTCACCTACGCACCTGTAAAGCCTGAATTGTCTTCCTTGAAATGGAAACGCAAGAGTTATGTTCTTAGTTTTATCTTTATTTAATTCTTTGTGAATCCCTGCTTGTAATAAGTTGATCGTCGGCGGGCGCTGCGATGTCGTCTGTGGCTGGAGCACCAGGACTTGCTGCCGTGCGGTGACGGGACGCGATCTCCCGACGAATCCCTCGACGTAACTCGCGGGCTTGGCGGCGAAAGAAGGCTCGCTCCGTGGATGTGACAGCTAAACGGGCTAATCGCCGCAGCTCGTAGAGCTCGTGCCGTTGACGCTCCCGCCGGCCTCCTCGTGGACGTCTCTGCTTGGCGGTGTTATCCCTGGTGTCCAAAGGCGCCTTCAACCGGCGCAGATATTCGTCCTTACTAATGGGACGCGGGCCGGCTCGGGGTTCCTCTTTGAGCACCTGCTCTAAACTCCGAGTGGGAGCCTGCTGCGGTCGCTTCGATCCCGCCACCTGTCTGGTGCCACTGGCCGACAGGGGGTAGAGTGGCACGCAGACGCTGTTTAATCCAGCTCCTGTTGACTTTGCACTGCTCGCTGCTGCGTCGGCTGCCCTGCCGCGGTGTCGCTCCTGTGATGCCTGTAATTAGTGAAAGATTACCAATGGTAGCCAGCAGCGGTTACGCTATAAGGCATAGAGGAACGCGGCTATCAATGCCAACACCTCACCATTTGACTCTTCGATTACTCCGCTAAAGTTTTCCTGTGGATGCGCGTCGTTGCGCATTCGGCTTCCAACTGCCTTTTCCACCTCGCTCAAGAAGTTTAAATACTATTCTTTGACCTAAATTCTCTTAAAATGCGCTGAGTAGTCAAACACGTGCGCTCTCGTTCCACGAGCGTTTTTCCTCCCCGCTTCGTCTCGCTTGCTCGACTGGTGAATTTGCGAAACTGGGGAAATTGAGCGAAAGAGTGTTTCTCGCTTAAGCTTACGACTTCGAGAGAGTACTTTCGGGTTAAGCTTTCGGCTTTCTCACTATCTCCTGAGGTGAAATAGCGAAACTGGGGACATTGAGCGACAGAGTGTTTTAGCCAGAACTTTCGGCTTTCCCACGATCACTCGTGGTGAAATAGCGAAAGTGGGAATACTGAGCGAGAGAGTGATTATGTTGGAACTCTCGGTTTTCCTCTCCGCTTACCTCACTTCGAAGCACCCCGTTTGTTCATGATGTAAATATTGTTACGGGTTGAGCTTTCTCGTTCACTTAACTGCTCGCTTATTTACTTGCGCATGTGTTTCCATGGCTAATTTTCATTGGCGAAGTGCGAGTACATAGGTTTTGTTTGCTCGCTACTATTGCAGTTATGAGGCGGGAATATATCCGAGCATGTTTTATGTGTTCGCTCGCAACTAATTACTAATTGCAGTAGTTTACCAATGCAACAAAGGCCCCATAATTGGCGATTTTCTCTTATTTCGTTCGTCGCGCCTTTCTTTCAGGAAAATCTGCTCTGGGAACATTTCTGTATATACATATATATATATATATATATATATATATATATATATATATATATATATATATATATATATATATATATATATATATATATATATATATATATATATATATATATATATATAATATATATATATATATATATATATATATATATATATATATATATATATATATATATATATATATATATATATATATATTGTTACATGCACAAATAATTACACGTACAAATAATTCTGCGAGCTACTGTCGCAATTGTTTTCATCATCGTTAAGAACGTCAACGAATGAATTTACTCGAACCCACGAGAACGCAACAAGCATGATCAACATCTGCAAGTGACGTCACTCCATTCATGAACTTGCTCGAACCTACCAGGTACCTCTCGGTAGAACATTCGCCAATGTGCGAGAAATGGGTGAATAGGTAGAGACCCTATATAAAGGCGAGCTGAATGAATGGGGAGGATCATTCATTCGACCGCGAGAAGAACTGTGATTGTGTGTGGGAAGCGATATTCTTCAAGTAGTAGAAAAGTGTGTTTCGTAATAGTGAAGTAATTTAGAAGACAATTGCGATAATAAATTTATGGACAAGTGTTAGATAATTTTAATAGTGACAATTAAAATTAGTGAAAGTGTTAACTGATTATTGTGCATTTTATTTAATTAAATAAACACTTTTAACTTAAATTAAAAGACATTGCGTTTTCACTTTCCCGGAACATTAAAATTATTGGCCGCGAACCAATAACACGCGACAATGGTGTCAGAAGTGAGAAAGAAAATTTTGGAAGTGAAAACGATTAAACATTTTTGAAGTGCACAATTGTGGAAGTTAACGTGGAAAAATAGCCGAAACAATAAAAATGCCAGGAAATTTAAATCTAAAAATTAATCAATTGAGCATATCGGAGCTCAAAGAGGAGTTGGAACAACGAAATCTGGCTACACAAGGTACAAAGGCCATACTGATTGCACGCTTGCGTGATGCGATAGAGTCGGAAGGTGCGTATCTAGATTCGGGTGAGCCTACAGATGCAGAAAAAGGCGCAGAAGGTGGTGAAGCTGAAACAGCAAAGCTAAAGGAACCAGAAAATGCGCTGATGCAAATGTTGATGCTGATGCAGCAAGAGCAGCGACAACAGTCATCCAACTTAACGACGAAGCTAGATGAACAATCAGTGAAGCTGGACCAACAAGCGATCGTAATCAAGGAAGTGCAAAAACAGTCAACCGAAATAAAAGTGGAGCTCGGTAGCCTGAACAATCAAATTAAATGCGTCGAGGAAAAGGTTTACCAGGTCGAGGAGAAGGTCAGCCAGGTTGAGGAGAAAATTAACTATGAGATCAGCCAGGTCGAAAAGAGAATGAACCATGAGATGGAAAAAGTGAAAAAAGAATTGAAAGCAGCAAAGGCAGTAGTAACCACCTCACCAGCCCCGCTTATAACCGCAGCGCAAAGCACATCCAGAAATGTGCGAGCACCAATATTCGATGGGCAAACGGTCTGGAGTATTTACGAAATCCAGTTTGAAGCCGCCGCCAGGATAAATCACTGGAATGAGCAGGAACGAGCAACTGCGTTAATTCTGGCTCTAAGAGGCCCAGCTGCCGAGCTTTTGCAGACTATCCCCGTTGAGCTGCATTCAAACCCGGCTGCTATAATGAATGCGCTGGACATGCGTTATGGAGACGATCATCTGAAGCAGATTTACCGGGCGCAGCTACGGCATCGGATGCAGAAGTCTGGCGAAACCTTGCAGCAGCTAGCACAAGACATTGAGCGATTGGCACTTTTGGCTTACCCAGCGTACGACCCAGAACATCGAGATGACGTAGCAGCAGAAGCATTCATCAGCGCCTTAAAGGACAAGGAATTGCAACAAGCCGTGCGGTTAGCTCAAAAGCAAACAGTCAAGGAAGCATTGGCTTATAGTTTAAATTTTGAGGCAGCCAAAAATGTGACCCGCACCACTGTCCGGGTTCGTGAGGTAGTGACAGATAAATCCAGGTGTGAGCGCGTGGGAAATGAGCGAGAGCTGCAGGTGAATGGTGCGCCTAGATGCTGGAGTTGCGAGGAAAAAGGGCACCTGCAAAGAGACTGCAAGAAGGGGAGAAGACCGAGCTATTGTCCAGGGTGGTGGAGATCCAGACCGTGTCAGGAGCCTAGAATGGAGGCCCATCAAACTGCAAGGGCCAACTTCGTGGGCCGAACGTTGGCCACGAGTATCGACATCCCCAGCACCGTGCCAAGGCAACATCGTGGAGAAGCAGACAGATGCCTTCCTGGTCAAGTTGATGAAGAACAATGCACCCTAACAAACGACACTGGTGCAACCCGATCGACGATCCGACCATACCTAGTGAGGCCCCAACTGCTCCACAAGGGCAGAGTTCATGGAATCGCTGACGCCCTATCTCGTCATCCATGTCCAGCTAACTACAAACATTGCCAACGGATTGAGGAAAAGGAGCCGCCCGTTGATCTGCGAGTGATAACGGCCGAATTCGATGAAGGTAGGTCATCGGAGGAGATTCGAAACGCCCAGTTAGCCGATGAAGATATCGGACCATTGCTCATATGGAAGGAGACGACTGGGCGACCGGAGTGGAAGGACGTTTCGATGCATGGCGCAACCCTGAAAAGCTATTGGGCACAATGGAACTCCCTACAGGTGGAGGGTGGCGTACTCAAGCGGAAATGGGAAACGGCGGATGGCAGCTCCTATAGGATGCAAACTAAACTACCCAAAAGCCGAATCCACGATGTGGTAAAGGAAATGCATGAAGGCTCCTCGGGAGGCCATCTTGGTGTTAACAAAACCTTAGCGAAATTGCGGGAAAGATTCTACTGGCTCCACGCTCGAGAAGACGTAGAGGACTGGTGTTGGAGATGCACAATTTGCGCTTCCGTCAAAGGCCCAAAGCGACGACTGCGAGGACAAATGCAAACCTATAACGTAGGCGTGCCATTCGAAAGGATTGCTGTTGACATCGCAGGACCCTTTCCTGAATCTGAATGGGGAAATCGATGCACATTGGTTGTCGCCGATTACTTCAGCAAATGGCCCGAAATCTACCCTATTCCCAACCAGGAAGCAACTACTGTAGCCAAACAGTTAGTGTTAAATTGGGTCAGTAGGTACGGCGTACCTGGCGAACTACATTCGGATCAAGGCCGAAACTTTGAGTGACTAGTTTTTGGCGAAATGTACGAGCCACTCGGAATACGGAAAACGAGGACAACACCGCTGCATCCCCAATCCGATGGAATCGTCGAACGGTTCAACGGCACGCTCAATAAACACCTTGCCAAAATGGTTGACGAGAACCAAAGGGACTGGGACCGACATATCCCACTATTTTTAATGGCGTATAGAGCCGCTGAACATGCGTCGACGGCCAAGCCCCAGCCAAAGTCATTTTTGGAAAGACTATTCGTTTGCCAGCCGATATAAAGTTCGGAACACCCCCTGAGAAACCCCAAACGATCTCGGAGTACGCAAGTGATCTAAGACAACGGTTGAACCAGATACATCGGACAGTGCGAAAACACCTCGAATCGGCTACTGACCGCAAGAAGACCAGGTATGATCTAGAGGCTAATTCTACTGGCTTCCAGCAAGATGACTTGGTGTGGCTTTATAACCCGCAACGGCGAAAGGGTAGGTCTCCAAAGTTGCAACATAATTGGGAGGGACCATACCGGGTTACAAAGCGAATCAACGACGTCGTAAACCGAATACAGGAACACCGTAAGCCGAGAGCTAAAATGAAAATCGTGCATCTGGACCGTCTTGCCCCATATTACACCCAGGGAGAATTGACTACAAATAGCGACACATCTTTTCGGGGCGAAAAGAACTGAGGTGGGGGCAGTGTTACATGTACAAATAATTACACGTACAAATAATTCTGCGAGCTACTGTCGCAATTGTTTTCATCATCGTTAAGAACGTCAACGAATGAATTTACTCGAACCCACGAGAACGCAACAAGCATGATCAACATCTGCAAGTGACGTCACTCCATTCATGAACTTGCTCGAACCTACCAGGTACCTCTCGGTAGAAAGAAATGGGTGAATAGGTAGAGACCCTATATAAAGGCGAGCTGAATGAATGGGGAGGATCATTAATTCGACCGCGAGAAGGACTGCGATTGTGTGTGGGAAGCGATATTCTTCGAGTAGTAGAAAAGTGTGTTTCGTAATAGTGAAGTAATTTAGAAGACAATTGCGATAATAAATTTATGGACAAGTGTTAGATAATTTTAATAGTGACAATTAAAATTAGTGAAAGGGTTAACTGATTATTGTGCATTTTATTTACTTAAATAAACACTTTTAACTTAAATTAAAAGACATTGCGTTTTCACTTTCCCGGAACATTAAAATTATTGGCCGCGAACTAATAACACGCGACAATATATATATATATATATATATATATATATATATATATATATATATATATATATATATATATATATATATATATATATATATATATATATATAAATATAAATATATATATATATATGTATATATATATATATATATATATATATATATATATATATATATATATATATATATATACATATATATATATATATATATATATATATATATGTACATATATATATATATATATATATATATATATACATATATATATATATGTACATATATATATATATATATATATATATATATATATATATATATATATTTATATAAATAAATATATATATATATATATATATATATATATATATATATATATATATATATATGTATATATATATATATATATATATATATATATATATATATATATATATATGTATATATATATATATATGTATATATATATATATATATATATATATATATATATATATATATATATGTATATATATATATATATATATATATATATATATATATATATATATATATATATATATATATATATATATATATATATATATATGTGTATATATATATATATATATATATATATATATATATATATATATATATATATATATATATATATATATATATATATATATATATATATATAGTTGCGTATTTTATACTCCTCTAACACAAACATGAGTAATCTACGATTCGTACTATATTGATAAAAATGATCTTACATTCAAATAAGAATCATTTCCAGATGTTTTCGATGATGATGCAGGACTGTTGCAGTATGCCGATGAGTCGTCTATCCACTTAAGTAAATCACGCTCGGTAGAAAGAGAGTCGTTCTTTGGCTCAATCTTAACATAAGAAAGACGAAACGATTTACTGATCTGATAAATCATAAATTTTTGTATTTTCATTACCTTTTCTTTTATCCACAATTTTAATTTTTCTCTGAATTTCGTCTTTTTACCAATTTGGTCGGATTTAGGTAGAAGCTGATTGAGGTCGTCATTATTTAAATATTCTTACTCACGAATACCTACTCCTGCATCTGAAATAAAGGATGATAGCGAACTTGAAAGCCAATGAACAAAATGTTTAAGTGGTATTCTGTTTCTTAGTTTCACGCTTGAATTTAACATTCGTGGACTCATTTTATATTTTACCTTTGAGATATGTGAGAATATCATCAAGTCCCCAAGATTTCAAAAGTTCGAAAAGTTCTTCGTCTTTGTAACCCTGAACTTCAGACTCAACATAAATCACTTGTAGATCGTCAAAGTTTTTGCTCATTTTGACTTTACCTACGGTGTAATTAACGATAGATTTTGATTAGTTGCCATTGAAACTTAATTTTTAAGCATTTTTGGAAATTTTAGGTAAGTTGCTAAGATTTTACTAAATAATGTGACAGAAAGGCCAAAATTTAATTATTTCCTGACATGTCCAACAAAACATATTTTTATATTTGTACAAAATTTGACATTCGACAAAATTTGACATTCGACCAAATCGATCGATATGCTGATCAAACAAGGATGGGAGTCTTGAGTTGAGTATGGCCTAATCCTGGATTATTCCAGGAAAGACGTTAGACAAACTCTGGATGATGTGAAATCAACTGCATATAAAATCCGTGGCAGAACAATCAATTTGCTTTATTGCCCGTGAAAAAGAAGGAATAGTTTGATGACGAATGCCGATATGCACCTGATAAGATAGTTATACAATCAAAGCTAAAAAGTTGGGCATACCAGGACGCACGTCATTCCTCAACTTTAATAAAAAACAGTAATTGACCTACCAATTGTTAATTTCGTTGTTAGAGAAATTCCAGACCGGGTCAATTGTATAGATTCAAGGTCTTCAACAGTCGAACTGATGTGGCATTAGTTTAATAACAGAATTAACGTCTAGAAAGTCAATTACTGTTCTGTATAAAAGTTGAGGAGTTACACACGTTACTTTCAGCTTTTGTAAAATTACTTAAAATCTACTTTATTCAAGCTAGAAATTAGACTTGGTAAGGTTTTCACAACCATAAATGACAATGCCAATATTACCAGCATTACATCATCTAAAACTATCTTATTCACTGCTCTAAGTTTAATTTAATCTTACTTCGATATTTTCTTCGATAGCATTTGATACTGGAGCTACTCCTCAAGCTGTATTTCGATTTAAAAGTCGAAAAATCTTCGGCGAAAAAGTCAATGATCGATGTAAATTGTTTTATTACTCTTAAAAGATTAATGGTTCATGTAAACATTTACATTAATCATTAAAAACTCAATGATAAAGGTTTACATTTATTTTCAAAAGATTACTGGGTAATGAAACGTTATTGCATTAAAAAATGCATTATTCAAAACACTGATTTTGCCGTTGCTAGCTCTTAGACTAATGTCTATAATATTTATATTTCATTGAGTTTTTCCTAGTACTACGTTTTGAATTTTATATGCGCGAATGTAACTTTATTTTTTGTTATATGTTGATATTTACAGAAATCACATTCGAAAACAAAGGTTGGTTCATGAATATTGGTCTTGGTCACGTGCAAATTTCCACAAAACATTTCCGTTTGAGCTGACGTAATGATATGCTCCGGAAGATCGATGCAAGAGATTTGTAACTACCAGGTAGCAACTTTTTTCAGCACAGGCATATCTTCGAAGGTTCTCGCAATGCTCATTTTCTCCATAAGGAAAAAGTTCACCACGATTATCTTTATCAGGAGCAGAGAACAATGTACATAAGCAAACATAACATTTCATTCAACGATACTGTACAACCTTTGTAGTAATCGACCAGTCGCCTAACCAAACTGCTCGAAAACCATCAAATAAATTTCGCAAACCATAAAGTAAATTTAAAAAAATTAATTATTTTAATCTACAATTAAAATTTGGACACAGCAATACCTTTATTCCGCAACCCATCCACGAATTGCACTGCTAAAATGCAATTTACAGTCGATGGATGAAGGGCTCGTCAACTGCTGTTGCGACAGGTCGTCAACTGCCGTTGCGACAGGTCCCGTACGGTGGCTGTTCAGAGAAGTGAGCAGTTTTGCTTGGGTGGATCGAGGAGTCGATGACGGGTTGCCACACAGGGCACACGCCACAAGAACCGCGCGGAAAACAAAAATTAACTTAGACGGTGAATCAACATCAGTCGAGGGCGTAGAATTTCAATTGCCGCGTAAATTTTTTTTGTTGAATCGCAAAACGTTGTTCACGGAATTCGTTATCTGTCATCGCGGAAAATTTTGCGTAAGGCGAGAGAACGTAAATAGATCGAGTAACCTTTTCTCGTGCCCCATTACACGTTACTTGAGCTGCCACCAGAGAGCAAGAAAATTTAATTTTGTGTTATGCACGGGAGTGACGCTTTCGTGCAGTGATATTTTAATTTGTTTCCGATTCAAGCAGACCAAAAGCGTCGCACCCAGGAAATTTTTTCGTTACAGAGAAATATTTGTGGACGACACTGGCGTGGATAAATCGCCAGGGGCAGATTGACTCAAAAGTGCGCTTTTCCCACTCTAGTCCACCCGAACGGCATCGCTAGCGGCACAGAGGGGGTTTGATCTTGGATCCAATATAGACGCTTTTGAAGGGAGAGTTCAATCCGTCTCTGCTCAGACATTTGGGTCGAACTTCTCTGATTGAGGCACGGTCTAATACGGATTTCAGCATCGATTAATAGAAAATTTTCGTGCGCGTCATTACCGCCACCTAGTCAATAGCTTGCTAGTAAGTTTAACTCTGAATTTCCCGATCAAAGTGACCTTTCTACGCACTGGTGGTTGTCCCAAGTCTGGTGCGAATCTCTTGATCTTGTGGAGAAATTTTACTTTCACGTCTTTCTTGGACGTTCAGGAATGTTTGCGGATAAACTGAATTCTCCCCTGGTATTTCTTCGATCGAGGCAAGAAGTGGCTTATCGTAAAGTGACCGTGCTAGATGGAAAGGAGTGAAATTTCCAATTCTTAGTGGCCGAAAATTTTCGTCGTTGAAAATTCATGTCGTTCCGAGTGCAATGGGGGGAAAAGTTTGACACCAGTGGAGAGGGTTGGCATACTAGGGTTGCGCCTGATAATGGGCATTGGTGATGACTGAGTGATAATAATTGGTGCTTTTTTTGTCATCGCGATAAGTGAAGCAAAACACTGAAGTTTGACGTCGGTGACCGCAAATGCCGAAGACGTCGTTGTACCTGGCGTGGAAAAGAAATCCGGCGGAAAACTGCAGGAAGAACGCACTGTGAGAAAAAATTGCCCGCTAGTTAGTCATGTAGTGATGGCTCTTGTTGGTCTAACGGCGATGCTCAAATTTAAATAAATCGGGTTCAAGTTGAGTTCAAAGCCACAAGTCAAACGTCGAAGGTTCCATCACAGTAGAATATATAACCATATTCATCGCTGACTTTAAACAAAAATTCACATAGAGTAATGGACATGTTTGATTTGTGGTTTTGATTAAGATGGAGCACCTCATCTCTATCAAACTGAGCCTTCAGGCATTTACTACGAATGTTAAGCTAACTCATCTGTGCAATCAGCCAAATCTGTGAGTAAATGTCTCGAAAAATATTATAAACCAGAAGAAGTGAAAACGGAAGACGGTGCTGTTAAATTATTAATTAAAGCTTTGCTTTAAGTTGTCAAATCAAAAAAATTTGGAAACGAAATCAACCGCTTTAAATGCTAGATACCGTTAAGATTGAATCATACATTACGAATAGTGATATAAGAAAAGATAATACCGCCAACTTACAAAGTTTTTAGGTCTTATCCGCCCCTTCTGTGAGCGATCGTCGAGGAGGATGGGTGAGTACCCTTTTTGTTTCTTTTATTTTTCATTAATTAATTATAATTAAAAATTTCTTCTTGCGACGAATAAGATTTTATCAACATTTTCAAATCTATCATACTATACATAATAATTACACACAATGTAGCATTAAACGCACTACAATTTCACACAATAATATATTTTCAAGTGTAATGTGCAAAATATCACTTCCACTGCTATTAATTAATTCCATCAATAGTCGGCGTGTCTAATAAACTTAATTAATTTGTGTAATGAATCATGCGACGCCACTGGCGACCACTACTAACACACCTTGCTGCTAGGTGGCTTGTCATTTCACGTTGGTTGCGACGAGCGCACATCCCACGTCAAGAGGGTTTACAGCCACATGGAGTGAAGTAAGCACGAAGTGGCCGCCACCCAAGAAGAACTTTTAGCTGATACACCCTCGCCACCTGCATCGCCTAAATCTTTATCGCCTAAAGATCCATTTTCGGAAGCATCTTCACGTGGAGGCAGTGCATTTATTTCATCCAATCGTCGTGTAATTTTAAGGCCGTCACAAGAGCAGAGTAGCAGTGACTCATCAACAGGTGAACAAACAAAGAAGAATCCGTTTACAAACCAACCGAAAAGGTATGTAAGTTGACCTTTATGTCCTGTTTGTAGTGTAACAATAAAATGAAAAGAACTTTAAATACGATTCCCTTAGTGAGTTTTCGTCCACCGCTCTAATGGTCTGCCTTTTCGGATTCCTCCTGAGCTCTTTCTCTTACATTTTGCGAGAAAACAAAAGTCAAGTCTTTTGTTACGTGCATATAATTCAATCCCCAGTGGAACAACAGTTTATCAAATAATCACATCCAGCCAGGAAGCGACCTTCTGTGTACCTGCTCTAGGACCTTCTCCCGAAGATCAACCTCGAAAGCGTGAGATTCGATTGTAGAAAAATCGAGAAGCCGCACGTGAATGTCGACGCAAGAAGAAGGAATATATCAAGTGCCTGGAAAATCGGGTAGCGGTCCTAGAAAACCAAAATAAAGCTCTAATTGAAGAGTTGAAAGCACTTAAGGAATTATACTGTCAGCAGGAAAATGATTGAGAAAGGCCTAAATCGAAAAAATTGGATTAGTCTACTTTATAAATACCAGTAAAAAGGTACAAAATATTATTTTAAGTTGATGCTTCTCTTATTTTTACTGTGCAACAGAATATAGAATATTTCTGTCATATTTCTTTCTATCATTGCTGCCTTTGCTTCTTTCAAATGGCATTAGTGAAATTTAACAAGAATTTATGTAAAGATAGCCTTGAGTAATATTGTATGTGCATTAAAAAAGGCTTTTTGGTTCATCGCATCAAAAAATGGAAAGGTTTTTACACTTAAAAACAATTGATGACTATGGGAAATCGAAATTTGCATGGAATTTACTTCTCATTTTACATCATCATGAAACATGAACTTCGCTCAAACGAAGGAAGTTTTCAGAAAAGTGTTATGTCATCAAAGTTGCACGTTTCACCACTACAACTTGTATTAAATTTCTAAGATATGAACAAAGATGTTTTGTATAGCGTTGAAACTACAAAGATTTTCATTGCGCATGAAATGTGTGCGTTTCAATGCAAATGGTTGTAATTGTTCACCAGCCTATTAGTAGTCAGGTGGTAAACAACACAATAATTTTTTTTATGTACATAAAAAGAACACCCTCATAAAACTTGGTTTCGAATATATGTAAACTATGTAAGTGAATGTAAAAAAATGCACATATAATTGTTTTAATCTAGTGGACAAAATTGAAACGTGCTTTGATGTTACATACCGTGATTAAAAACCGTCGGGAAGCATATAAGTCTTGCAGCAAAATTTGCAAAATACAAGTTGTATGGCTGTTATTTTTGAAAGGATTACAAAAAAAAATTGAATCATTATTTATCTATTTTATGTACTTGGTATGGATTTTAAACCATTACAAGAATACTTAAATAAATGATTAATATATTCGAATTGACACATCAACTATCAATATCAGATAGGTTGAATTATTGGTGTAGTGAAATCATTGGAAAAATAACTTATTTCCTTTAAATAAAAACACGAAAACATTTATTTTATGTAATGTGATATACTTTTTTTGATGTTGGTAATAAAATATTTCATTAGAAGTATATTTCACAAAGATACTTAGATAGTATTTTGGAAGTGCTGCTTTTATTTGTAAGAGAAGATAAATAATGGTAAATTAGAAAAAAATTCAAGTCGACGATATAAAATTTAACTATTGTAAATATTTAAAGCTGGAAAAAATAAGCCATGAGGATTGAGTAAATACATAAAATTGTGTAGGTTTAGATCAAGCTATAATTATCATTATAAATAATGTAGTGTACTTTTATGGTAACGAAAATTATTTCTATGTATGGTCATATAAATGTAAAGTACATAAAATAATATGAATTGCTAACTCAAAACACGGCTTTCCTTCTCTATTTCAGCGGGAAATAGAGTGCAGGGTAATTATGCCGTCGCGAGTGTAGGGTTTGGGAAAATCCGCTGAGGTCGGTTTCGCGTCGCGCGCGGTACGCGGTACCTTAGTTGTATTGTGTTATATGTTAATATGAAATGAGAAATTAATTTAAATAAAATACCTCCGTCGTCTAGTCCGATTTTACTCTGGCCAAATTGTGACGTGCACCAAAGCTAATGCTTTTATGCAGCAAACAAGATCTAAGTTTGGCCGAAATATCCAGCCAAAGTATTTTTATGATCAATAAAAATCTTTCCCTTTTGTCTTTTAATAAAACCAGCCTAAGATACACTTTGGCCGAACTCTTTATTATGAGACGGGTCAGAATTCACTGATCCCGAATCAATACATTACTTTTCCTTTTATACAAATTCTATTCGTAAATCTACTTCTCACGCCCTCATTATTCAACATTCAATTTGTGTGGTCATGACACACAAATCAATTAACACCTCGCATTCCCATTCATTATACTCATCATCCCTATGTATGAATGCAATTTATGACCTATTTTCTAGGTCATAAATTCCATCGTCTCAAGTGCATATGACTAGGACGCTAGCATGCACATGGCAATTCGAATGCGGAAGAAAAGTGAAAGTGAAAGAAATTGAACGTTGAGTAATGAGGTAGGTTTCACGTTACATATGATCGTCGTCACATTAGTCTTTGCGATGTGTTTTGTTTTCATATTCCAATGCAATGGCTCACGAAAGTAATTTATGACCTTGCCATAGGATTGGAATATGAGACGAAATGTATTTGTTACAAATTGAGTTCACATTCGTTATGAATACAATTTGAGTATTTGTATTATGCATGAATGATTCATTAAATTGAGTTTATGCAACTTATGTATTGAGAATCATTATGGGAATCATTACACCCTCCGCGTTTTTGTTGTTGAGCGTATATTCATATTAAGCGAAGCAATGAAGTTTCATAACCTTATTACAAACATTTATATAATCTTAACTGATTGTTATGTAATTCTTTTAATACTCCATTGACATCGATTATGGAGTTTACACCTTTCTTATCTTTTACTATAAAAGGACCCATATACGGTTTTTGATTTTTCTTACAGTTATTATTCTTAATTAATACCTTATCACCGATTTCAATGTTTAATGCATTAATATCTATTTGCTTTTCCAATCTTTTCTTTTTAACGTTCTCTATTATTTCTTTCGTTTAATTTATGGTTGTTTTCAATCTTAATTTCAATTCATTGGCAAAGTTGTCAAGATTGTATGTTTTCGCAGACAATTTTTCATCATTTGGTAAATAAGCTAATTTTCCGAAAACTAATTCGTATGGTGTGTAACCAGTATCTACATTAGGTGATGTATTATAAGCGAAAGTATAATACGGAAGCCAAGTATCCCATTCTGAATCTTCAGTGAATGAGAGTAAGAATTCATTGAGAACCCTGTGGTTCCTTTCAACTACGCCTAAAGTTTCATGGTGATACGGTGTTGAAAATATCTGTTCTATTTGTAACAAGCTACAAACCTCCTTCATTAGCTCATTTAAAAATTCAGTACCTCTATCTGATTTTAAAGTTTTAAATTGACCATACTTTAGAATAAAATCTTTCACTAAGGTTGTCGCTAAAGTCCTCGCATCCTTTGATTCAATTGGGATGGCAACAACAAATTTCGATAATTCATATTGCATTGTGAGAATATAACGAAAGTGATTAGATAGTCTCAGTGGACCAACTGTGTCAATTTGAGTTGTCTCTAAAGTTGTTGATGGCGTACTCGTATGTACAAATTTTTCTTTAGTGTGCCTATATAACTTGCTAGTAGCACAAATCTCACAATTATTAACAAATTTCTTGACCATAACGCTCATATTCTTCCAACAATATCTTTGTTTTAATTTTAGTAAAGTCTTTCTAACTCCTAGATGACCTCCATGGGGTGAGCTGTGGTATTCTTTTATCAATTTGTTCTGGGTATCTTTATTCAAAATTTTCTTAGCTAGGGTGTATATTAGGATATTAGTCCTCAAACGCGTTTTATTATTATCTAGTTGCAACTCGTTATATATCTTCTTGAAATCCTCAATGTGTACACTATCAAATAAGTTATCACTGATTGATAACGCGAGCTCATTTATTTTTATTTTGCGCAAAGCATCAATGAGTTTCTCCATAATGAAATCTAGATTTCTTTTAGGATTATCGCTCTTCGATTTGTATATAAAGGATGATAACTTCTTTTCATCAGGAACTGATTCACTGGAAAATTTATCGTTATCAACACATACTATTATTTCATCAGACGTACGTTCGATTTCTAGTGTAGGATTTCTTAATTCATTTAGCCGCGGTATATTAAATCTAAGCTTTGTAACATTTTTGACGTCATTTAACGATGTGCAATTCTAAATGTGAAGTTGATCAGGCTTCGATTGGATATTGGCATCGGTTACTTTGCTTTCTTGTGCACATGTCTCTTGTCGTTTCTTATTCATACCCCTTGTAATAGCTAAAGTTTTCTTTACTGATTCGTCTATTTCTGGAGGAATCATGCTTCGTAAAATATCAGTGTTTAATTCAATGCGAGATAAAGCATCAGCATTCGTATTGATTTTGCCTTTTTTGTAAATAATCTCAAAATCATAATCGGATGAATCTAATCTGATTCGTGTGATCCTTGAGGATGGGTTTTTGTGGGTAAACAGTGAAACTAGTGGGCGGTGATCTGTTACCACAATAAATTTTCTGCCATATAAGTATGGTTTGAAAAAGTTTATACCCCAGTGTATTGCAAGTAACTCCTTCTCGATTATCGGCTTATTGAGCTCACATTTATTCAATGATTTACTTGCATAGGAAATGGGCAGGTCAGAACCGATTTCTCCTTGAGACAAGACTGCTCCTAATGCATAATTAGATGCGTCTGTCGTCAAGATAAATGGTTTATCGAAGTCCGGATACTGTAATATCGGTGGTTTCATCAATTTTGATTTTAATGACTTGAATGCATTCTGGCATGTCTCGTTCCATACAAAATCTACATTCTTCTTAAGAAGCGAATTGAGTGGTTTTGCGATGCTCGCAAAGTTTGGAATGAAACGTCTATAATAATTGCAAAATGCTACAAATCTACGAACTTCATCCGCATTTTTCGGGATTGGATAATCTTTGATTACTTGGTACTTGGAAGGATCAGTTTTTACCCCATCTTTGGTAATGAGATGACCTAAGTAGACGACTTCTGTCTTTAAAAACTGACATTTATCAGGATTAAGTTTAAGATTAAACTTCTTTAGTCTTTTGAAAACTTTTCTCAGATTCTCGTTGTGGTGATTAATACTACATCCGAAAACAATTATATCATCAACATAAAGAAAAGCTTCGAAATCAAGTCCACAAAGTGCGATTGTGAGCATCCTTTGGAAACTGTTTGAAGAGATTTTTAAACCAAAAGGTAGTCTCTTAAATTGATAGTGACCATTATTATCAGAAAATGCTGTAAGTGGTCTTGACTCTTTCTCTAGTTCTATTTGATGGAATGAACTAGTCATGTCCAGAGTCGAAAAATATTTGGCTCTGCCCAGCTTATCTAAGACATCATCTAGTCTAGATAAAGGAAATTTATCGTTGACTATTTTAGTATTAAGTCTTCGGGAATCTACAACTAAACGCCATTTCTTTTCAGTACCATCACTCTTTTTTGGTACCAAAAGTAACGGTGAGTTATAAGGGCTTACGGATGGCTCAATTATCTTATTTTTTAAAAGATCCTGGACTTGTTTTTTGATCTCATCGCACAGAGAATTAGGAAGTCGATGATTTTTTGTGTAAACAGGTATATTATCGGTTACATTCAAACTTTGAGTGTAAAAATTGTTAACACTCAGTTTCTCATCATCCAAATGAAAAACATCCTGATATTCTTTTATAATTTCCAGAAGACTATCTCTAGCTTTGGGATCATACGAAGATATATTGATAGAATTCAGAAGTGTTTTGAGTCGTCTAGTGTGAGTACTTTTGCATTTATTCAATGCTCTGACATCATAGTTGCTTAGAGGTACAGTATCTATGAGATTCTCAATACCATTAATCGTAACTTCGGAATCTCTTGAATTCAAAATTTTTATATGTTCGATCCCTTTGGATGGTATAATGATGCTTCCTACAAATATACCTTCCATTATCTCCTTATTTATGATTACCATGTCCTCCTTAGTTTTCAAGTTAACCGGAAAAATAGTTTCGGTTCTGGCAGGTAATGTAATCTGCGCAATTTTGCTTTGCTTGTAGTGCATAGGTAGTGTCACTTCTTTATTATTTATTAGAAAAGATATTGTGTAGGTCTCATAATCTATCTTGCACAAGAACTTCTCCAACAAATCTCTACCTATAATTCCATCAGTATTGATAGGAAATTTTTTACCCACAATATAAAATTTTCCTTGAACGATGTCTTCATCATTCAAATTCATTTCCAGATCTATTGATCCGTAAGACGTAATTGTCTCATTTGTAATTTCCGTTAATTTGCATTTATCATCCGACCAAAATAGCTCATTTTTGTTAATTTTCTCGCATTTACAAAGGAAACATCTGCTCCTGTGTCTATTGAAAATCTCAAGTTCTGTGAGGCATTTTTGCAAAATACACTAATGTAGTTCGCACAATTATCCGAAATTTTGTATATCTTCTGCCCGGAAGGAATCTTTACTCCGTTCCGGAGTCCTGCAAGTTTTCCTGTTCCTGTACCACATTTATATTGTTCCTATTTCTATCATTATTGCGTCTATTACTTCTAGCATTGCTATTACTATCTCTATTGTATGTATTGTTTTGATTATTCCTACGGTTACCTCTTCCTCTATAATTGTTCCTGTTATATCCACTATTGCTACTATCATTATTTGTATTATCATTGTTATTATTATAATTACGCCCCCTACTATTGTCTCTATTACCATTTCTATTATCATTATTTCTCCTATCATCATTATTTCTCCTTTTATCATTATTTCTATTTCTATTCCTATAATTCCTGCTATCTCTCCTATCACCCTGATTCTGATTATTTCTATTTCTCTTATAATAAAATACACTATTAACGTGACTCGCCTCAGTCTTCTCTACCTCCAGAGCTAAATCTGTAGCATCTGAAAAACTCTTTGGTCTAGCCGCAAAGATTGTGCTCCTTAATTGATCATTAAGGCCATTCTTAAATACTGTTAGGGCATACGAATCGTTCATTTTTATAATCATGTTCTTTTGATCCCGAGTGGCACTTACGCCAAGGTTAGATATTTGCAGGCTATTCAATTCATCCACTAGCTCTGATATTTTATCCTTATAAGTTGATACACTAAGTTTTCGCTGGGTAAATCCACTCAAAGTGGTATGTATATGAGGGATGGTGCTTGGGCTCTTGTATTTGGTTTGTAATTTTGCCGCTAATTCCTCAAATGTCTTGGGAATTCCTGAACTTGCTATAGAGGTCTGTACACTAGTTGATAGTTTTAAATTGTACACAAAATCAATTAGGGCTTCTTTTCCTTCTGTAGATAGTGTCTTGTAAAATATTTCTACTAGCTTCAAAAATTGCTGTAGTGATTTGAAACAGCCTTCAAAGACAGGAATTGTTTTTAAACAAATCTCTAAATTAAATTCTGCCATTTTTGCTCTATTCTGCTCTCTCATACAATCTAGATTTTCCGATAACAAAGATATTAACTTTACGAATTTCTCTTTTAATTCCAATGTTTCTTCTTCTATTTCACTGCTAAATAATTGTCTTGCTTCTTTCCTTAAATTTTCAATTATTGTCGATTTTGAATCTATTGTCTCCTCTGTATAGGGACGATTTCTACATTTTTTTATATTTGCCAAAAGTTGTTCTAATTCCTTCACTATCTGTTCTAATCGCTCCATTAAAAAGATGATTGCTTTAAGATACTAAAGATAGAAATTATGTCAGAAGAAGAATAAATAGAAACTATTTATTCTTCTTCTGACATAATTTCTATTTTTTACATGATACGCATACAGTATTGTTAAAATTATACAAAAAATAATTGACGTTACTATACTCTGCTTATACTCTACTACAAACGAATCTGTGATATTAGTTGTCGAACAGTTATTACCCATGTTACAATTTCTTTTTTCCACTTAATGAATTTAACTTCTTGAATAAACCCTTCTGTACTTCTCCTTCCGAGATTGATATTAAACGATGAAGCTCTTTCCGTTCTCCCCTTAATTGCTGTACCGCGCTGACTATCGGTGTTGGTCACTTTTGTTGCCGCAAATATTCTTCTATTGTTAACCTCTTTGGTCCTAGTTCGTTGATTGGGGCTGGAGTGTATGCAGGTGCTTCAACCGTACTTGTTGACTCAGGTTGATATTTTATACGCTTCCTTCGTAAATCATCCTCTGCCTGTGCCAGCAATTCACTGAGCCTCTTGTTCAATGCTTCCAACTCAGTTGCGTCGAACAACGCTTCCATTTTTGCCTATAATTTGCAGGATCGCCATATTGTGTTATATGTTAATATGAAATGAGAAATTAATTTAAATAAAATACCTCCGTCGTCTAGCCCAATTTTACTCTGGCCAAATTGTGACGTGCACCAAAGCTAATGCTTTTATGCAGCAAACAAGATCTAAGTTTGGCCGAAATATCCAGCCAAAGTATTTTTATGATCAATAAAAATCTTTCCCTTTTGTCTTTTAATAAAACCAGCCTAAGATACACTTTGGCTGAACTCTTTATTATGAGACGGGTCAGAATTTACTGATCCCGAATGAATACATTACTTTTCCTTTTATACAAATTCTATTCGTAAATCTACTTCTCACGCCCTCATTATTCAACATTCAATTTGTGTGGTCATGACACACAAATCAATTAACACCTCGCATTCCCATTCATTATACTCATCATCCCTATGTATGAATGCAATTTATGACCTATTTTCTAGGTCATAAATTCCATCGTCTCAAGTGCATATGACTAGGACGCTAGCATGCACATGGCAATTCGAATGCGGAAGAAAAGTGAAAGTGAAAGAAATTGAACGTTGAGTAATGAGGTAGGTTTCACGTTACATATGATCGTCGTCACATTAGTCTTTGCGATGTGTTTTGTTTTCATATTCCAATGCAATGGCTCACGAAAGTAATTTATGACCTTGCCATGGGATTGGAATATGAGACGAAATGCATTTGTTACAAATTGAGTTCACATTCATTATGAATACAATTTGAGTATTTGTATTATGCATGAATGATTCATTAAATTGAGTTTATGCAACTTATGTATTGAGAATCATTATGGGAATCATTACAGTTGATTTTGGTTTTTATTAGCGTAGTTTTTTTCGGATTTACGTTAACGTAGTATATTTTTCGGTACCGCGTCGGAAATTCAGGAACGCGAAGTAAAAATAAGATTTTGTTCTTTGACTGATTGATGAAGAAATACGGAGTAACGTGAAATAGGTTTCCTCTCCGTATGGTTTCGTTTTGGTGACGCGTTTGAAAACGGGCATGTATTGGTGGCTGAAGATTGTAGATGAGCGTAATCCATTCGGAGACCCGCGATCGAAACCCTCTCCAATCTAGCTGGCCGACAAGCAGCCACCGCGTGAATGGATTACGGTGCACGGATTGGGTGACCGGTGGGTACCATTCGTTGGCACTACTCAGACTTAACGTCTAGAACCGATGAGATGTCGGTTCCTCGTTCGGTCTTAGACTTATTATCATTACAAATGGTGCCCAACGTGGGGCCCAAAACATCCTAAGGGGATAAAAGATTCGCGTCTTCTGACTAGTTGGTCCTTTACGAAGGATGTAAGGTACTTTGGTACTCGAGCCTCACAAACAGGAGCAGTGGAGTTGTGTGATACACACTAGCAGTCGCTTCACGTGAGTTGTAGCTTCCGATCTCCTTTGTTTGATGTTTTTTTCGCGACAAAATCCTTCCGATGTGTTGTCCCAGGCAAACCCCTGTAAGGACCTTCTATTTTCTTGATGGAACTGTCAGCCAGATGGGGTTTCTCCTGTCGGCCTGAAATAGAAGGCTACCTTGCCTTTATGTCGTGGAAGGATTCTACTTATTGCGTATGCCTGATAGACGAGTGGTATCGGTTCAACGCTCGGTGGCGTATGCCGGAGTTGCGAAGCCCGGAATGCTTCCACGTGTCGGGAATTTTGACCGCGTACAAAACTGTTACGATAGCTCTTCCACTTGTCTCGTCGAGTCATTTAACGTAGTTTAGAGACGGTTTTTGTAATGTATATGGGTATGGGGTTAATTTTTATAAATCGACCGAAAGCATCCTTTCTTCGGCAGACTTCCAGCACTCTCATTTCCCTTTGGAGGAGTTGACTGCTGGAAAGGAAAGTATATATTAAATAAATTTTTTATGCCTATTGTACACAAATAGCTCGCCACTATCGGCCACTGAGTATTCTTAAGCGTAAGGATAGATATACATATAGTAGTTTATATATATTAGAGTAGGCGTAGTTTACATTTTTTTTCTCTTCTTTCTCTATTTTAGTAACACATAGCACCAACCACACACAGCAAAAACAAACATAGCAACGAAGCGGACCCCAGATAAGCGTTGGATCAGATCCAAAACGGTCCAACCAGCTAACTGCGGGATCTGCTTTGAAGACGTAGTGGAGGGCGTACACAGCGTGCGATTGGAGTGCGGACACCTTTTCCATCGTGCCTGTGTCCAACAGCTCCTCCCAACGTTCGAGCTTTGCCCACTATGCCGGCGACCCATAGAGCGGACCGCCGTAGACTTCCCCCTCGGAACGTCCGTCCCAACGCGTGGAGCAGTGGCGAAAGGGGTCCCAGATGCCGAACCGCCCCAATCACTGATGGACTTGCAAGGAGCCGTGGGCGGTGAAGTTCCTGCTGCCGTTGTCGGAGCCGAAATTACACCCGCGCCTTCCACCCACTCCATTGACACCCTCGTGGCGTTAATGCGAGACATGTCTGAGAGGATTGGCAACTTGGAGGGAAGGCTCCAGAATCTCCCGATGAGCCAACCTCCCAGCCGCGTGAGAACTCCGCTTGGCTGGGAGCCCAATCCCAGTCTGGCTTTGCCCCACTCTCGACCAGCTGATTAATGGACCCTACCTCCAAGGAACTCGGAAATGGACCCCAGAGCTCCCGAGTATCGACCACGACACTGCACCGCACCTCCGTTGGTACCTCCAGTCCCCGAGGCAGTCCCTTACAGCAGGTCAATCGAAGATACGATTCTCCCCGGGAACGCATTGACACCTTTCCGAGACCCGACGCCTCGTATCATGGAGAGTTGGCGCCTGAATTTCACGGGTTTCAACGCAATGATATCAGCGGACCGGTTCCTCTTCAGGATTCAGGCGTTAGTATCCAGCACCCTGGGAGGTGATTTCTCGGCCTTCCTCCGGCATGCACCTCTTGTGTTCAGCGGAGATGCTGTCGACTGGTACTGGAGTTTTAAGGAGTCGAAGCCACGTCCCACTTGGGATTCTTTCAGTGCAGCCTTCCGCAATCGATTTGATGATGGCTTCACTGAGAGAGAACTAAGGGAACAGATAAAGAAACGGGAACAAGGCGCTCACGAACCGTTCGACCAGTACTACACAAGTATAGTGAGATTGAGCACTCGCTTACGAACAACCATGCCCGAGGACGAACTGGTAGAAATTATCAGAGAGAATATGCGTTGGGAGCTTCAGAACAGCCTTCTGCATTTTCCCATCAACACCATACAGAAATTATGCCTCCATGCCCGTAGGCGAGAACAACTGGATAAGCAGCGAGGTACCTTCCGTCCACAACCTCGCATAACGGGACCAAATCCACGAAATCACCACACCGCGGAGTTGATGGCAGCGGACCACCTACTTGCTGACCCAGTACCAGTACCAAGGAGCGGAGCACCACAGGAGCTTGAGGACCCAGCAATGATTGATTGACCATCCCTTGAAGCAATTACAAGCCTGACAGTCTGTTGGAACTGCCGACAAACGGGGCATCGGTTCTATGCATGTCCAGCGGAACCGACGCTCTTCTGTTACCGATGCGGGAAGGCAGACACGTACTCACCTGATTGCGCAAATTGCGAATTGCGAAAAAACTTGCCAGCGAGTGTCGCGACCACCCGTCGGCACTCCTAAAACCCGAAAGAAACAAGGCTGTCCCCATCACTAGCTATGACCAAGCCCCAGACATGACTCCAATTCTGCTGACTTGCACTGCCAAACACAGTTCTCCTGAAGTTCCACAACCGACGCCATCCTTTGTCGAGGCGAACGCACAGGGAAATGATAGCGAGGCGAAGGTTCCTTGGCATGTCAAACCCTTCCACGTCAGACTGCGGAATTATTTGGCTACTCGACAGCGCATCTTCCCTGAGGAGTTAGCTTCAACTGTCCCACCGCGAAGAAAGTGAGCCACGCGTCGGATGCGGAGCTTCTGGAGATGGGTCAGGCAGTCAAGGAAGGTGCTGAAGGACATACACTTAGACGAATTATTGAGGGATGACGTTCGACCATATGCGTCAGTACATCTCCTGCAAAAACGATTGTCAGGTTTAGTCGATACGGGAGCCAGCGTGAATTGCATATCAGCCGATTTTGCAGGGGAGGTACTGGCAAAGCACGCGGACTAAATCCACCATTTTACCACCTGGTTAAGCACGGCGGACGGAACTCGTCACTCTGTAGTGGGAACAACTACGACGGATGTCACCTTTAAAGGAGTAACTAAACCTCTGGAATTTTACATCATACCTCAATTAACCCAGAATCATTATCTAGGAGTGGATTTCGTTCGAAAATTTAACTTGGCCCTGGCGCTGTTTTCCGGCACGCCCCTGGAGTCCGTCACCACTGTTCCTGACCAAACCCAAACCACTCACTTATTCCGACATACACTGGATGTGAATCAACAAGTGCGACTTGACTCGACTATATCGGTTTTTTCATCGCATGAGAAGGAAGGTCTCGGGCGGACGGCACTGGTGTTACACACTATAGATGTGTGGGATGCTAAACCCATAAAACAGAGACATTTTGCCATATCTCCGGCGAAGGAAAAGTTGTTATAAGCCGAAGTTGATTGAATGCTAGCGTTAGGCGTGATCGAAGAATCGCAGAGCGCGTGGGCTTCCCAGGTCACCTTAGTTGGCAAGCCGAACAAGATCCGGCTATGCTAAGATGCCAGATGCTTGAACGCCGTCACTTTCAAGGACGCATACCCTCTACCGTTGATTGAAGGCATTTTGAGTCGGTTGCCTAAAGCCCACTACTTCACGAGCTTAGACCTCAAGGACGCCTTGTGGCAAATTCTTTTAGACCCTGGCTCAAAGAAGAAAACAGCCTTCACAGTCCCAGGACGGCCCCAGGAGACCTTTAACGAACACATCGACCTGCTGCAGGAGGTGGCTCTACACATCCGGAGGGCAAGATTAACCATCAACATACAGAAGAGTCAGTTCGTGATGACGGAGGTGAAGTATTTGGGTCACATCATTTTGCATGGCAATATCAATACCGATCCGGAAAAGACGCAAGCGATTGACGCTTTTCCTTTACCCAAGACTACCAAGCAGTTACGCCGATTCCTAGGCTTATGCGGATGGTACCAGCGTTTCGTGCGGGGCTATGCCACCATTACCACTCCTTTGACTGACATGCTGCGTAAGGGACGTAAGTTCGTCTGGGAAGGGCCCAGCTTGCGAGCCTTTGAAGAGCTAAAGAAGAGTCTGACTACAGCCCCCGTACTGCACAGCCCGGACTTTGACAAACCGTTCTCAATCCATTGTGACGCGAGTCAACATGGGGTGGGAGCAGTCTTAGTTCAGGTTGCACAAGACGGCGAGGAGAGACCTATAGCCTTCATGTCCCACAAGCTGAACCAGGCCCAGCGGAACTACACGGTCTAGGAGCAGGAATGCCTGGCGGCTGTGCTGGCAGTGAAACGCTTTCGAGCGTATGTGGAGGGACATCCTTTTGAAATCGTCACTGATCATGCGTCACTGAAATGGCTGATGAGCCAAATTGATCTCCACGGCCGCTTGGCCAGATGGGCCTTGAAATTACAGGCGTTTGACTTCACGATAAGACACCGCAAGGGAAGTCAGCACGTGGTACCGGACACATTATCAAGGATGTTCGCCCCTGAAGGAGCCGAGTTGGCCCAGGAGGACGACAGCCCCCTATGGGTCGACTTGGACCATCCAGCCTTCAAGTCAGCATGTTATATCCAGCTGATGAATACGATTCAGGACCAGTTACCACAGCTGCCAGAACTACGGGTGACGGAGGAATTTATATACAAGCGGATGAGACACGCCTCCTGAGACCCCATTCAAGAAGAGGAACAATGGAAGTTATGGGTACCCGAGGAACTGACTTTCAAATTGATTAAGCGGGCTCATGACCACCCATCAAGTGCACATGGCGGTTATGGTCGTACGCTTCGGCGACTGAAGACTTACTTCTTTTGATCTAAGATGGCGCAGCAAGTGAAAAAGTACGTAGCCGCTTGTGAGTTGTGCAAATGCACTAAAGCGCCCAATTCTGTTCTTCAGCCGCCGATGGGGAAATTCGAGCTACCGGAACGGGTGTTCCAGCGCCTGTATATAGATCTCATCGGTCCGTAACCTCGCTCGACTTCGGGATACACGGGAGCTGTCGTGGTCCTGGACCACTTGTCCAAGTTTCCGATTGTGGAACCTCTTCGAAACCTGCACACCGGCCCCATAGTCAGTTTTCTGGAAAATCGCGTTTTCCATATATTTGGAGTACCAGAGACGGAGTTCAGTTCACCTCGTCTAGATTTCGGGAATTAATGGAAAAGTATGGCATTACGCATCAGCGGGCTGCCGTTTATTCTCCGCAAGCCAATGCGCCCGAGCGGTTGAACCGCACCCTCATAGCCGCCATTCGGGCCTACGTCCAACCGGATCAGAAGGATTGGGACCGCAGGATTTCTGCCATCACCTGTGCCCTGCGTTCGTCGTATAACTCCACTACAGGCACCTCCCCATACTTTGCCGTGTTCGGCCAGCATATGATTTGCCACGGAAACTCGTACCGGCTATTGCGGCAGTTGAAAGGTTTGGAAGACCCAATAGTGGTGCTGGAGCCGCACGAGAAACTCCAAATTCTACGAGAACAAATCCGGGAGAGGATTGAAGACAGTAGACAGGTGGGGGAGGAGCGGTACAATCTGCGATCCCATCCTTCTGGCTTCAAGGCAGGCGACGAAATCTACCGACGGAATTTTAGACAAAGTGAAGCAGGTCAGCACTACACTGCCGAGCTAGACAAGAAGTTCGTGAAGTGTCGAGCCTTGCAAGTTTTAAGTCCCATGCGGTACCTCATTGCGGACATGTCCGTAAGGGAGCTGGGAGTCTACCATGCCAAAGACCTACGACGCTGAGAGAAAAAAAAACCCCATCATAGGGCCAAGCAGCGTTTCCTTCAGTCTCCCCATACCTGATAGGCATCGTGGACACTGCCCAGTAATGAATCATGCGACGCCGCTGGCGACCACTACTAACACACCTTGCTGCTAGGTGGCTTGTCATTTCACGTTGGTTGCGACGAGCGCACATCCCACGTCAATTTTGTCGTGGGATGTCAAGAGGATTTGACAGCCACATGGAGTGAAGTGTGCACGTAGTGGCCGCCACCCAAGAAGAACTTTTAGCTGATATACCCTCACCACCTGCATCGCCTAAATTGTTGTCGCCTATAGATCCATTTTCGGAAGCATCTTCACGTGGAGGCAGTGCATTTATTTCTTCCAATCGTCGTGTAATTTTAAGGCCGTCACAAGAGCAGAGTAGCAGTGACTCATCGACAGGTGAACAAACAAAGAAGAATCCGTTTACGAACCAACCGAAAAGGTATGTAAGTTGTCCTTTATGTCCTGTTTGTAGTGTAACAATAAAATGAAAAGAACTTTAAATACGATTCCCTTAGTGAGTTTTCGTCCACTGCTTTAATGGTCTGCCTTTTCGGATTCCTCCTGAGCTCTTTCTCTTACATTTTGCGAGAAAACAAAAGTCAAGTCTTTTGTTACGTGCATATAATTCAATCCCCGGTGGAACAACAGTTTATCAAATAACCACATCCGGCCAGGAAGCGACTTTCTGTGTACCTGCTCTAGGACCTTCTCCCGAAGATCAACCTCGAAAGCGTGAGATTCGATTGTAGAAAAAACGAGAAGCTGCACGTGAATGTCGACGCAAGAAGAAGGAATATATCAAGTGCCTGGAAAATTGGGTAGCGGTGCTAGAAAACCAAAATAAAGCTCTAATTGAAGAGTTGAAAGCACTTAAGGAATTATACTGTCAGCAGGAAAATGATTGAGAAAGGCCTAAATCGAAAAAATTGGATTAGTCTACTTTATAAATACCAGTAAAAAGGTACGAAATATTATTATAAGTTGATGATATAGAATACTTCTGTCATATTTTTTTTTATCATTGCTGCCTTTGCTTCTTTCAAATGGCATTAGTGAAATTTAACAAGAATTTATGCTAAGATAGCCTTGAGTGATATTGTATGTGCATTAAAAAAGGCTTTTTGGTTCATCGCATCAAAGAATGGAAAGGTTTTTACACTTAAAAACAATTGATGACGATGGGAAATCGAAATTCGCATGGAATTTACTTCTCATTTTACATCATCATGAAACATGAACTTCGCTCAAACGAAGGAAGTTTTCAGAAAAGTGTTATGTCATCAAAGTTGCACGGTTCACCACTACAACTTGTATTAAATTTCTAAGTATGAATAAAGATGTTTTGTATAGCGTTGAAACTACAAAAATTTTCATTGCACATGAAATGTGTGCGTTTCAATGCAAATGGTTGTAATTGTTCACCAGCCTATTAGTAGTCAGGTGGTAAACAACACAATAATTTTTTTTATGTACATAAAAAGAACACCCTCATAAAACTTGGTTTCGAATATATGTAAACTATGTAAGTGAATGTAAAAAAGTGCACATATAATTGTTTTAATCTAGTGGACAAAATTGAAACGTGCTTTGATGTTACATACCGTGATTAAAAACCGTCGGGAAGCATATAAGTCTTGCAGCAAAATTTGCAAAATACAAGTTGTATGGCTGTTATTTTTGAAAGGATTACAAAAAAAAATTGAATCATTATTTATCTATTTTATGTACTTGGTATGAATTTTAAACCATTACAAGAATACTTAAATGAATGATTAATATATTCGAATTGACACATCAACTATCAATATCAGATAGGTTGAATTATTGGTGTAGTGAAATCATTGGAAAAAATAACTTATTTCCTTTAAATAAAAACACGAAAACATTTATTTTATGTAATGTGATATACTTTTTTTGATGTTGGTAATAAAATATTTCATTAGAAGTATATTTCATCAAAGATACTTAGATAGTATTTTGGAAGTGCTGCTTTTATTTGTAAGAGAAGATAAATAATGGTAAATTAGAAAAAAATTCAAGTCGACGATATAAAATTTAACTATTGTAAATATTTAAAGCTGAAAAAAATAAACCATGAGGATTGAGTAAATACATAAAATTGTGTAGGCTTAGATCAAGCTAGAATTATCATTATAAATAATGTAGTGTACTTTTATGGTAATGAAAATTATTTCTATGTACGGTCATATAAATGCAAAGTACATATAATAATATGAATTGCTAACTCAAAACACGACTTTTCTTTCCAGTGGTTCTCTCTTTCAGCGGAAAATAGAGTACAGGGTAATTATGCCGTCGCGAGGGTAGGGTTTGGGGAAATCTGCTGAGGTCGTTTTCGCGTCGCACGCGGTACGCGGTACCTTAGTTGATTTTGGTTTTTTCTTAGCGTAGTTTTTTTCGGATTTACGTTAACGTAGTATATTTTTCAGTACCCCGTCGGAAATTCGGGAACGCGAAGTAAAAATAAGATTTTGTTCTTTGACTGATTGATGAAGAAATACGGAGTAACGTGAAAAAGGTTTCCTCTCTGTATGGTTTCGTTTTGGTGACGCGTTTGAAAACGGGCATGTATTGGTGGCTGAAGATTGTAGATGAGCGTAATGCATTCGGAGACCCGCGACCGAAACCCTCTCCGATCTAGCTGAATGGCGTGAATGGCTTACGGTGCACGGATTGGTTGACCGGTGGGTACCATTCGGTGGCACTACTCAGACTTAACGTCTAGAACCGATGAGAGGTCGGTTCCTCGTTCGGTCTTAGCCTTAAAATCATTACATTTGTTCCCAATATCCTGCAACTGAAACACTTCAAAACTTTCGGAAAAATATGTGAACTCGAAACACTTAGTCCTTTGTTGGTAAAAAAATTATAGAATATTCAATTGGAAAGTATATAAATAGTTCAGTAATATTAACAAAATAACAATCAACCTGAACAAATAAAACAAATTATATCACAAATCTACTAAGCCCATTACAATGTACGAAACTCGAAAAAAAACGAATTTAAATGAAAAAAAGTAAAATAATAAGAGACTATAGGCTGTGAGCTCGATTGGTTTGATAAAAGAAAATAATACAAAAACACAACAGAAAATTCTTTTTTAATTTGAAAAAAAATAGATTTTCATGCATAACAATTAGATTTGAATTGCCTGCTAAAGTACTGTATACTTACAGATTTGTTATTACCTTAGCAAAAAAAGTAGACATAAATTTGCTTTATTTAAACGTTACTTGTTGTTAATCATATGTTTTTTAAGGTAAATATAATATAAAATGATGAAAACATATTTTTGTAGTAATCATAAAAGTCACCAGGATATTTTTTTTGAGTTTCGCGCAACATTGATTTGATTCCTAAATAAAAATTTCCGTTTCGGCATTTTGCTTGGATATTAACTTGTTTTAGACAGAAAGTAATTCACTTCGAAAAGAAAAAAAGTCAAAAGATGAATTAATCTAAAGACTCGGTCTTTCCATTTCGGTTTTTGAGCCTGACCGGGTATGGGACCCGCCACATTGGCTGGTCCCTCCACTATAATGAGCTAGCCATTGGGTGAGCTCACCCCTTTTTAGGTCGTTTACAGGTGCTCTCACAGAGAAGAGTGGCCTTCTGCTTGGTTTTCCCATTTATGTTAAAGTTCTATGCGATTCCATCATATAAGACTTTAACATAAGTTTGAAGCGTTCAAATTTTTCATTTAAGGTAAAAATTCATGCAAATTATGTTTGCATGAGTTTTTCATTTAAATGGAAAATATATGGCCATGTCTACATTGGAACTTAATCCGGAAGGGGGTGTGAGGGAGCATCGCTTCCACCTGGATGCCCCATTCTTATTCGGAGCCATAAGTATCGTCAGTATAGAAATCCTCCCAAGTCCCGCGTGTTTTCTGCAGGCCCACTTTGCCATTTGCTTTATCAATTTTAACCCTTAGTTGTTACCTCAGTCTAGACTCCAGTCGTTACGTCTTTGTATCTCTTAATTCGAAATTCCTTTGGAGTGGGTCCTTGTGCTTGGGAAAGGAACACACCCCACGACACCGCAACGCTAGCCTGCCACCACATTGACGCGTCCTCAGACAAAGCCAATCTCGGCGAACACCACCACCCTCTCTTGCCGAGGCAGCAGACCATTGCTGCAGTCCTTCACGGACATTTTATCTACTCATTTCACTACAAAATGCCGCCTAATGTGGGGCTGTATCAACAGTCACGAGCATAACACAGACCATCGTCTCTAGGTTACCCTACTTGGTGTCCAGTTTTTGGCTGGTAGGTTACTACTAAGGGATATTGCATCAATCGTGCCCCAGCAACCTTAACAACTTCCGGACGTGTGTTGTCCTCGGGCTTCAATATGGTGTGGACCTGCTTTTGATTTACACATTGGTGGCTTACCACCATTGTATGACTAGCAAGGCCAAATGATGTTAGAGTCCTTCAGTATATTCGGAATTTGTTACACCACAGACCGCAAAGCAAACATGAATCGATAGGGGTTTACGTTGCTGTGATGGATAGGCTATTTCGACGGCTGACGGAATCTTGCTCGGAAAGACAAAGCTAAAGGTGCTTTGGAGCATCGTCACTCCATTCTACCAGCAGCGACTTTCTATGCAAACTACAGTGTAAACTGTGAAGCTAATTAATATGGTCGCACGCTGGAGGAAACACGAGCATCGGTGGAAGCTTTTGTGCCTCCACCTAGTCGTAGAACAACCCGGTTATTAGAACCGGACCTGGCCTATGCTAAAACGCCGATATCAAGTGAGATCAATACCTCTGGAGGGGCAACACAGGGATCCTGTTGGACTTGCAGCAGTTGGGAGCATTTTGCTCGAGAATGCAAGAAAGTTCAACGTTTTTACGGGTGCGGGAAGCAAGGAGTCATACGATCTAGCTGCCCAACTTGTTCTGCTTCTCGAGCAACACCAAAGGGGCAACGATTTGCGCCGAATCCGTCGGAAAATGGAAACCGCGCTCACTAGAGAGCACGTGGATAAAGAGTGAATCCACCGGTCAAGAGAGAAAATTGAGCTATGCCTCGGAAAGGGTTCCGGATGACGATCGGCCACATTTAAGAGCGTAAAGTCTCGAAATACAATTGTTGGGCCTAGTCGACTTCGAGGCAATACACTCATTCTGGACGGGGAAACTGGGGAGAGGTTAAAGGCTCATGGCATGCAAGTGGATCCAGTGGAATAAGTTTCAATAAAGATGGCTAATAACGCCAGGGCAAAAATGGAAGGAAAAGCTTGGGTGCCCCTCACAGTCAAAGGCCATATGAAGTGGATGCTGATGCTGGTAGTGCCCGAAGAAAATCAGCCCCTTATACTGGGGGTAGACTTTCTACAGTTGTGCGGGATTGTTCTGAATCTAAAGAGTGAGTCGTGGAAGTTTGCCGTCACAGCTACCCTGGAGTTGCTGCAAGCGAGATTCCAACTGACGAAACCAGAGGAAGAGGAACTTCAAAGGCTGATAGGGAAGGAGCTGGAGCTGATGGGGGAAGGCGTTGGTTACACAAAAGTGGTAGAACACGCGATTAAAACCAACCTTCTACCTGTAAAGCAACGATACTATCCCGTTTCGCCTGCCGTCTAGCGACACATCAATGCTGAGCTGGACCAAAAGCTCGAATTAGGAGTCGTTGAACTTTCGTCTAGTGCTTGGTCATCCCCGATCCTGCTAGTCAAGAAGAAAGATGGGAAATACCGTTTCTGCGTTGACTATTGAAAATTAAACAAGGTATCGGAACGAGACGCATATCCTATCCCGTACGTATCTGCTACGCTAGATAAGCTCCGAAACGCCAAATATTTGTCCACTCTAGACATCAAGTCTGCCTATTGGTAGGTTTCGATGGCAGAGAAATCAAAACCTTTCACGGCATTCACTATTCCAGGTAGGATTCTGCATGCCATTTGGTCTCATACATGGCAATGATTCATAGACCAAATACTGGGACCAGAGTTGGAGCCTTACGTATTCGTCTACCTAGATGACGTGATCGCAGTCACTCAAGAGTTCAGGACCCGTTTGGAAGTTTTGTGAGTAGTGCTACGCTGATTGCGTGAAGCAGGACATCGAGTATCTTGCAAAAATGTGAGTTTTGTCGCCCGCAGCATAAATATCTAGCGTACGTGGTGGATGACAGGGGACTGCATGTAGATCCAGACAAAGTGGATTGTTTGCTGAACATGCCACAACCTACCAATGTGAAGAAAGTGCGTCAATTCTTGGGCATGGTATCGTGGTAACGTCAGTTTATACCAAATCACGTCACACTAACCACTCCACGGACTGATTTGCTGAGGAAAAATCGGGAATTTGTGTGAACTGCTGAATGCCAGGAGGCTTTCCTACGTTGTAAAACCAAGCTATCCACAGCACCAACCCTCACATGCCCTAATTTCACCCAGCCCTTTAAAGTGCAAACCGAGGCTTCTCACACAGGACTGGAGGCAGTGTTGAATCAAGGGGACATTGAGAGGGAGAATATATTCACTACCTCAGTCGTAGCTTGACAAAAGCAAAGAAGAAGTGCCCGACCACGGAAAAGGAATACTTAGCGGTGCTCTAGGCAGTAAAAAAACTGCGCCTATATTTAGAAGGAACTCAATTTAGTGAAATTACGGAACACCATTCGTTGTGTAGTGATAAGTAGGTATCAAAATGTCCGTAGAGGACTGCAGCGATGGTCTGCTGCCTTGGCGAAGGAAGATGTTAATAGCCGCCGAAAATGCCCTTGTCAACATAACTTGTATGAGCCTTCCCATCAGAAAAGAAATATACCGATGACCAATTTATATCTTAGAGTGACGTGAGTGAATCATATAACCCTATGCCATAAAAAGGCACCTTGGCTAGAGGCCACTCAACCCGCAAGAGTCCCTGAAACAAAAAGAATGTTAGAGCGTGCCCGATGGCTAGCTCATTTTTGGTGGGGAAAGCCTTCCATCGTGCCGGGTCCTAAACCCGGTCAGACAGGACCAAATGAAAAGACCGGCGTTCTACTTTAATGAACCAACATTACTATTCCATTCCAAAAATAGACATATACACTTTATATAGATATCAATAAAATTATAATAGTGTTATTTTCATTTGACTCTACTTTTAATTTTAGTATTAAATCCCCGTATATTGCAACGATGATTTTTCAAATATGCTAATACCGTTTAAAGTGGAACGTTAACAAGAACTTAAATTCATCAATCGATACCTGTCTCTTAAATATCTGTCTCCCTTCTGCAAAGAAAACAACAGAATACATAGTCACAGCGCATAGAATACATAGTTACATTCATTCGGACTAATTATTCACTAACGACAATTCGAGAATTGTAAATTGTGATTTTCAATTGTCTATTAGAAAACGGGAAGTGTTTAAAAAAGATAACAAATGTTCGTGCAACCTCTCTTTCATATAAATATATTAATAAAAGAAAACATGTAAAAATTTAAATGTATGAAAAGGGTACTTACCCATCCTCCTCGAAGAGCGCTCGTTGATAGGGTGGGCAGTCCTGAAAGCTAACTTTTGTGAATTTTTTTTTCTTCTATTTTCATTTTATAAACTAATTCATCCGATCAAAGATTTGCGGCACGATGACCCCAAAATACTCCATAGTGTAATCAATCATCCAATAAATTTAACAGTTCGTCGATGTGATTATTTCCAAGGAAGGATCGAACCACAGTATGGCCCGTCACGGGTAAATTCTAGAAGTCTCTTCCGTCAAGCTCCGATTGTATAATAGATAGGAAACCTCATCGGTGTCTCGGCCTGCATTCCGTTATTGCCAATTATATCAAACTCTATAGCACTCGGCTTTCCATGCTGGTGGAAACTTTGTTCAATACCATAACAGAGAGAATACTCCTTCACTCTTTGTACGTATTCAGGCCGTAGAAGATTTTCTCAGGCCTTGAATCATCAATATAAGGACGTTCAATTGCAGGTGGTGAAAGGAAATTGTAAGTTTCGACATGATTGTTTACTTCACTTATGAAATGCAACCATATGCCGGGGTCCGTGTCACACAATGACCATCACAACAGAAGTAAAGAGCTGAGGTGGGATTTATTGAAAAATAAATGAAGACTATCCGGTTGACCCTAAAAGTGCACTTCTCACTGTAAATAATTGTATTTGCAAGTGTCCCTTCTATAGACTTAATCTTGGATAACGATTGCGGACTTCATCGATATCCACTTGATAAGCAAACAATGCTCATTGAAAGTTAATAATATGGCAGATCACCACTACTTTCCACTTAATTTACACACTTGCAAATTGTTTCTCCGTTCCCTATCTCCTTTGGGGACCTGATTATTTCTGGGAGCTAAAGAATAACTTTTCGACAGATGGTTTAAGGGAGGGAGGGACCTTTGCACACCCAAGCGAAAACACTTCCACCATACTTTTTGACGGAGCACGAGTTTTATTCCACTTTTCACTAGCCTACACGACTAACGAAGTGTTCACAATTTGCACAACCTTTAAATTTCCCACGAATACCGGTACCGCTTTCCTTCGATGAACGCTTTCGTTTTCAATGCCGGTATCGAGCCGTTTCAAATGAAATAGATCCCTCGCGAATCAATCTTTGGCCATCTTTAAGGTGTAACGGTTTCCTAACTTCGTCTCATTCGATCGCAATCAGAACCGACCTCTCATCGGTTCGAGACGTGCAGTCTTGGAAATGACAACGGACTGTACCCTTCAGGTCAACAAGTCCGGTCACACTTAGTCTACTCCGTGGTGGCTGCTTGTAGGCTAGCTAGTTCGGAGAGGAGTTTCGGTCGCGGGTCTTACGCGAGCAAACTAAGTCCGAGTTACGTAACTCAGCCACCGATTCACATTCCCGATTTATAAACGCGTCAACAACTACTCATCCAGAACAGAAAACCTACGTTACGTTAGTTCTGGATGTGATCTCTCCCCAGATCTCAAATCAAAACACTACAAAATCACCATAGGCGCGTTACCGAATCACCGACGCGGTACCAGAAAATAAGCTAAACTACCTCAAGTCCAAAATAATCTACTCTAAGAAAAAAACGAGCGCAAACAAGGGTACCGCGGACCGTAACCGACTAGAAATCAATCATCCGCAGATTATGAAAACCTAACCCTCTTCAAGACATACTTACCCTCGGTCATCACTTCCGCTGCAAAAGAAAGAGCATGCGGAACGGAAAGGCTTAGGGCTTCTTTAGTAATTCATTTTATTCCTACCATAACTTGGTTTCATTTTAAATTTACATTAAATTTCTTCTCTTCACTTTTTGAACTTAATCTTAAACATTCATTTTGCAATTACACTTTACAAAATAATCATCTCATAATTTGCTTGACATCTCTAGAAATTTGATGAGACGTGATTGGTTTTAATTTTGTTTTTAATAGTTAGTTATGATTTGTTTAAATTTAATTAATAAATAACACAATATTAAACCGAGATACCATATATATACTAAAATGATTAATAAAGGTCTAATCCTTTGCTAATTATCCAGTAAAAACGGGAGCGAGGGCAGGAATACTTGTAATTTTAGGGAGTAGACGGGAAATCGGATTAACTACGAAAGAAAGATTTACGAATCTCAATTAAGATCGGGAATATTTTGTTACTGCTCTATAAAAAGTGTTGTGTACTATCTCTGTAGGCATAATAGCGCAATATGCAAAAAAATAGCATTTAAAGTAAAAAAACCACTAAATTTTGATGTTCAAGCTACACATTAATAATAAATTCTGATTACATTCGTATTTGTGTGTTATTTATTTTTGACCGCAACTTAGTCCATAAGAAGAAAAATCTTACTTTTTTATGCAAAACAAATTACTATCTAGTAGGTACATTATCCAATTTTCATTTCGAAGCTACTGTGACAGATACGAGTTTTCGTTAAACGGTTTAATATTACAGAAATTTTATTAGGTTCAATTATCATCCATGTTTAACTTTAAATGTGGAAAATTCAAAATTTAGCCCATCGGACTAATACATGAATGGAAAGTTCACAATTAAGTCCATAACTTCAAGTATCACATTACAAATTTTATGAACGCTAGCTTTTATTAAATTCTAGAGGTACAAAAATATCCATTTGACGATTCATTGGATATAAGAAATATATCTTTTTTTTTTTAAATGCCCAAACGTACGTATTACAATTGAAATTCGGATTGTATGTCGTTAGGTAAATCACATAAATTCTGGAGCAGTAAGCTGACTTCTTAAAATTACATTTCGATGCCTTCCCAAAATTAATTGAAGGAGCCGTTACGCGATTTTTGTTCAAATAAGGATCGCTTGGATACACACACCGTATACGCCAACACAACGTATGTTTTGCGTTACTATTCTGACTTACTATCTCGCCTTATAACTTCACCATCGAGCATAGGAAGGCGATAGGATTGTGAACTCAGCTTATCGAAAACTCGTTTACATTCACTTAATATCCGACAAACGACGTTTTGCTTGGCATGCGTGTGTCCTTTTATTGGTTGAACAGCAACACTCAAACCACATAATCGAACTCCTCTATGGATTTTCGCATGTCATTCCATCAGATAATTTATGCAAAGTTCATCAACATCAGCTGACGATTAACTCCATATTTTCAGGATATCCTGAAGGTTTATCAAATCCACTAAACCATACACTTGTGTACAGTCTTTTTGCAGAGGTCAAGTTGGGATATTCCAATGAATTGGTTTCCTTTTTGCAAGCTCATTTATATTACACCACAGGATAACCAACAAAATGTGATTCCGACGCCTTGGATGCGTGGAAAACGCCCAGTTATAGAGGATAACGTTTCAAGGTGAAAAATCACTGTTAACAGCAATGTATTATTAGCGATATGTCCTCTGGTGGCTTTATTAAGTTAAAAGCAAATGCTTATGAATTGCATGTAGAAGCCGTATTCTAAGAACTGCTGAAAAAGCACTTCTCGTTCCATTTCGTAGGAATTTTTATTATGTAATTTGTTAATGCTTTGAAAACTTAATTTAAACACATTTCAAACTATGCGATCACTTCAATTCACTCCTTTAAGGTGAAGATTTTTTTGCTGGTAACCTATTTTCGAGGGTCAATTTCATCCGCACCATGCATTCACTTCCAATTTCTAGGAACCCGATGTCAGAATATTCGTGTAGTTGTTGTTCAATGGCCGAAAGTAAAATTCAAAAAAACTAGGTGAAATATTTCAAAGCAATGTGCATTTGGTTCACGGGAGGAAGAATTAAACGGACGAATCAAACTTTTATTACTGCCCCCAAACCATTTCAACTCCCAGGTACACTATCCCACACAAATCTAGGAGCCGGCCTCGCTCTGATCCTGATTCCCTCGTTCTTTGTTTTTATATCCCAGAACAACAAAACCTACATACCTCGAGATTGCTTTACCTTCCCTCCTTTTTGTCCAAATCCCAAAACATAGACCGCAATGCCAGGTCTATTATGTTGATGTGGAGTGCGTGATGATCCAAATGATACAAATTGTTTGCCGATGGATCCCCGCCAAACAGCTGATTGGAAACGAAGATCTGTTTTGAAATCTCGAGCAATTTCACGAACCAAACGTGGAACGGTAATTTACGGATCAAAAATTCTGTGGACTCCTGGTAACGACGAAGTTCTCGAAGAGCAACCGTACCGGGACGATAACGATGTGGTTTCTTTACACCTCCTGTCAATGGCACACTTTTGCGCGCTGCTTTTGTTGCCAATTGTTTACGTGGGCTTTTCCTCCTGTTGATAAATTCATATTTGTTATCTATTCCCGCCACGCTAATTTTTCTTCTGACTTACCGCTAATCCTCGCGAAACTTTTCACTTAACGCGAAGCACCGCGCGCTTTATGCACAAGGAATCACCAGTTTGCTACCGAATAAAATAAGCCAACCACTAGGTGGTATGTACTACCGTTTTGCAACTAACCTAAATTCTGACCTTTAGTCGAAATTTTGTTGCTTGAAATTATCGTTGTCAATTCCCGAAATACCGCTTTTTCTTTCGGCGACGATCTGGTATACAAGTGATGCTTATGTATTCACTCGCCCGACAGTTAACCGCGAACCTTCTGCCTCGTTGACAGTTGGATGACAACTGTGGGAGGCATTGCCAGATAGATATGCTTCGAAATGTATCAGTATTTTACTACCGAAAATATTTCTCCACAAATATAAATATTTGAAAAAAAATATTTCGGCACGAAAGATGAAGTCTGCTTGCATTTCGAGGTCATACCCATCTGGCCGAGTGCAAGGGTTCGGGATCGGAATCACTTCGATTCCCGGGTGTAGGCGTCACATTACACATTCCCCCCCCCCCAAAATCGAAGTAATTACGATCCCGCCTCCTATGTAAAAGGTCTTGGTTAGGGCCGAGGCGGGTCGAAGGTCGATTTCGAGGAATAGGCTACAACCATGTTCGTGAAGACTCAATAGTGGCTATACAGTAGGGAGTCAGGTGTTATTCGGAGGTCTTCGTCTAGGCAGAGATTTAGGTAAGCCAAGGTTTTTTCGTGCGAAATAGTTGTACTTCATCGTCTAAGGTCTTTTGCGTGGTAAATTCCCAGGGTTTTACCAGCCATGTCCGCGATGAGGTATCGGGTGGGGCTTATTACTTGTAGGACTCGACACTTCACGAATTTCTTGTCTAGTTTGGCATTGTTATGTCGGGTGGCATCGCTCTGTCGGAAGTTTCGACGATATATCTCGTCGCCTACCTTAAAGCCAGAAGGATGAGATCGCAAGTTGTACCGCTCCTCTCCCATCCGTCTACTTTCTTCAATCTTCTCCCGCAGTTGATCTCGCAGAAGTTGAAGCTTTTCGTGCGGTTCCAGAACCACGATTGGGTCCTCTAGCGATTTCAGTTGCCGCAATAGCCGGTAAACGCTTCCGTGACAGATCATGTACTGGCCGAACAATGCGAAATACGGCGAAATGCCGGTTGTGGCGTGGTACGACGAGCGCAGCGCACTAGTGATGGCGGACAATTTGCGATCCCAGTCCTTCTGAGTCGGATGGACATATGCGCGAATAGCCGCTATGACCGTACGGTTCAGTCGTTCGGATGCGTTGGCTTGTGGTGAATAGACGGCGGTTCGTTGGTGGATGATGCCGTATTTGGACATTAGGTCTCGGAACTTGCTTGAGGTGAACTGGACCCCATTGTCGGAGACAAGTTTCTCCGGAACTCCAAACAAGTGAAAGACTCGGTTCTCCAAGAAGCTGATTATAGGTCCAGTATGCATGTTACGTAGTGGTTCTATGATAGGGAATTTAGAGAGCTGGTCCAGGACCACGACAGCTCCCGTGTGACCAGAAGTAGATCGAGGGTAAGGACCGATAAGATCAATGTACAAGCGCTGGAACACACGTTCGGGGACCTCAACCTTACCCATGGGTGGCCGAAGAATGGTGTTGGGCGCTTTAGTACACTTGCATAGCTCACAAGAGGCTACGTACGCTTTTATCTGCTGTGCCATCTTAGGCCAAAAGAAACAGGTTTACAACCGCCTAAGGGTACGACCGTATCCGCCGTGCGCACTTGATGGGTGGTCATGAGCCCGTCTGATAAGATCAGTGGTTAATTCTTCGGGCACCCACAACTTCCACTGTTCTTCTTCTTGTATGGGGTCTCCGGATGCGTGTCCCATCCGCTTATAAATAAATCCATCCGTCAACCGCAGTTCAGGAAGCTGGGACAGTTGATTCTGGATAGTGTGAATCAGTTGGGTGTAGCTGGCTGACTTGAAGGCAGGATGGTCCAGATCGATCAATTGGGGGCTGTCGTCCTCTTGGACCAACTCGGCTCCTTCAGGGGCGAACATTCTGGATAAGGTGTCGGGGACTACATGCGCCCTTTCGGTGGCGAATTGTGAAGTCAAATGCCTGTAGTTTCAGTGCCCACCTGGCCAATCTGCCGTTGAGATCCGTCTGGCTCATTAGCCATTTCAGAGACGCGTGGTCTGTAACGATTTCAAAAGTGTGTCCCTCCACATAGGCTCGGAAGCGTTTCACTGCCAACACCGCAGCTAGACATTCCTGCTCGGAGACCGTGTAATTTCGCTGGGCTGGGTTCAACTTGTGAGACATGAAGGCTATAGGTCTCTCCTCGCCGTCTTGTGCAACCTGGACTAAGACTGCTCCCACCCCATGTTGACTCGCGTCACAATGGATTGAGAACGGTTTATCAAAGTCCGGGCTGTGCAGTACGGGGGCTGTAGTCAGACTCTTCTTTAGCTCTTCAAAGGCTCACAAACTGGGCTCCTCCCAGACGAATTTACGTCCCTTACGCAGCATGTCGGTCAAAGGAGTGGTTATGGTGGCATAGTAACGTACAAAACGCTGGTACCATCCGCATAAGCCTAAGAATCGTCGTAATTGTTTGGTGGTCTTGGGTAATGGAAAAACGTCAATCGCTTGAGTCTTTTCCGGATCGGTCTTGATATGGCCATGCCCAATGATGTGACCTAAATACTTCACCTCCGTCATCACAAACTGACTCTTCCGTATGTTGATGGTTAATCTTGCCCTCCGGATGTGTAGAGCCACCTCCTGAAGCAGGTCGATGTGTTCGTCAAAGGTCTCGGTTATAAGCAACAGATCGTCCAAGTAAACGAAAACTTGGTGCCGCAAATGAGGTGGTATCACCTTATCCATAAGGCGCGTCATTGTTTGGGGGGCATTGCACAATCCGAATGGCATGGTCACGAATTGATATAGGGGCCGACTTGGGACTGTGAAGGCTGTTTTCTCCTTTGAACCGGGGTCTAATGGAATTTGCCAGAAGGCGTCCTTAAGATCTAAGCTCGTGATGAAGTGGGCTTTAGGCAACCGACTCAAAATGCCTTCAATCAACGGTAGAGGGTATGCGTCCTTGACTGTGATGGCGTTCAAGCGTCTGGCATCTAAGCATAACCGGACCTTGTTCGGCTTGACAACTAAGGTGACTGGGGAAGCCCACGCGCTCTGTGATTCTTCGATTACGCCTAATGCTAGCATTCGATCCACTTCGGCATATAACGATTTTTCCTTCGCCGGAGATATGGCAAAATGTCTCTGTTTTATGGGTTTAGCATCCCCCACGTCTATAGTGTGGAACACCAGGGCAGTCCTCCCGAGACCTTCCTTCTCGTGCGATGGAAAAGCTGATATAGCCGAGTCAAGACGCAGTTGCTGATTTACATCCAGTGTATGTCGTAGTAAGTGAGAGGGTTGAGATTGGTCAGGAACGGGGGTGACGGACTCCAGGGTCGTACCGGAAAATAGTGCCGGGGCCAAGTTAAATTTTCGAACGAAATCCACTCCTAGATAAAGATTCTGGGTTAACTGAGGTATGATGAAAAATTCCATAGGTTTAGTTACTCCTTTAAAGGTGACATCCGTCGTAGTTGTTCCCACTACAGAGTGACGAGTTCCGTCCGCCGTGCTTAACCAGGAGGTGAAATGACGGATTTAGTCCGCGTGCATTGCCAGTACCTCCCCTGCAAAATCGGCCGATATGCAATTCACGCTGGCTCCCGTATCGACTAAGCCTGACACTCGTTTTTGCAGGAGGTGTACTGACGCATATGGCCAAACATCATCCCTCAATAATTCGTCTAATTGTATGTCCTTCAGCACCTTCCTCGATTGCCTGACTTTTCTCCAGAAGCTCCGCATCTGACGCGTGGCTCGCTTTCTTCGCGGTGGGACAGTTGTAGCCAACTCCTCATGGAAGATGCGCTGTCGAGTAGCCAAATAATTCCGCAGCCTGACATGAAAAGGTCTTACATGCCAAGGAACTTTCGTCTCGCTATCATTTCCCTGCGCGTTGGCCTCGGCGAAGGATGGCGTCGGTTGTGGAACTTCGGGAGAACTGTGTTTGGCGGTGCGAGTCAGCAGAATGGGAGTCATGTCTGGAGCTGGGTCATAGCTAGTGATGGGGTCAGGATTGGTTCATCCGGGGCTTAGGAGTGCCGACGGATGGTCGTGGCACTCGGTGGCAAGTTTTTTCGCCCTTTGCAATTAGCACAGTCAGGTGCGTATGTGTCGGCCTTCCCGCATCGGTAGCAGAAAAGCGTTGGCTCCGCTGGACATGCATAGAACCGATGTTCCGGTTGTCGGCAGTTCCAACAGACCGTCGGGCTTGTAATTGCTTCCAGGGAGGGTCGGTCAATCAATGCTGGGTCCTCAAGCTCCTGTGGTGCTCCGCTCCTCGGTATTGGTACTGGATCAGCAAGCAGGTGGTCCGCTGCCATCAACTCCGCGGTGTGATGATTTCGAGGATTTGGTCCCGTTATGCGAGGTTGTGGACGGAAGGTGCCTCGCCGCTCATCCAATTGTTCTTGCCTACGGGCATGGAGGCGCAATCCCTGTATGGTGTTGATGGGAAAATGCAGAAGGCTGTTCTGAAGATCCCAGCGCATGTTCTCTCTGATAATTTCTACCAGTTCGTCCTCGGGTATGGTAGTTCGCAAGCAAGTGCTCAATCTCACTATACTTGTGTAGTACTGGTCGAACGGTTTGTGAGCGCCTTGTTTCCGTTTCTTTATTTGCTCCTTTAGCTCTCTCTCAGTGAAGCCATCCTCAAATCGATTGCGGAAGGCTGCACTGAAAGAGTGCCAAGTGGGACGTGGCGTTGATTCTTTAAAGCTCCAGTACCAGTCGACAGCATCTCCGCTGAACACAAGAGGTGCATGCCGGAGGAAGGTCGAGGAATCACCTCCCAGGGTGCTGGATACCAACGCCTGAATCCGAAAAGGAACCGGTCCGCAGATATCATATCGTTGAACCCTGTAAAGTTCAGGCGCCAACTCTCCATGATTCGAGGCTTCGGGTCTCGAAAAGGTGTCAATGCGTTCCCGGGGGGAATCACATCCTCTGTTGACCTGTTATACTGAACTGCCTCGGGGGCTAGAGGTACCAACGGAGGTCCGGTGCTGTGTCGTGGTCTATATTCGGGAGCTCTGGGATCCATTCCCGAGTTCCTTAGAGGTGGGGCCCATTGCTCGGATTGTCGGGAGTGGGGCATCGCCACACTGGGATTGAGCTCCCAGCCAAGCGGAGTTCTCACGCGACTGGGTGGTTGGCTCATAGGGAGATTCTGGAGCTTTCCCTCCAGGTTGCCAATCCTCTCCGACATATCCCTCATCAACGCCACGAGGGTGTCAATGGAGTGGGCGGACGGCATGGGTGTCACCTCGGACACGACACTTGCGACCGGGACTTCACCGCCTACGGCTCCTTGCAGGTCTAAAAGTGGTTGTGACGGTTCGGCTTCTGGAACTCCTTTCGCCACTGCTCCACGCGTTGGTAGGGGCGTTCCGAGGGGGACGTCTAGGGCGGTCCACTCGATGGGTCGCCGGCATAAGGGACACAGCTCGGACGTGAGGAGGAGCTGTTGGACACAGGCACGGTGGAATAGATGTCCACAATCCAATCGCACGCTGTGTACCCCCTCCACTACGTCCTCGAAACAGATCCCGCAGTTCGCGGGTTGGACCGTTTTGGACCGGGTCCACCGCTTATCGGGAGTCCGCTTCGTTGCCATTTCGTATGGGTTAAATGTGGTGCTAATAAAAAAATATAAAATATACTTATTCCTACTGCTATCCCTAATCTATGCGTATATATAAAGAAAACTTATATGTACTGTAGTGGCCGATAGTGGCGAGCTATCTACGTAATAGAAAAAAAAATTAATACGTTAGGGCAGCCTTCCAGTTCCGCAACTCCACTCCTTCGGGCAGAAAGGATGACTGATGGTGGTCTGTCAAGAGAAGGGGGCTTCAGATTGATTTACTACCTTAATTTTCCCCATTTCCCGTACGTTACAAACCGTTTCTAATCTACGTTAAATGACTCGACGAGACAAGTGGTAGAGCTACCGTAACGATTTTGTACGCGGTCAAAATTCCCGACGCGTGGAAGCATTCCGGGCTTCGCAATTCCAGCATACGCCACCGAACGTTGAACCGATACCACTTGTCTATCACGCACACAAAATAATTAGAATCCTTCCGCGACATAAAGGCAAGGTAGCCTTCTATTTTCTTGAGAGTCCATGCTGATAGGTAAACCCATCAGGCTGGCTGTTCCATCAAGAAAATAGAAGGTCCTTACAGGGGTTAACCTGGGACAACACATCGGAAGGATTCTGTCGCGAAAAAAAAATCAAACAAAAGAGAGCGGAAGATACAACTCACGTGAAGCGACTGCTAGTGTGTATCACACAACTCCACTGCTCCTGATAGTGGGACTCGAGTACCAGAGTACCTTACATCCTCCGTAAAGGACCAACTCGTCAGAAGACGCGAATTTCTTTCCCCCTTAGGATGTTTAGGCCCCACGTTGGGCGCCATTTGTAACGGTTTCCTAACTTCGTCTCGTTCGATCGCAATCAGAACCGACCTCTCATTGGTTCGAGACGTGCAGTCTTGAAAATGACAACGGACTGTACCCTTCAGGTCAACAAGTCCGGTCACACTTAGTCTACTCCGTGGTGGCTGCTTGTAGGCTAGCTAGTTCGGAGAGGAGTTTCGGTCGCGGGTCTTACGCGAGCAGACTAAGTCCGAGTTACGTAACTCAGCCACCGATTCACATGCCCGATTTATAAACGTGTCAACAACTACTCATCCAGAACAGAAAACCTACGTTACGTTAGTTCTGGATGTGATCTCTCCCCAGATCTCAAATCAAAACACTACAAAATCACCATAGGCGCGTTACCGAATCACCGACGCGGTACCAGAAAATAAGCTAAACTACCTCAAGTCCAAAATAATCTACTCTAAGAAAAAAACGAGCGCAAACAAGGGTACCGCGGACCGTAACTGACTAGAAATCAATCATCCGCAGATTATGAAAACCTAACCCTCTTCAAGACATACTTACCCTCGGTCATCACTTCCGCTGCAAAAGAAAGAGCATGCGGAACGGAAAGGCTTAGGGCTTCTTTAGTAATTCATTTTATTCCTACCATAACTTGGTTTCATTTTAAATTTACATTAAATTTCTTCTCTTCACTTTTTGAACTTAATCTTAAACATTCATTTTGCAATTACACTTTACAAAATAATCATCTCATAATTTGCTTGACATCTCTAGAAATTTGATGAGACGTGATTGGTTTTAATTTTGTTTTTAATAGTTATTTATGATTTGTTTAAATTTAATTAATAAATAACACAATATTAAACCGAGATACCATATATATACTAAAATGATTAATAAAGGTCTAATCCTTTGCTAATTATCCAGTAAAAACGGGAGCGAGGGCAGGAATACTTGTAATTTTAGGGAGTAGACGGGAAATCGGATTAACTACGAAAGAAAGATTTACGAATCTCAATTAAGATCGGAAATATTTTGTTACTGCTCTATAAAAAGTGTTGTGTACTATCTCTGTAGGCATAATAGCGCAATATGCAAAAAAATAGCATTTAAAGTAAAAAAACCACTAAATTTTGATGTTCAAGCTACACATTAATAATAAATTCTGATTACATTCGTATTTGTGTGTTATTTATTTTTGACCGCAACTTAGTCCATAAGAAGAAAAATCTTACTTTTTTATGCAAAACAAATTACTATCTAGTAGGTACATTATCCAATTTTCATTTCGAAGCTACTGTGACAGATACGAGTTTTCGTTAAATGGTTTAATATTACAGAAATTTTATTAGGTTCAATTATCATCCATGTTTAACTTTAAATGTGGAAAATTCAAAATTTAGCCCATCGGACTAATACATGAATGGAAAGTGCACAATTAAGTCCATAACTTCAAGTATCACATTACAAATTTTATGAACGCTAGCTTTTATTAAATTCTAGAGGTTCAAAAATATCCATTTGACGATTCATTGGATATAAGAAATATATCTTTTTTTTTTAAATGCCCAAACGTACGTATTACAATTGAAATTCGGATTGTATGTCGTTAGGTAAATCTCATAAATTCTGGAGCAGTAAGCTGACTTCTTAAAATTACATTTCGATACCTTCCCAAAATTAATTGAAGGAGCCGTTACGCGATTTTTGTTCAAATAAGGATCGCTTGGATACACACACCGTATACGCCAACACAACGTATGTTTTGCGTTACTATTCTGACTTACTATCTCGCCTTATAACTTCACCGTCGAGCATAGGAACGCGATAGGATTGTGAACTCAGCTTATCGAAAACTCGTTTACATTCACTTAATATCCGACAAACGACGTTTTGCTTGGCATGCGTGTGTCCTTTTATTGGTTGAACAGCAACACTCAAATCACATAATCGAACTCCTCTATGGATTTTCGCATGTCATTCCATCAGATAATTTATGCAAAGTTCATCAACATCAGCTGACGATTAACTCCATATTTTCAGGATATCCTGAAGGTTTATCAAATCCACTAAACCATACACTTGTGTACAGTCTTTTTGCAGAGGTCAAGTTGGGATATTCCAATGAATTGGTTTCCTTTTTGCAAGCTCATTTATATTACACCACAGGATAACCAACAAAATGTGATTCCGACGCCTTGGATGCGTGGAAAACGCCCAGTTATAGAGGATAACGTTTCAAGGTGAAAAATCACTGTTAACAGCAATGTATTATTAGCGATATGTCCTCTGGTGGCTTTATTAAGTTAAAAGCAAATGCTTATGAATTGCATGTAGAAGCCGTATTCTAAGAACTGCTGAAAAAGCACTTCTCGTTCCATTTCGTAGGAATTTTTATTATGTAATTGGTTAATGCTTTGAAAACTTAATTTAAACACATTTCAAACTATGCGATCACTTCAATTCACTCCTTTAAGGTGAAGATTTTTTTGCTGGTAACCTATTTTCGAGGGTCAATTTCATCCGCACCATGCATTCACTTCCAATTTCTAGGAACCCGATGTCAGAATATTCGTGTAGTTGTTGTTCAATGGCCGAAAGTAAAATTCAAAAAAACTAGGTGAAATATTTCAAAGCAATGTGCATTTGGTTCACGGGAGGAAGAATTAAACGGACGAATCAAACTTTTATTACTGCCCCCAAACCATTTCAACTCCCAGGTACACTATCCCACACAAATCTAGGAGCCGGCCTCGCTCTGATCCTGATTCCCTCGTTCTTTGTTTTTATATCCCAGAACAACAAAACCTACATACCTCGAGATTGCTTCACCTTCCCTCCTTTTTGTCCAAATCCCAAAACATAGACCGCAATGCCAGGTCTATTATGTTGATGTGGAGTGCGTGATGATCCAAATGATACAAATTGTTTGCCGATGGATCCCCGCCAAACAGCTGATTGGAAACGAAGATCTGTTTTGAAATCTCGAGCAATTTCATGAACCAAACGTGGAATGGTAATTTACGGATCAACAATTCTGTGGACTCCTGGTAACGACGAAGTTCTCGAAGAGCAACCGTACCGGGACGATAACGATGTGGTTTCTTTACACCTCCTGTCAATGGCGCACTTTTGCGCGCTGCTTTTGTTGCCAATTGTTTACGTGGGCTTTTCCTCCTGTTGATAAATTCATATTTGTTATCTATTCCCGCCACGCTAATTTTTCTTCTGACTTACCGCTAATCCTCGCGAAACTTTTCACTTAACGCGAAGCACCGCGCGCTTTATGCACAAGGAATCACCAGTTTGCTACCGAATAAAATAAGCCAACCACTAGGTGGTATGTACTACCGTTTTGCAACTAACCTAAATTCTGACCTTTAGTCGAAATTTTGTTGCTTGAAATTATCGTTGTCAATTCCCGAAATACCGCTTTTTCTTTCGGCGACGATCTGGTATACAAGTGATGCTTATGTATTCACTCGCCCGACAGTTAACCGCGAACCTTCTGCCTCGTTGACAGTTGGATGACAACTGTGGGAGGCATTGCCAGATAGATATGCTTCGAAATGTATCAGTATTTTACTACCGAAAATATTTCTCCACAAATATAAATATTTGAAGAAAAATATTTTCGGCGCAATGATATCGGCACGAAAGATGAAGTCTGCTTGCATTTCGAGGTCATACCCATCTGGCCGAGTGCAAGGGTTCGGGATCGGAATCACTTCGATTCCCGGGTGTAGGCGTCACATTACAAAGGAACGAGTAGCGGACTATCTCTCCTCATACGCGACGATTCGCTCCACGATCTTCACTCCGTGGACCACCAAACCGCACTCCCTGCTACGGGATCAAGTCTCAATCCAATCGCCCTCATTCTCCACCGGCATTCTTCTTGCGTTCTTTTCCCTCTAACTTCAGTTTTCCGCTGCAAAACATGTTGCGGCTGCAATGTATGTTGCTGTTGCAGTGACTGTTGCTACTGTAATACATGTTGCTGCTGCCATACATGTTGATGCTGCAATACATGTTGCTGCTGCAATACATGTTGCTGGCGCAATACATGCTGCTGCAATACATGGTGATGCTGCAATACTTGTTGCTGCTGCAATGTATGTTGCTACTGCCATGTATATTGTTGCTGCAATATATATTGCTGCTGCAATATATATTGCTGCTGCAATTAATGTTGATTTGGTTGATGTGGGTAATGATTCGAAGGGTACTGTTGCGTGGTTGGGCTAAATTTATTAAGATAATTGGCCGTATTATAATATCCAGGCATTTTTCAATGGGATTTGTCGTTTGAGAGAATTTTTCTCTTGTTTAGGCCTCCAACTTCCTCTGCCCTCTCTAAATTTTAATATTTATTTTCCGATATTTAATGCAATCAGGGTCTTGAATGGTCGATTGAGTTTGATTGCTTCTGCATTGATTATTTGATAATTTGATAATCGGTTGTCACTTGCTGCCAGGGTTAAGGAGATAGGAAGGTTTTCGAGCAGTTTGCTAGCATAATTGTTCGATTACCACAGGGCAGCTAATTTTCTCACGATCCCAAGGCGGCAAGGATTGCGAAAAAGGAGGTTAAGTATCTTCAATTATAGCATCGGTCATCTTCGGCGTCGGAACGCGGAGTGACGAATAATAAAAAAACAATTGATGGACGCACAGACTGACACGTAGATTTACGTTTTGCTATGAGTGTGTAGACTGTGTGTGGTTGAAGCTGAGTACGGACGGACAAAACAAACGTAGATATGTTATTATCGGCGCAGGTCCTTTGTGTGATATATCCCGACTTCTTTCCCCGATATGTCAGTTAACAGGTAACGATTGGGTCCTACTACCTTCTGTACGGGGCTTTTCAGAAAACGCTGGTACAGCTTGGCATTAAAATGCCCAGTGGTGTCACTTTGGCGAAGATTACACCAAAAAACCTCATCTCCTTCTTTAAAACTGGAAGGTCATCACCTGAGGTTGTACTGTGCCTCATTTGCACGTCCTGCGGCCTTTATCTTCCGTCCGATTTGTTGGCGGAGGTCTCCTAAACGCTTGTGGGGCTCCAGCGCAACGACGGGATCTTCCAAACACTTCAATTGCCGTAACAGCCTGTATGATTTACCATGTGCTGTCTGAAGGCGGCAATGCAAGGTGAGACACCGGTGACGGAAATCTCCGGTTCCAATCTTTTGAGTTGGATGAACATTAGAACAGACCACGGCTAACAGTGTGCGATTCAACCATTCAGCTGCAATAGAATGAGGAGGGTATATGGGCGTCAGTTGGTGTTTGACGCCGTACAGTTTGAGTAGGCCCTTAAACTGCCCAGATCCGAACGGCAATCCAATTGTCAAAATTTTGGTCTCATTTTGTAGCTGCCAGTCTGTTCTTTACGACATGTACAAATTTGTAATATTATTTACAAATACATTATTTTTTATGAAGGTTGAAATAGAAAAAAAAACACCAAAACTTTAAATGGCTTTTTCTCCCCTTAAACGTGCGAATTCGGCGTTTTTACGATTTAATTTCAAGGCTTGGTAGATCTCTAGCTTTGACCATTCACTGTGCAGACAATTTCTATCCGACTGTCAAAATTTTGGTCTCATTTTGTAGCTGCCAGTTTATTCTTTACGATAAGTACAAATTTGTAATATTATTTACAAAAAAACTATTTCTTATGAAGGTTGAAATAGGGAAAAAAACACCAAAACTTTAAATGGGTTTTTTTTCCCTTAAACGTGCAAATTCGGCGTTTTTACGATTTAATTTCAAGACTTGGTAGATCTCTAGCTTTGACCGTTCACTGTGCCCACAATTTCTATCCGATTGTCAAAATTTTGGTCTCATTTTGTAGCTGCCAGTCTATTCTATACGACAAGTACAAATTTGTAATATTATTTACAAATACACTATTTTTTATGAAGGTTTAAATAGGGAAAAAAACACCAAAACTTTAAATCGCTTTTTCTCCCCTTAAACGTGCGAATTCGGCGTTTTTACGATTTAATTTCAAGGCTTGGTAGATCTCTAGCTTTGATCGTTCACTGTGCCCACAATTTCTATCCGATTGTCAAAATTTTGGTCTCATTTTGTAGCTGCCAGTCTGTTTTTTACGACTGGCGACGACTTTTAGGGAGAAAAACACCAAAATTTTAAGTGGCTTTTTCTCCCCTTAAACGTGCAAATTCGGCGCTTTTACGACTTAATTTCAAGGCTTGGTAGATTTCTAGCTTTGACCATTCACTGTGCCAACAATTTCTATCCGACTGTCAAAATTTTGGTCTCATTTTGTAGCTGCTAGTCTAATCAGTACGACAAGTACAAATTTGTAATATTATTTACAAAAAAACTAATTCTTATGAAGGTTGAAATTAGGAAAAAAACACCAAAACTTTAAATGGCTTTTTCTCCCCTTAAACGTGCGAATTCGGCGTTTTTACGATTTAATTTCAAGGCTTGGTAGATTTCTAGCTTTGACCGTTCACTGTGCGCACAATTTCTATCCGACCGTGAAATTTTGGTCTCATTTTGTAGCTGCCAGTCTGTTCTTTATGACAAGTACAAATTTGTAATATTATTTACAAATACACTTTTTTTTTATGAAGGTTAAAATAGGGAAAAAAACATCAAAACTTTAAATGGCTTTTTCTCCCCTTAAATGTGCAAATTCGGTGCTTTTACGATTTAATTTCAAGGCTTGGTAGATTTCTAGCTTTGACCGTTCACTGTGCCCGCAATTTTTATCCGGTTATCATAATTTTGGTCTCATTTTGTAGCTGCCAGTCTATTCAGTACGACAAGTACAAATTTGTAAGATTATTTACAAATACACTATTTTTTATGAAGGTTGAAATAGGGAGAAAAACGCCAAAACTTTAAATGGCTTTTTCTCCCCTTAAACGTGCAAATTCGGCGCTTTTACGATTTAATTTCAAGGCTTGGTAGATCTCTAGCTTTGACCGTTCACTGTGCCCGCAATTTCTATCCGATTATCATAATTTTGGTCTCATTTTGTAGCTGCCAGTCTATTCAGTACGACAAGTACAAATTTGTAAGATTATTTACAAATACACTATTTTTTATGAAGGTTGAAATAGGGAGAAAAACGCCAAAACTTTAAATGGCTTTTTCTCCCCTTAAACGTGCAAATTCGGCGTTTTTACGATTTAATTTCAAGGCTTGGTAGATCTCTAGCTTTGACCGTTCACTGTGCCCGCAATTTCTATCCGGTTATCATAATTTTGGTCTCATTTTGTAGCTGCCAGTCTATTCAGTACGACAAGTACAAATTTGTAAGATTATTTACAAATACACTATTTTTTATGAAGGTTGAAATAGGAAAAAAAACACCAAAACTTTCAATGGCTTTTTCTCCCCTTAAACGTGCGAGTTCGGCTTTGTTACGATTTAATTTCAAGGCTTGGTAGATCGTTAGCTTTGACCGTTCACCTAGCCCTCAATTTCTATCCAATTGTCAAAATTTTGGTCTCATTTTGTAGCTGCCAGTCTACTCTTTACGACAAGTTAAATTTGTAATATTATTTACAAATACACTATTTTTTATGAAGGTTGAAATCGGAAAAAAACCACCAAAACTTAAGATGGCTTTTTCTCCCCTTAAACCTGCGAGTTCGGCGTTTTTACGGTTTAATTTCAAGGCTTGGTAGATCCCTAGCTTTGACCATTCACTGTGCCCACAATTTCTATCCGATTGTAAAAATTTTGGTCTCATTTTGTAGCTGCCAGTCTATTCTTTACGACAAGTACAAATTTGTAATATTATTTACAAATACACTATTTTTTATGAAGGTTAAAATAAGGAAAAAAACACCAAAACTTTAAATGGCTTTTTCTCCCCTTAAACGTGTGAATTCGGCGTTTTAACGATTAATTTCAAGGCTTGGTAGATCTCTAGCTTTGACCGTTCACTGTGCCCACAATTTCTATCCGACTGTCAAAATTGTGGTCTCATTTTGTAGCTGCCAGTCTGTTCTTTACGACAAGTACCAATTTGTAATATTTTTTACAAAAACACTATTTTTTATGAAGGTTGAAATAGGAAAAAAAACACCAAAACTTCAAATGGCTTTTTCTCCCCTTAAACGTGCGAATTCGGCGTTTTTACGATTTAATTTCGAGGCTTGGTAGATCTCTAGCTTTGACCGTTCACTGTGCCCGCAACTTCTATCCGATTATCAAAATTTTGGCTCATTTTGTAGCTGCCAGTCAATTCTTTACGACAAGTAGAAATTTGCAATATTATTTACAAATACACTATTTTTAATGAAGGTTGAAATAGGGAAAAAAACACCAAAACTTTAAATGGCCTTTTCTCCCCTTAAATGTGCGAATTCGGCGTTTTTACGATTTAATTTCAAGGCTTGGTAGATCTTAAGCTTTGACCGTTCACTGTGCCCACAATTTCTATCCAATTGTCAAAATTTTGGTCTCATCTTGTAGCTGCCAGTCTATTCTTTACGACAAGTACAAATTTTCAATATTATTTACAAATGCACTATTTTTTATGAAGGTAGAAAAGGGGAAAAAACACCAAAACTTTAAATGGCTTTTCCTCCCCTTAAACGTGCGAATTCGGCGTTATTGAAATTTAATTTCAAGGCTTGGTAGATTTCTAGCTTTGACCGTTCACTGTGCCCGCAATTTTTATCCGGTTAACATAATTTTGGTCTCATTTTGTAGCTGCCAGTCTATTCAGTACGACAAGTACAAATTTGTAATATTATTTACAAATACACTATTTTTTATGAAGGTTGAAATAGGGAACAAAACACCAAAACTTTAAATGGCTTTTTCTCCCCTTAAACGTGCGAATTCGGCGTTTTTACGGTTTACTTTCAAGGCCTGGTAGATCTCTAGCTTCGAACGTTCACTCTGCCCACAATTTCTATCTGATTGTCAACATTTTGGTCTCATTTTGTAGCTGCCAGTCTATTCTTTACGACAAGCACAAATTTGTGATATTATTTACAAATACACTTTTTTTTATGAATGTTGAAATAGGGAAAAAAAACACCAAAACTTTAAATGGCTTTTTCTCCCCTTAAACGTGCGAATTCGGCATTTTTAACGATTTAATTTCAAGGCTTGGTAGATCTCTAGCTTTGACCGTTCACTGTGCCTACAATTTCTATCCGATTGTCAAAATTTTGGTCTCATTTTGTAGCTGCCAGTCTATTCTTCAAGACAAGTACAAAATCGTATTATTATTTACAAATACCCTATTTTTTATGAAGGTTGAAGTAAGGAAAAAAACACCAAAAATTTAAATGGCTTTTTCTCCCCTTAAACGTGCGAATTCGGCGCATTTACGATTTAATTCCATGGCTTGGTAGATCTCTTGCTTTGACCGTTCACTGTGCCCGCAATTTCTATCCGGTTGTCAAAATTTTGGTCTCATTTCATAGCTGCCAATCTATTCAGTACGACAAGTACAGATTTGTAATATTATTTACAAATACACTATTTTTTATGAAGGTTGAAATAGGGAAAAAAACACCAAAACTTTAAATGGCTTTTTCTCCCCTTAAACGTGCAAATTCGGCGTTTTTACGATTTAATTTCAAGGCTTGGTAGATTTCTAGCTTTGACCGTTCACTGTGCCCACAATTTCTATCCAATCGTCAAAATTTTGAGCTCATTTTGTAGCTGCCAGTCTATTCTCTACGACAAGTACAAATTTGCAATATTTTTTACAAATACACTATTTTTTATGAAGGTTGAAAAAGGAAAAAAAACACCAAAACTTTAAATGGCTTTTCCTCCCCTTAAACGTCGGGATTCGGCGTTTTTACGATTCAATTTCAAGGCTCTATAGATCTCTAGCTTTGACCGTTCACTGTGCCCACAATTTCTATCCGATTGTCAAAACTTTGGTCTCATTTTGTAGCTGCCAGTCTATTCTTTACGACAAGTACAAATTTGTAATATAATTTACAGTTACACTATTTTTTATGAAGGTTGAAATAGGAAAAAAAAACACCAAAACTTTAAATGGCTTTTTCTCCCCTTAAACGTGCGAGTTCGGCTTTGTTACGATTTAATTTCAAGGCTTGGTAGATCTTTAGCTTTGACCGTTCACTGTGCCCACAATTTCTATCCAACTGTCAAAATTTTGGTCTCATTTTGTAGCTGCTAGTCTATTGTTTCCGACCAGTACAAATTTGTAATATTATTTACAAATACACTATTTTTTATGAAGGTTGAAATAGGGAGAAAAACGCCAAAACCTAAGATGGCTTTTTCTCCCCTTAAACGTGCGAGTGCGGTGTTTTTACGGTTTAATTTCAAGTCTTGGTAGATCTCTAGCTTCGACCGTTCACTGTGCCCACAATTTCTATCCGATTGTCAAAATTTTGGTCTCAATATGTAGCTGCCAGTCTATTCTTTACGACAAGTACAAATTTGTAATATTATTTACAAGTACACTTTTTTTTAATGAAGGTTGAAATAGTAGAAAAAACACCAAAACATTAAATGGCTTTTCCTTCCCTTAAACGTGCGAATTCGGCATTTTTGATTTAATTTCAAGGCTTGATAGATCTCTAGCTTTGACCGTTCACTGTGCCCACAATTTATATCCGATTGTCAAAATTTTGGTCTCATTTTGTAGCTGCCAGTCTATTCTTTACGACAATTACAAATTTGTAATATTATTTACAAGTACACTATTTTTTATGAAGGTTGAATTAGGAAAAAAAACACCAAAACTTTAAATGGCTTTTTCTCCCCTTAAACGTGCGAGTTCGGCTTTTTCACGATTTAATTTCAAGGCTTGGTAGATCTCTAGCTTTGACCGTTCACTGTGCCCACAATTTCTATCCAACTGTCAAAATTTTGGTCTCATTTTGTAGCTGCCAGTCTATTCTTTACGACCAGTACAAATTTGTAATATTATTTACATATACACTATTTTTTATGAAGGCTGAAATAGGAAAAAAACCACCAAAACATAAGATGGCTTTTTCTCCCCTTAAACGTGCGAGTGCGGTGTTTTTACGGCTTAATTTCAAGGCTTGGTAGATCTCTAGCTTCGACCGTTCACTGTGCCCACATTTTCTATCCGATTGTCAAAATTTTGGTCTCATTTTGTAGCTGCCAGTCTATTCTTTACGACAAGTACAAATTTGTAATATTATTTACAAGTACACTTTTTTTTATGAAGGTTGAAATAGGAAAAAAACCACCAAAACTTAAGATGGCTCTTTCTCCCCTCAAACGTGCGAGTGCGGTGTTTTTACGGTTTAATTTCAAGACTTGGTAGATCTCTAGCTTTGACCGTTCACTGTGCCCACAATTTCTATCCGATTGTCAAAATTTTGGTCTCATTTTGTAGCTGCCAGTCTATTCTTCAAGACAAGTACAAATTCGTAATATTATTTACAAATACACTATTTTTTATGAAGGTTGAAATAGGGAAAAAAACAACAACACTTTAAATGGCTTTTTCTCCCCTTAAACGTGCGAATTCGGCCTTTTTACGATTTAATTTCAAGGTTTGGTAGATCTCTAGCTTTGACCGTTCACTGTGCCCACAATTTTTATCCGATTGGCAAATTTTTGGTCTCATTTTGTAGCTGCCAGTCTTTTCTTCACGACAAATACAAATTCGTAATATTATTTACAAATACACTATTTTTTATGAAGGTTGAAATAGAAAAAAAAAACACCAAAACTTTAAATGGCTTTTTCTTCCCTTAAACGTGCAAATTATGCGTTTTTACGATTTAATTTCAAGGCTTGGTAGATCTCTAGCTTTGACCGTTCACTGTGCCCACAATTTCTATCCAATTGTCAAAATTTTGGTCTCATTTTGTAGCTGCCAGTCTATTCTTTACGACAAGTACAAATTTGCAATATTATTTACAAAATCACTATTTTTTGTGAAGGTTGAAATAGGGAAAAATCCACCAAAACTTTAAATGGCTTTTTCTCCCCTTAAACGTGCGAATTCGGCGTTTTTACGATTTAATTTCAAGGCTTGGTAGATCTTAAGCTTTGACCGTTCACTGTGCCCACAATTTCTATCCAATTGTCAAAATTTTGGTCTCATTTTGTAGCTGCCAGTCTATTCTTTACGACAAGTACAAATTTGCAATATTATTTACAAATACACTATTTTTTGTGAAGGTTGAAGTAGGGAAAAATCCACCAAAACTTTAAATGGCTTTTTCTCCCCTTAAACGTGCGAGTTCGGCGTTCTTACGATTTAATTTCAAGGCTTGGTGGATCTCTAGCTTTGACCGTTCACTGTGCCAACAATTTCTATCCAATTGTCAAAATTTTGGTCTCATTTTGTAGCTGCCAGTCTATTCTTTACGACAAGTACAAATTTGCAATATTATTTACAAATACACTATTTTTTGTGAAGGTTGAAATAGGGAAAAATCCACCAAAACTTTAAATGGCTTTTCCTCCCCTTAAACGTCGGGATTCGGCGTTTTTACGATTCAATTTCAAGGCTCTATAGATCTCTAGCTTTGACCGTTCACTGTGCCCACAATTTCTATCCGATTGTCAAAATTTTGGTCTCATTTTGTAGCTGCCAGTCTATTCTTTACGACTAGTACAAATTTGTAATATAATTTACAGTTACACTATTTTTTTTGAAGGTTGAAATAGGAAAAAAAAACACCAAAACTTTAAATGGCTTTTTCTCCCCTTAAACGTGTGAATTCGGCGTTTTTACGATTTAATTTCAAGGCTTGGTAGATCTCTAGCTTTGACCGTTCACTGTGCCCACAATTTCTATCCAATTGTCAAAATTTTGGTCTCATTTTGTAGCTGCCAGTCTATTCTTTACGACAAGTACAAATTTGCAATATTATTTACAAATACACTATTTTTTGTGAAGGTTGAAATAGGGAAAAATCCACCAAAACTTTAAATGGCTTTTTCTCCCCTTAAACGTGCGAATTCGGCGTTTTTACGATTTAATTTCAAGGCTTGGTGGATCTCTAGCTTTGACCGTTCACTGTGCCAACAATTTCTATCCAATTGTCAAAATTTTGGTCTCATTTTGTAGCTGCCAGTCTATTCTTTACGACAAGTACAAATTTGCAATATTATTTACAAATACACTATTTTTTGTGAAGGTTGAAATAGGGAAAAATCCACCAAAACTTTAAATGGCTTTTTCTCCCCTTAAACGTGCGAATTCGGCGTTTTTACGATTTAATTTCAAGGCTTGGTAGATCTCTAGCTTTGACCGTTCACTGTGCCCACAAATTCTATCCAATTGTCAAAATTTTGGTCTCATTTTGTAGCTGCCAGCCTATTCCTTACGACAAGTACGAATTTGTAATATTATTTACAAATACACTATTTTTTATGAAGGTTGATATAGGAAAATAAACACCAGAATTTTAAATGGCCTTTTCTCCCCTTAAACGTGTGAATTCGGCGTTTTTAAGATTTAATTTCAAGGCTTGGTAGATCTCTAGCTTTGACTGTCCACTGTGCCCACAATTTCTATCGGATTGTCAAAATTTTGGTCTCATTTTGTAGCTGCCAGTCTTTTCTTTACAACATGTACAAATTTGTAATATTATTTACAAGTACACTATTTTTTATGCAGGTTGAAATAGGAAAAAAACACCAAAACTTTAAATGGCTTTTTCGCCCCTTAAACGTGCGAGTTCGGCGTTTTTGCGATTTAATTTCAAAGCCTGGTAGATCTTTTGCTTTGACCGTTCATTGTGCCCACAATTTCTATCCAATTGTCAAAATTTTGGTCTCATTTTGTAGCTGCCAGTCTATTCAGTACGACAAGTACAAATTTGTGATATTATTTACAAATACAATATTTTTTATGAAGGTTGAAATAGGAAAAACAACACCAAAACTTTAAATGGCTTTTTCTCCCCTTAAACGTGCGAATTAGGCGTTTTTACGATTAATTTCAAGGCTTGGTGGATCTCTAGCTTTGACCGTTCACTGTGCCCACAATTTCTATCCGATTGTCAAAATTTTGGTCTCATTTTGTAGCTGCCAGTATATTCTTCAAGACAAGTACAAATTCATCATATTATTTACAAATACACTATTTTTTATGAAGGTTGAAATAGGGAAAAAAACACCAAAACTTTAAATGGCTTTTTCTCCCCTTAAACGCGTGAATTCGGCGTTTTTACGATTTAATTTCAAGGCATGGTAGATCTCTAGCTTTGACCGTTCACTGTGCCCACAATTTCTATCCGATTGTCAAAACTTTGGTCTCATTTTGTAGCTGCCAGTCTATTCTTTACGACAAGTACAAATTTGTGATATTATTTACAAATACAATATTTTTTATGAAGGTTGAAATAGGGGAAAAAACACCAAAATTTTAAATGGCTTTTTCTCCCCTTAAACGTGCGAATTTGGAGTTTTTACGATTAATTTCAAGGCTTGGTAGATCTCTAGCTTTGACCGTTCACTGTGCCCACAATTTCTATCCGATTGTCAAAATTTTGGTCTCATTTTGTAGCTGCCAGTATATTCTTCAAGACAAGTACAAATTCGTCATATTATTTACAAATACACTATTTTATATGAAGGTTGAAAGAGGGAAAAAAACACCAAAACTTTAAATGGCTTTTTCTCCCCTTAAACGCGTGAATTCGGCGTTTTTACGATTTAATTTCAAGGTTTGGTAGATCTCTAGCTTTGACCGTTCACTGTGCCCACAATTTCTATCCGATTGTCAAGATTTTGGTCTCATTTTGTAGCTTCCAGTCTATTCTTCACGACAAATACAAATTTGTAATATTATCTACAAATACACTATTTTTTATGAAGGTTGAAATAGGAAAAAAAACACCAAAACTTTAAATGGCTTTTTCTTCCCTTAAACGTGCGACTTCGGCGTTTCTACGATTTAATTCAAGGCTTGGTAGATCTCTACCTTTGACCGTTCACTGTGCCCACAATTTCTATCCGATTGTCAAAACTTTGGTCTCATTTTGTAGCTGCCAGTCTATTCTGTACGACAAGTACAAATTTGTAATATTATCTACAAATACACTATTTTTTATGAAGGTTGAAATAGGGAAAAAAACACGAAAACATTAAATGGCTTTTTCTCCCCTTAAACGTGCGAATTCCGCGTTTTTACGATTTAATTTCAAGACTTGGTAGATCTCTAGCTTTGACCGTTCACTGTGCCTACAATTTCTATCCGATTGTAAGAATTTTGGTCTCATTTTATAGCTGCCAGTCTATTCTTTACGACAAGTACAAATTCGTAACATTATCTACAAATACACTTTTTGTTATGAAGGTTGTATTAGGAAAAAAAAACACCAAAACTTTAAATGGCTTTTTCTCCCCTTTAACGTGCAATTTCGGCGTTTTTAGAATTTAATCTAAAGGATTGGTAGATCTCTAGCTTTGACCGTTCACTGTGCCCACAATTTCTATCTGATTGTCAGAATTTTGGTTTCATTTTGTAGCTGCCAGTCTATTCTTTACGACAAGTAGAAATTTGTAATATTATTTACAAATACACTATTTTTCATGAAGGTTGAAATAGGAAAAAAAAACACCAAAACTTTAAATGGCTTTTTCTCCCTTTAAACGTGCGAGTTCAGCGTTTTTACGATTTAATTTCAAGGCTTGGTAGATCTCTAGCTTTGACCGGTCACTGTGCCCACAATTTCGCTCCGATTGCCAAAATTTTGGTCTCATTTTGTAGCTGCCAGTCTATTCTTTACGATAAGTACAAATTTGTCATATTATTTACAAATACACTATTTTTTATGAAGGTTCAAATAGGGGAAAAAACGGCAAAACTTTAAGTGGCTTTTTCTCCCCTTAAACGTGCGAATTCAGCGTTTTTACGATTTAATTTCAAGGCTTGGTAGATCTCTAGCTTTGACCGTTCACTGTGCCCACAATTTCTATCCGATTGTCAAAATTTTGGTCTCATTTTGTAGCAACCAGTCTATTCTTTGCGACAAGTACAAATTTATGATATTATTTACAAATACACTATTTTTTATGAAGGATGAAATAGGAAAAAAAAAACACCAAAACTTTAAATTGCTTTTCCTCCCCTAAACGTGCGAATTCGGTGTTTTTACGATTTAATCTCAAGGATTGGTAGATCTCTAGCTTTGACCGTTCACTGTGCCCACAATTTCTATCTGTTTGTCATAATTTTGGTCTCATTTTGTAGCTGCCAGTCCATCTTTACGACAAGTACAAAGTTGTAATATTATTTACAAATACACTATTTTTTATGAAGGTTGATATAGGAAAATAAAACACCAAAGCTTTAAATGGCTTTTTCTCCCCTTAAACGTGTGAGCTCGGCGTTTTTACGATTTAATTTCAAGGCTTGGTAGATCTCTCGCTTTGACCGTTCACTGTGCCCACAATCTCTATCCGATTGTCAAAACTTTGGTCTCATTTTGTAGCTGCCAGTCTATTCTTTACGACAAGTACAAATTTGTTATGTTATTTACACATACACTATTTTTTATGAAGGTTGAATGGGAAAAAAAACACCAAGGCTTTAAATGGCTTTTTCTCCCCTTAAACGTGCGAGTTCAGCATTTTTACGATTTAATTTCAAGGCTTGGTAGATCTCTAGCTTTGACCGTTCACTGTGCCCACAATTTTCATCAGATTGTCAAAATGTGGGTCTCATTTTGTAGCTGCTAGTCTTTTCTTTACGACAAGTTTAAATTTATAATATTATTTACAAAAATACACTTTTTTTTATGAAGGCAGAAATTAGAAAAAAAACACCAAAACTTTAAAAAGCTTTTTCTCCCCTTAAACGTGTGAATTCGGCGTTTTTAAGATTTAATTTCAAGGCTTGGTAGATCTCTAGCTTTGACCGTTTGTGCCCACAATTTCTATCCAATTGTCAAAATTTTGGTCTCATTTTGTAGCTGGTAGTCTATTCTATATGACAAGTACAAATTTATAATATTATTTACAAATACACTATTTTTTATGAAGGTTGAAATAGGAAACAAACACCAAAACTTTAAATGGCTTTTTCTCCCCTTAAACGTGCGAATTCGGTGTTTTTACGATTTAATTTCAAGGCTTGGTAGATCTCTAGCTTTGTCCGTTCACTGTGCCCTCAATTTCTATCCGATTGTCAAAATTTTGGTCTCATTTTGTAGCTGCCAGTCTATTCGTTACGACAAGTATAAATTTGTAATATTATTTACAAATACTCTATTTTTTATGAAGGTTGAAATAGGGAAAAAACACCAAAACTTGAAATGGCTTTTTCTCCCCTTAAACGTGCGAATTTGGCGTTTTTACGATTTAATTTCAAAGCTTGGTAGATGTCTAGCTTCGACCATTCACTGTGCCCATAATTTCTATCCGATTGTCAAAATTTTGGTCGCATTTTGTAGCTGCCAGTCTGCTCTGTACGACAAGTGCAAATTTGTAATACTATTTACAAATGCACTATTTTTTATGAAGGTTGAAATAGGGAAAAAAAACACCAAAACTTTAAATGGCTTTTTCTCCCCTTAAACGTGCGGATTCCGCGTTTTTACGATTTAATCTCAAGGCTTGGTAGATCTCTAGCTTTGACCGTTCACTGTGCCCACAATTTCTATGCGATTGTCAAAATTCTGGTCTCATTTTGTAGCTGCCAGTCTATTCTTTACGACAAGAACAAATTTGTAATATTATTTACAAACACACCATTTTTTATGAAGGTTGAAATAGGGAAAAAAACACCAAAACTTTAAATGGCTTTTTCTCCCCTTAAACGTGCGAATTCGGCAATTTTACGATTTAATTTCAAGGCTTGGTAGATCTTTAGCTTTGACCGTTCACTGTGCCTACAATTTCTATCCGATTGTCAAAATTTTTGTCTCATTTTGTAGCTGCCAGTCTATTCTTTACGACAAGTATAAATTTGTAATATTATTTACAAACACACTTTTATTACGAAGGTTTAAATAGGGAAAAAAACACCAAAACTTTAAATGGCTTTTTCTCCCCTTAAACGTGCGGATTCTGCGTTTCTACGATTTAATCTCAAGGCTTGGTAGATCTCTAGCTTTGACCGTTCACTGTGCCCACAATTTCTATCCGATTGTCAAAATTTTTGTCTCATTTTGTAGCTGCCAGTCTATTCTTTACGACAAGCACAAATTTGCAATATTATTTACAAACACACTATTTTTTACGAAGGTTTAAATAGGGAACAAAACACCAAAACTTTAAATGGCTATTTCTCCCCTTAAACGTGCGAATTCGGCGTTTTTACGATTTAATTTCAAGGCTTGGTAGATCTCTAGCTTTGACAGTTCACTGTGGCCACAATTTCTATCCGATTGTCAAAATTTTGGTCTCATTTTGTAGCTGCTAGCCTATTCTTTGAGCCAAGTACAAATTTGTAATATTATTTACAAATACACTATTTTTTATGAAGGTTGAAATAGGAAAAAAAACCACCAAAACTTTAAATGGCTTTTTCTCCACTTAAACGTGCGAATCCGGCGTTTTTACCATTTAATTTCAAGGCTTGGTAGATCTCTAGCTTTGACCGTTTGTGCCCACAATTTCTATCCATTTGTCAAAATTTTGGTCTCATTTTGTAGCTGGTAGTCTATTCTTTATGACAAGTACAAATTTATAATATTATTTACAATTACACTTTTTTTTATGAAGTTTGAAATAGGGAAAAAAACACCAAAACTTTAAATGGCTTTTTCTCCCCTTAAACGCGCGAATTCGGCGTTTTTACGATTTAATTTCAAGGTTTGGTAGATCACTAGCTTTGACCGTTCACTGTGCCCATAATTTCTATCCAATTGTCAAAATTTTGGCCTCATTTTGTAGCTGCCAGTCTGCTCTTTACGACAAGTACAAATTTGTAATATTATTTACAAATGCACTTTTTTGTATGAAGGTTGAAATAGGGAAAAAAAACACCGAAACTTTAAATGGCTTTTTCTCCCCTTAAACGTGCGAATTCCGCGTTTTTACGATTTAATCTCAAGGCTTGGTAGATCTCTAGCTTTGACCGTTCACTGTGCCCACAATTTCTATCCGATTGTCAAAATTTTGGTCTCATTTTGTAGCTGCCAGTCTATTCTTTACGACAAGTACAAATTTGTAATATTATTTACAAACACACTATTTTTTATGAAGGTTGAAGTAGGGAAAAAAACACCAAAACTTTAAATGGCTTTTTCTCCCCTTAAATGTGCGAATTCGGCGTTTTTACGATTTAATTTCAGGGCTTGGTAGATCTCAAGTTTTGACCGTTCACTGTGCCCACAATTTCTATCCGATTGTCAAAATTTTGGTCTCATTTTGTAGCTGCCAGTCCATTCTTCACGCCAAATACAAATTTGTAATATTATTTACAGATTCACTATTTTTTATGAAGGCTGAAATAGAAAAAAAAAAAAACACCAAAAATTTAAATGGCTTTTTCGCCACTTAAACGTGCGAATTCGGCGTTTTGCGATTTAATTTCAAAGTTTGGTAGATCTCTAGCTTTGACCGTTCACTGTGCCCACAATTTCTATCCGATTGTCAAAATTTTGGTCTAATTTTGTAGCTGCTAGTCTATTCTATACGACAAGTACAAATTTGTAATATTATTTACAGATACACTATTTTTTATGAAGGTTTAAATAGGAAAAAACACCAAAACTTTAAATGGCTTTTTCTCCCCTTAAACGTGCGAATTTGGCGTTTTTACGATTTAATTTCAAGGCTTGGTAGATTTCGAGCTTTGATCGGTCACTGTGCCCACAATTTCGATCCGATTGTCAAAATTTTGGTCTCATTTTGTAGCTGCCAGTCTATTCTTTACGACAAGTACAAATTTGTAATATTATTTACAAATACACTTTTTTTATGAAGGTTGAAATAGGGAAAAAAACACCAAAACTTTAACTGGCTTTTTCTCCCCTTAAACTTGCGAATTCGGCGTTTTTACGATTTAATCTCAAGGCTTGGTAGATCTCTAGCTTTGATCGTTCACTGTGCCCACAATTTCTATCCGATTGTCATAATTTTGGTCTCATTTTGTAGCTGCCAGTCTATTCTTTGCGACAAGTACAAATTTGTAATATTATTAACAAACAGACTATTTTTTATGAAGGTTGAAATAGGGAAAAAAACACCAAATCTTTAAATGGCTTTTTCTCCCCTTAAACGTGCGAATTCAGCGTTTTTAACGATTTAATTTCAAGGCTTGGTAGATCTCTAGCTTTGACCGTTCACTGTGCCCACAATCACTATCCGATTGTCAAAATTTTGGTCTCATTTTGTAGCTGCCAGTCTATTCTTTACGACAAGTACAAATTTGTAATATTATTTACAAATACACTATTTTTTATGAAGGTTGAAATAGGGGAAAAAACACCAAAACTTTAAATGGCTTTTCTTCCCCTTAAACGTGCGAATTCGGCGTTTTTACGATTTAATTTCAAGGCTTGGTAGATCTCTAGCTTTGACCGATCACTGCGCCCACAATTTCTATCCAATTGTCAAAGTTTTGGTCTCATTTTATAGCTGGCAGTCTGTTCTTTACGACAAGTACAAATTTGTAATATTATTTAAAAATCCACTATTTTTTATGAAGGTTGAAATAGGGGAAAAAACACCAAAACTTTAAATGGCTTTTTCTCCCCTAAACGTGCGACTTCGGCGTTTTTACGATTTAATTTCAAGGCTTGGTAGATCTCTAGCTTTGACCGTTCACTGTGCCCACAATTTCTATCTGATTGTCAAAATTTTGAACTCATTTTGTAGCTGCAAGTCTATTCTTTACGACAAGTACAAATTTGTTATATTATTTACAAATACACTATTTTTTATGAAGGTTGAAATAAGAAAAAAAACACGAAAACTTTAAATGGCTTTTTCTCCCCTTAAACGTGCGAATTCGGCGTTTTTACGATTCAATTTCAAGGCTTGGTAGATCTCTAGCTTTGACCGTTCACTGTGCTCACAATTCCTATCCGATTGTCAAACTTTTGGTCTCATTTTGTAGCTGCCAGTCTATTCTTTACGGCAAGTACAAATTTGTAATATTATTTAAAAATACACTATTTTTTATGAAGGTTGAAATAGGGAAAAAACACCAAAACTTTAAATGGCTTTTTCTCCCCTTAAACGTGCGATTTCGGCGTTTTTACGATTTAATTTCAAGGCTTGGTAAATCTCTATCTCTGACCGTTCATTGTGCCCACAATTTTCATCCGATTGTCAAAATTTTGGTCTCATTTTGTAGCTGCCAGTCTGTTCTCTACGACATGTACAAATTTGTAATATTATTTACAAATACACTATTTTTCATGAAGGTTGAAATAGGGAAAAAAACACCACAACTTTAAATGGCTTTTTCTTCCCTTGAACGTGTGAATTCGGCGTTTTTACGATTTAATTTCAAGGCTTGGTAGATCTCTAGCTTTGACCGTTCACTGTGCCCACTATTTCTATCCGATTGTCAAAGTTTCTGTTTCATTTCGTAGCTGCCAGTCTATTCTTTACGACAAGTACAAATTTGTAATATTATTTACTAATGCACTATTTTTTATGAAGGTTGAAATAGGGAAAAAGCACCAAAACTTTAAATGGCTTTTTCTTCCCTTGAACGTGCGAATTCGGCGTTTTTATGATTTAATTTCAAGGCTTGGTAGATCTCTTGCTTTGACCATTCACTGTGCCCACAATTTCTATCCGATTGTCAAAATTTTGGTCTCATTTTGTAGCTGCCAGTCTGTTCTTTACGACAATTACAAATTTGTAATATTATTAACATACACACTATTTTTTATGAAGGTTGAAATAGGGAAAAAAAACACCAAATCTTTAAATGGCTTTTTCTCCCCTTAAACGTGCGACTTTGGCGTTTTTAACGATTTAATTTCAAGGTTTGGTAGATTTCTAGCTTTGACCGTTCACTGTGCCCACAATTTCTATCCGATTGTCAAAATTTTGGTCTCATTTTGTAGCTGCCAGTCTATTCTTTACGACAAGTACAAATTTGTAATATTTTTTACAAATACACTATTTTTCATGGAGGTTGAAATAGGAAAAAAAAACACCAAAACTATAAATGGCTTTTTCTAACCTTGAACGTGTGACTTCGGCATTTTTACGATTTAATTTCAAGGCTTGGTAGATTTCTAGCTTTGACCGTTCACTGTGCCCACAATTTCTATCCGATGTTCAAAATTTTGGTCTCATTTTGTAGCTACAAGTCTATTGTTTACGACAAGTACAACTTTGTCATATTATTTTTAAATACACTATTTTTTATGAAGGTTGAAATAAGAAAAAAAACACCAAAACTTTCAATGGCTTTTTCTCCCCTTAAACGTGCGAATTCGGCGTTTTTACGATTTAATTTCAAGGCTTGGTAGATCTCTAGCTTTGACCGTTCACTGTGCCCAAAATTTCGATCCGATTGTCAAAACTTTGGTCTCATTTTGTAGCTGTCAGTCTATTTGTTACGACAAATACAAATTTGTAATATTATTTACAAATACACTTTTTTTATGAAGGTTGAAATAGGGAAAAAACACCAAAACTTTAAATGGCTTTTTCTCCCCTTAAACGTGCGAATTCGGCGTTTTTACGATTTAATTTCAAGGCTTGGTAGATGTCTTGCTTTGACCATTCACTATGCCCACAATTTCTATCCGATTGTCAAAATTTTGGTCTCATTTTGTAGCTGCCAGTCTGTTCTACACGACAAGTACAAATTTGTAATATTATTTAAAAATACACTATTTTTTATGAAGGTTGAAATAGGGGAAAAAACACCAAAACTTTATATGGCTTTTTCTCCCCTTAAACGTCGGAGCTCGGCGTTCTTACGATTTGATTTCAAGGCTTGGTAGATCTCTAGCTTTGACCGTTCACTGTGCCCACAGTTTCTATCCGATTGTCAAAACTTTGCTCTCATTTTGTAGCTGCCAGTCTATTCTTTACGACAAAAACAAATTTGTAATATTATTTACAAATACACTGTTTTTTATGAAGGTTGAAATAGGGAAAAAACACAAAAACTTTAAATGGCTTTTTCTCCCCTTAAACGTGCGAATTCGGCGTTTTTAAGATTTAATTTCAAGGCTTGGTAGATCTCTAGCTTTGACCGTTCACTGTGCCCGCAATTTCTATCCGATTGTAAAATTTTGGTCTCATTTTATAGCTGCCAGTCTGTTCTTTACGACATGTACAAATTTGTAATATTATTTACAAAAACACTATTTTTTATGAAGCTTGAAATAGGAAAAAAAACACCAAAACTTTAAATGGCTTTTTCTCCCCTTAAACGTGCGAATTCGGTGTTTCTACGATTTAATTTCAAGGCTTGGTAGATCTTGAGCTTTGACCGTTCACTGTGCCCACAATTCCTATCCGATTGTCAAAATTTTGGTCTCATTTTGTAGCTGCCAGTCTATTTTTTACGACAAGTACAAATTTGTAATATTACTTACAAATACGCTATTTTTTATGAAGGTTGAAATAGGGAAAAAAACACCAAAACTTTCAATGGCTTTTTCTCCCCTTAAACGTGCGAATTCGGCGATTTATCGATTTAATTTCAAGGCTTGGTAGATATCTAGCTTTGACCGTTCACTGTGCCCACAATTTCTATCCGATTGTCAAAATTTTGGTCCCATTTTTTAGCTGCCAGTCTATTCTTTACGACAAGTACAAATTTGTACTATTATTTACAAATACACTTTTTTTATGAAAGTTGAAATAGGGAAAAAACACCAAAACTTTCAATGGCTTTTTCTCCCCTTAAACGTGTGAATTCGGCGTTCTTACGATTTTATTGCAAGGCTTGGTAGATCTCTAGTTTTGACCGTTCACTGTGCCCACAATTTCTATCCGATTGTCAAAATTTTGGTCTCATTTTGTAGCTGCCAGTCTGTTCTTAACGACATGTACAAATTTGTAATATTATTTACAAATACACTATTTTTTATGAAGGTTGAAATAGGGAAAAAACACCAAAAATTTAAATGGCTTTTTCTCCCCTTAAACGCGCGACTTCGGCGTTTTAAGATTTAATTTCAAGGCTTGGTAGATGTCTAGCTTTGACTATTCACTGTGCTCACAATTTCTATCCGATTGTCAAAATTTTGGTCTCATTTTGTAGCTGCCAGTCTATTCTTTAAGACAAGTACAAATTTGTAATATTATTTACAAATACAATACTTTTTATGAAAGTTGAAATAGGGAAAAAACACCAAAATTTTAAATGGCTTTTTCTTCCCTTGAACGTGTGGATTTGGCGTTTCTACGATTTAATTTCAAGGCTTGGTAGATCTCTAGGTTTGACCGGTAACCGTGCTCACAATTTCTACCTGATTGTCAAAGTTTTGGTCTCATTTTGTAGCTGCCAGTCCATTCTTTACGGCAAGTACAAATTTGTCATATTATTTATAAATACACTTTTTTTTATGAAGGTTGAATTAGGGAAAAAAACACCAAAACTTTAAATGGCTTTTTCTCCCCTTAAACGTGCGAATTCGGCGTTTTTATGATTTAATTTCAAGGCTTGGTAGATCTCTTGCTTTGACCATTCACTATGCCCACAATTTCTATCCGATTGTCAATATTTCGGTCTCATTTTTAGCTGCCAGTCTGTTCTTCACGACAAGTACAAATTAGTAATATTATTTAAAAAAAACTTTTTGTTATGAAGGTTGAAATAGGGGAAAAAACACCAAAACTATATATGGCTTTCTCTCCCCTTAAACGTGCGAATTCGGCGTTTTTACGATTTGATTTCAAGGCTTGGTAGATTTCTAGCTTTGACCGTTCACTGTGCCCACAATTTCTATCTGATTGTCAAAATTTTGATCTCATTTTGTGGCTGCAAGTCTATTCTTTACGACAAGTACAAATTTGTAATCTTATTTACAAATACACTATTTTTTATGAAGGTTGAAATAAGAAAAAAAACACCAAAACTTTAAATGGCTTTTTCTCCCCTTAAACGTGCGAATTCGGCGTTTTTACGATTTAATTTCAAGGCTTGGTAGATCTCTAGTTTTGACCGTTCACTGTGCCCACAATTTCTATCCGATTGTCAAAATTTTGGTCTCATTTTGTAGCTGCCAGTCTGTTCTTTACGACATGTACAAATTTGTAATATTATTTACAAATACACTAATTTTTATGAAGGTTGAAATAGGAAAAAAAAACACCAAAACTTTAAATGGCTTTTTCTCCCCTTAAACGTGCGAATCCGGCGTTTTCACGATATAATTTCAAGGCTTGGTAGAGCTCGAGCTTTGACCGTTCACTGTGCCTACAATTTCTATCCGGTTGTCAAAATTTTGGTCTCATTTTGTAGGTGCCAGTCTATTCTTTACGATAAGTATAAATTTGGAATATTATTTACAAATACACTATTTTTTATGAAGGTTGAAATAAGGAAAAAACACCAAAACTTTAAATGGCTTGTTCTCCCCTTAAACGTGCGAATTTGGCGTTTTTACGACTTAATTTCAAGGCTTGGTAGATCTTTAGCTTTGATCGTTCACTGTGCCCACAATTTCTATCCGATTGTCTAAGTTTTGGTCTCATTTTTAGCTGCAAGTCTATTCTTTATGACAAGTACAAATTTGTAATATTATTCACAAATACACTATTTTGTATGAAGGTTGAACTAGGGAAAAAACACCAGAACTTCAAATGGCTTTTTCTCCCCTTAAACGTGCGAATTCGGCATTTTTAAAATTTAATTTCAAAGCTTGGTAGATCTCTAGCTTTGACCGTTCACTGTGCCCACAATTTCTATCCGATTGTCAAAATTTTGGTCTCATTTTGTAGCTGCCAGTCTATTCTTTACGACAAGTACAAATTTGTAATATTATTTACAAATACACTATTTTTTATGAAGGTTGAAATAGGGAAAAAAACACCAAAACTTTAAATGGCTTTTTCTCCCCTTAAACGTGCGAATTCGGCGTTTTTACGATTTAATTTCAAGGCTTGGTAGATCTCTAGCTTTGATCGTTCACTGTGCCCACAATTTCTATCCGATTGTCAAAATTTTGGGCTCATTTTGTAGCTGCCAGTCTATTCTTTATGACAAGTGCAAATTTGTATTATTATTCACAAATACACTATTTTTTATGAAGGTTGAACTAGGGAAAAAAACACCAAAACTTTAAATGGCTTTTTCTCCCTTAAACGTGCGAATTCGGCGTTTTTACGATTTAATTTCGAAGCTTGGTAGACCTCTAGCTTTGACCGTTCACTGTGCCCACAATTTCTATCCGATTGTCAAAATTTTGCTCTCATTTTGTAGCTGCCAGTCTATTCTTTACGACAAATACAAATTTGTAATATTTTTTACAAATATACTTTTTTTTATGAACGTTGAAATAGGGAAAAAACACCAAAACTTTAAATGGCTTTTACTCCCCTTAAACGTGCGAATTCGGCTTTTTTACGATTTAATTTCAAAGCTTGGTAGATCTCTAGCTTTGACCGTTCACTGTGCCCACAATTTATATCCGATTGTCAAAATTTTGGTCTCATTTTGTAGCTGCCAGTCTGTTCTTTACGACAGGTACAAATTTGAAATATTATTTACAAATACACTTTTTTTTATGAAGGTTGAACTAGGGAAAAAAACACCAAAACTTTATATGGCTTTTTCTCCCCTTATACGTGCGAATTCGGCGTTTTTACGATTTAATTTCAAGGCTTGGTAGATCTCAAGCTTTGACCGTTCACTGTGCCCACAATTTCTATCCGATTGTCAAAATTTTTAATCCAATTTTGTAGCTGCCAGTCTATTCTTTACGACAAGTACAAATTTGTAATATTGTTTACAAAAACACTATTTTTTATGAAGGTTGAAATAGGAAAAAAAACACCAAAACTTTAAATGGCTTTTTCTCCCCTTAAACGTGTGAATTCGGCGATTTTACGATTTAATTTCAAGGCTTGGTAGATCCCTCGCTTTGACCGTTCACAGTGCCCACAATTTCCATCCGATTGTCAAAATTTTGGTCTCATTTTGTAGCTGCCAGCCTATTCTTTACGACAAGTACAAATTTGTAATATCATTTACAAATACATTTTTTTTATGAAGGTTGAAATAGGGAAAAATCCACCAAAATTTTAAATGGCTTTTTCTCCCCTTAAACATGCAAATTTGGCGTTTTTACGATTTAATTTCAAGGTTTGGTAGATCTCTAGCTTTGACCGTTCACTGTGCCCACAATTTCCATCCGATCGTCAAAATTTTGCTCTCATTTTGTAGCTGTCAGACTATTCTTTACGAAAAATACAAATTTGTAATATTATTTACAAATACACTATTTTTAATGAAGGTTGAAATCGGGAAAAAAACACCAAAACTTTAAATGGCTTTTTCTCCCCTTAAACGTGCGAATTCAGCGTTTTTACGATTTAATTTCAAGGCTTGGTAGATCTTGAGCTTTGACCGTTCACTGTGTCCACAATTTCTATCCGATTGTTAAAATTTTGGTCTCATTTTGTAGCTGCCGTTCATTGTGCCCACAATTACTATCCGATTGTCAAAATTGTGGTCTCATTTTGTAGCTTCCAGTCTATTCTTTATGCCAAGTACAAATTTGTAATTTTATTTACAAATACACTAAATTTTATGAAGGTTGAAATAGGGAAAAAAACACCAAAACTTTAAATGGCTTTTTCTCCCCTTAAACGTGCGAATTCGGCGTTTTTACGATTAATTTCAAGGCTTGGTAGATCTCTAGCTTTGACCGTTCACTGTGCCCACAATTACTATCCGATTGTCAAAATTTTGGTCTCATTTTGTAGCTGCCAGTCTATTCTTTACGACAAGTACAAATTTGTAATATTATTTATAAATACACTATGTTTTATGAAGGTTGAAATAGGAAAAAAAACACCAAAACTTTAAATGGCTTTTTCTCCCCTTAAACGTGCGAATTCGGCGTTTTTACGATTTAATTTCAAGGCTTGGTAGATCTCTAGCTTTGACCGTTCACAGTGCCCACAATTTCTATCCGATTGTCAAAATTTTGGTTTCATTCTGTAGCTGCTATTTTATTCTTTACGACAAGTACAAATTTGTAATATTATTTACAAACACACTATTTTCAATGAAGGTTGAAATAGGGAAAAAAACACCAAAACTTTAAATGGCTTTTCCTCCCCTTAAACGTGCGAATTCGGCGTTTTTACGATTTAATTTCAAGGCTTGGTAGATCTCTAGCTTTGACCGTTCACAGTGCCCACAATTTCTATCCGATTGTAAAAATTTTGGTTTCATTCTGTAGCTGCTATTCTATTCTTTACGACAAGTACAAATTTGTAATATTATTTACAAAAACACTTTTTTTTATGAAGGTTGAAATAGGGGAAAAAACACCAAAACTTTAAATGGCTTTTTCTTCGCTTAAACGTGCGAGTTCGGCCTTTTTACGATATAATTTCAAGGCTTGGTAGATCTCTAGCTTTGACCGTTCACTGTGCCCACAATTTCTATCCGATTGTCAAAATTTTGGTCTCATTTTGTAGCTGCCAGTCTATTCTTACGACAAGTACAAATTTGTAATATTATTTACAAATACACTATTTTTTATGAAGGTTGAAATCGGGAAAAAAACACCAAAACTTTAAATGGCTTTTTCTCCCCTTAAACGTGCGAATTCGGCGTTTTTACGATTTAATTTCAAGGCTTGGTAGATCTCTAGCATTGACCGTTCACTGTGCCCACAATTTCTATCCGATTGTCAAAATTTTGGTCTCATTTTGTAGCTGCCAGTCTATTCTTTACGACAAGTACAAATTTGTAATATTATTTACAAAAATACTCCTTTTTTAGAAGGTTGAAATAGGAAAAAAACACCAAAGCTTTAAATGGCTTTTTCTCCCCTTAAACGTGCAATTTCGGCGTTTTTACGATTTAATCTCAAGGCTTGGTAGATCTCTAGCTTTGACCGTTCACTGTGCCCACAATTTCTATCCGATATTCATAATTTTGGTCTCATTTTGTAGCTGCCAGTCTATTCTTTACGACAAGTAAAAATTTGTGATATTATTTACAAATACACTTTTTTTTATGAAGGTTGAAATAGGGAAAAAACACCAAAACTTTAAATGGCTTTTTCTCCCCTTAAACGTGCGAGTTCGGCGTTTTTACGATTTAATTTCAAGGCTTGGTAGATCTCTAGCATTGACCGTTCACTGTGCCCACAATTTCTATCCGATTGTCAAAATTTTGGTCTCATTTTGTAGCTGCCAGTCTATTCTTTACGACAAGTACAAACTTGTAATATTATTAACAAATACACTACTTTTTAAGAAGGTTGAAATAGGAAAAAAAAACACCAAAGCTTTAAATGGCTTTTTCTCCCCTTAAACGTGCGAATTCGGCGTTTTTACGATTTAATCTCAAGGCTTGGTAGATCTCTAGCTTTGACCGTTCACTGTGCCCACAATTTTTATCCGATTGTCATAATTTTGGTCTCATTTTGTAGCTGCCAGTCAATTCTTTACGACAAGTACAAATTTGTGATATTATTTACAAATAAACTTTTTTTATGAAGGTTGAAATAGGGAAAGAAACACCAAAACTTTAAATGGCTTTTTCTCCCCTCAAACGTGCGAATTCGGCGTTTTTACGATTTAATCTCAAGGCTTGGTAGATCTCTAGCTTTGACCGTTCACTGTGCCCACAATTTCTATCCGATTGTCAAAATTTTGGTCTCATTTTGTAGCTGCCAGTCTATTCTTTACGACAAGTACAAACTTGTAATATTATTTACAAATACACTATTTTATATGGAGGTTGAAATATGAAAAAAAACACCAAAACTTTAGATGGCTTTTTCTCCATTTAAACGTGCGAGTTCGAAGTTTTTACGATTTAATTTCAAGCTTTGGTAGATCTCTAGCTTTGACCATTCACTGTGCCCACAATTTCTATCCGATTGTCGATATTTTGGTCTCATTTTGTAGCTGCCAGTCTATTCTTTACGACAAGTACAAATTTGTTATATTATCTACACACACACTATTTTTTATGAAGGTTGAAATAGGAAAAAAAACGCCAAAGGTTTAAATGGCTTTTTCTCCCCTTAAACGTGCGAATTCGAGGAATCACCTCCCAGGGTGCTGGATACCAACGCCTGAATCCGGAAAAGGAACCGGTCCGCAGATATCATATCGTTGAACCCTGTAAAGTTCAGGCGCCAACTCTCCATGATTCGAGGCGTCGGGTCTCGAAAAGGTGTCAATGCGTTCCCGGGGGGAATCACATCCTCTGTTGACCTGTTATACTGAACTGCCTCGGGGGCTAGAGGTACCAACGGAGGTCCGGTGCTGTGTCGTGGTCTATATTCGGGAGCTCTGGGATCCATTCCCGAGTTCCTTAGAGGTGGGGCCCATTGCTCGGATTGTCGGGAGTGGGGCATCGCCACACTGGGATTGGGCTCCCAGCCAAGCGGAGTTCTCACGCGACTGGGTGGTTGGCTCATAGGGAGATTCTGGAGCTTTCCCTCCAGGTTGCCAATCCTCTCCGACATATCCCTCATCAACGCCACGAGGGTGTCAATGGAGTGGGCGGACGGCATGGGTGTCACCTCGGACACGACACTTGCGACCGGGACTTCACCGCCTACGGCTCCTTGCAGGTCTAAAAGTGGTTGTGACGGTTCGGCTTCTGGAACTCCTTTCGCCACTGCTCCACGCGTTGGTAGGGGCGTTCCGAGGGGGACGTCTAGGGCGGTCCACTCGATGGGTCGCCGGCATAAGGGACACAGCTCGGACGTGAGGAGGAGCTGTTGGACACAGGCACGATGGAATAGATGTCCACAATCCAATCGCACGCTGTGTACGCCCTCCACTACGTCCTCGAAACAGATCCCGCAGTTCGCGGGTTGGACCGTTTTGGACCGGGTCCACCGCTTATCGGGAGTTCGCTTCGTTGCCATTTCGTATGGGTTAAATGTGGTGCTAATAAAAAAATATAAAATATACTTATTCCTACTGCTATCCCTAATCTATGCGTATATATAAAGAAAACTTATATGTACTGTAGTGGCCGATAGTGGCGAGCTATCTACGTAATAGAAAAAAAAAATTAATACGTTAGGGCAGCCTTCCAGTTCCGCAACTCCACTCCTTCGGGCAGAAAGGATGCCTGATGGTGGTCTGTCAAGAGAAGGGGGCTTCAGATTGATTTACTACCTTAATTTTCCCCATTTCCCGTACGTTACAAACCGTTTCTAATCTACGTTAAATGACTCGACGAGACAAGTGGTAGAGCTACCGTAACGATTTTGTACGCGGTCAAAATTCCCGACGCGTGGAAGCATTCCGGGCTTCGCAATTCCAGCATACGCCACCGAACGTTGAACCGATACCACTCGTCTATCACGCACACAAAATAATTAGAATCCTTCCGCGACATAAAGGCAAGGTAGCCTTCTATTTTCTTGAGAGTCCATGCTGATAGGTAAACCCATCAGGCTGGCTGTTCCATCAAGAAAATAGAAGGTCCTTACAGGGGTTAACCTGGGACAACACATCGGAAGGATTCTGTCGCGAAAAAAAATCAAACAAAAGAGAGCGGAAGATACAACTCACGTGAAGCGACTGCTAGTGTGTATCACACAACTCCACTGCTCCTGATAGTGGGACTCGAGTACCAGAGTACCTTACATCCTCCGTAAAGGACCAACTCGTCAGAAGACGCGAATTTCTTTCCCCCTTAGGATGTTTAGGCCCCACGTTGGGCGCCATTTGTAACGGTTTCCTAACTTCGTCTCGTTCGATCGCAATCAGAACCGACCTCTCATCGATTCGAGACGTGCAGTCTTGAAAATGACAACGGACTGTACCCTTCAGGTCAACAAGTCCGGTCACACTTAGTCTACTCCGTGGTGGCTGCTTGTAGGCTAGCTAGTTCGGAGAGGAGTTTCGGTCGCGGGTCTTACGCGAGCAGACTAAGTCCGAGTTACGTAACTCAGCCACCGATTTACATGCCCGATTTATAAACGTGTCAACAACTACTCATCCAGAACAGAAAACCTACGTTACGTTAGTTCTGGATGTGATCTCTCCCCAGATCTCAAATCAAAACACTACAAAATCACCATAGGCGCGTTACCGAATCACCGACGCGGTACCAGAAAATAAGCTAAACTACCTCAAGTCCAAAATAATCTACTCTAAGAAAAAAACGAGCGCAAACAAGGGTACCGCGGACCGTAACCGACTAGAAATCAATCATCCGCAGATTATGAAAACCTAACCCTCTTCAAGACATACTTACCCTCGGTCATCACTTCCGCTGCAAAAGAAAGAGCATGCGGAACGGAAAGGCTTAGGGCTTCTTTAGTAATTCATTTTATTCCTACCATAACTTGGTTTCATTTTAAATTTACATTAAATTTCTTCTCTTCACTTTTTGAACTTAATCTTAAACATTCATTTTGCAATTACACTTTACAAAATAATCATCTCATAATTTGCTTGACATCTCTAGAAATTTGATGAGACGTGATTGGTTTTAATTTTGTTTTTAATAGTTATTTATGATTTGTTTAAATTTAATTAATAAATAACACAATATTAAACCGAGATACCATATATATACTAAAATGATTAATAAAGGTCTAATCCTTTGCTAATTATCCAGTAAAAACGGGAGCGAGGGCAGGAATACTTGTAATTTTAGGGAGTAGACGGGAAATCGGATTAACTACGAATCTCAATTAAGATCGGAAATATTTTGTTACTGCTCTATAAAAAGTGTTGTGTACTATCTCTGTAGGCATAATAGCGCAATATGCAAAAAAATAGCATTTAAAGTAAAAAAACCACTAAATTTTGATGTTCAAGCTACACATTAATAATAAATTCTGATTACATTAGTATTTGTGTGTTATTTATTTTTGACCGCAACTTAGTCCATAAGAAGAAAAATCTTACTTTTTTATGTAAAACAAATTACTATCTAGTAGGTACATTATCCAATTTTCATTTCGAAGCTACTGTGACAGATACGAGTTTTCGTTAAATGGTTTAATATTACAGAAATTTTATTAGGTTCAATTATCATCCATGTTTAACTTTAAATGTGGAAAATTCAAAATTTAGCCCATCGGACTAATACATGAATGGAAAGTGCACAATTAAGTCCATAACTTCAAGTATCACATTACAAATTTTATGAACGCTAGCTTTTATTAAATTCTAGAGGTACAAAAATATCCATTTGACGATTCATTGGATATAAGAAATATATCTTTTTTTTTAAAATGCCCAAACGTACGTATTACAATTGAAATTCGGATTGTATGTCGTTAGGTAAATCACATAAATTCTGGAGCAGTAAGCTGACTTCTTAAAATTACATTTCGATACCTTCCCAAAATTAATTGAAGGAGCCGTTACGCGATTTTTGTTCAAATAAGGATCGCTTGGATACACACACCGTATACGCCAACACAACGTATGTTTTGCGTTACTATTCTGACTTACTATCTCGCCTTATAACTTCACCGTCGAGCATAGGAACGCGATAGGATTGTGAACTCAGCTTATCGAAAACTCGTTTACATTCACTTAATATCCGACAAACGACGTTTTGCTTGGCATGCGTGTGTCCTTTTATTGGTTGAACAGCAACACTCAAACCACATAATCGAACTCCTCTATGGATTTTCGCATGTCATTCCATCAGATAATTTATGCAAAGTTCATCAACATCAGCTGACGATTAACTCCATATTTTCAGGATATCCTGAAGGTTTATCAAATCCACTAAACCATACACTTGTGTACAGTCTTTTTGCAGAGGTCAAGTTGGGATATTCCAATGAATTGGTTTCCTTTTTGCAAGCTCATTTATATTACACCACAGGATAACTAACAAAATGTGATTCCGACGCCTTGGGTGCGTGGAAAACGCCCAGTTATAGAGGATAACGTTTCAAGGTGAAAAATCACTATTAACAGCAATGTATTATTAGCGATATGTCCTCTGGTGGCTTTATTAAGTTAAAAGCAAATGCTTATGAATTGCATGTAGAAGCCGTATTCTAAGAACTGCTGAAAAAGCACTTCTCGTTCCATTTCGTAGGAATTTTTATTATGTAATTTGTTAATGCTTTGAAAACTTAATTTAAACACATTTCAAACTATGCGATCACTTCAATTCACTCCTTTAAGGTGAAGATTTTTTTGCTGGTAACCTATTTTCGAGGGTCAATTTCATCCGCACCATGCATTCACTTCCAATTTCTAGGAACCCGATGTCAGAATATTCGTGTAGTTGTTGTTCAATGGCCGAAAGTAAAATTCAAAAAAACTAGGTGAAATATTTCAAAGCAATGTGCATTTGGTTCACGGGAGGAAGAATTAAACGGACGAATCAAACTTTTATTACTGCCCCCAAACCATTTCAACTCCCATGTACACTATCCCACACAAATCTAGGAGCCGGCCTCGCTCTGATCCTGATTCCCTCGTTCTTTGTTTTTATATCCCAGAACAACAAAACCTTCATACCTCGAGATCGCTTTACCTTCCCTCCTTTTTGTCCAAATCCTAAAACATAGACCGCAATGCCAGGTCTATTATGTTGATGTGGAGTTGCGTGATGATCCAAATGATACAAATTGTTTGCCGATGGATCCCCGCCAAACAGCTGATTGGAAACGAAGATCTGTTTTGAAATCTCGAGCAATTTCACGAACCAAACGTGGAACGGTAATTTACGGATCAACAATTCTGTGGACTCCTGGTAACGACAAAGTTCTCGAAGAGCAACCGTACAGGGACGATAACGATGTGGTTTCTTTACACCTCCTGTCAATGGCGCACTTTTGCGCGCTGCTTTTGTTGCCAATTGTTTACGTGAGCTTTTCCTCCTGTTGATAAATTCATATTTGTTATCTATTCCCGCCACGCTAATTTTTCTTCTGACTTACCGCTAATCCTCGCGAAACTTTTCACTTAACGCGAAGCACCGCGCGCTTTATGCACAAGGAATCACCAGTTTGCTACCGAATAAAATTAGCCAACCACTAGGTGGTATGTACTACCGTTTTGCAACTAGCCTAAATTCTGACCTTTAGTCGAAATTTTGTTGCTTGAAATTATCGTTGTCAATTCCCGAAATACCGCTTTTTCTTTCGGCGACGATCTGGTATACAAGTGATGCTTATGTATTCACTCGCCCGACAGTTAACCGCGAACCTTCTGCCTCGTTGACAGTTGGATGACAACTGTGGGAGGCATTGCCAGATAGATATGCTTCGAAATGTATCAGTATTTTACTACCGAAAATATTTCTCCACAAATATAAATATTTGAAGAAAAATATTTTCGGCGCAATGATATCGGCACGAAAGATGAAGTCTGCTTGCATTTCGAGGTCATACCCATCTGGCCGAGTGCAAGGGTTCGGGATCGGAATCACTTCGATTCCCGGGTGTAGGCGTCACATTACAAAGGAACGAGTAGCGGACTATCTCTCCTCATACGCGACGATTCGCTCCACGATCTTCACTCCGTGGACCACCAAACCGCACTCCCTGCTACGGGATCAAGTCTCAATCCAATCGCCCTCATTCTTCACCGGCATTCTTCTTGCGTTCTTTTCCCTCTAACTTCAGTTTTCCGCTGCAAAACATGTTGCGGCTGCAATGTATGTTGCTGTTGCAGTGTCTGTTGCTACTGTAATACATGTTGCTGCTGCCATACATGTTGATGCTGCAATACATGTTGCTGCTGCAATACATGTTGCTGGCGCAATACATGCTGCTGCAATACATGGTGATGCTGCAATACTTGTTGCTGCTGCAATGTATGTTGCTACTGCCATGTATATTGTTGCTGCAATATATATTGCTGCTGCAATATATATTGCTGCTGCAATTAATGTTGATTTGGTTGATGTGGGTAATGATTCGAAGGGTACTGTTGCGTGGTTGTGCTAAATTTATTAAGATAATTGGCCGTATTATAATATCCAGGCATTTTTCAATGGGATTTGTCTTTTGAGAGAATTTTTCTCTTGTTTAGGCCTCCAACTTCCTCTTCCCTCTCTAAATTTTAATATTTATTTTCCGATATTTAATGCAATCAGGGTCTTAAATGGTCGATTGAGTTTGATTGCTTCTGCATTGATTATTTGATAATTTGATAATCGGTTGTCACTTGCTGCCAGGGTTAAGGAGATAGGAAGGTTTTCGAGCAGTTTGCTAGCATAATTGTTCGATTACCACAGGGCAGCTAATTTTCTCACGATCCCAAGGCGGCAAGGATTGCGAAAAAGGAGGTTAAGTATCTTCAATTATAGCATCGGTTATCTTCGGCGTCGGAACGCGGAGTGACGAATAATAAAAAAACAATTGATGGACGCACAGACTGACACGTAGATTTACGTTTTGCTATGAGTGTGTAGACTGTGTGTGGTTGAAGCTGAGTACGGACGGACAAAACAAACGTAGATATGTTATTATCGGCGCAGGTCCTTTGTGTGATATATCCCGACTTCTTTCCCCGATATGTCAGTTAACAGGTAACGATTGGGTCCTACTACCTTCTGTACGGGGCTTTTCAGAAAACACTGGTCCAGCTTGGCATTAAAATGCCCAGTGGTGTCACTTTGGCGAAGATTACACCAAAAAACCTCATCTCCTTCTTTAAAACTGGAAGGTCATCACCTGAGGTTGTACTGTGCCTCATTTGCACGTCCTGCGGCCTTTATCTTCCGTCCGATTTGTTGGCGGAGGTCTCCTAAACGCTTGTGGGGCTCCAGCGCAACGACGGGATCTTCCAAACACTTCAATTGCCGTAACAGCCTGTATGATTTACCATGTGCTGTCTGAAGGCGGCAATGCAAGGTGAGACACCGGTGACGGAAATCTCCGGTTCCAATCTTTTGAGTTGGATGAACATTAGAACAGACCACGGCTAACAGTGTGCGATTCAACCATTCAGCTGCAATAGAATGAGGAGGGTATATAGGCGTCAGTTGGTGTTTGACGCCGTACAGTTTGAGTAGGCCCTTAAACTGCCCAGATCCGAACTGCAATCCAATTGTCAAAATTTTGGTCTCATTTTGTAGCTGCCAGTCTGTTCTTTACGACATGTACAAATTTGTAATATTATTTACAAATACACTATTTTTTATTAAGGTTGAAATAGAAAAAAAAACACCAAAACTTTAAATGGCTTTTTCTCCCCTTAAACGTGCGAATTCGGCGTTTTGACGATTTAATTTCAAGGCTTGGTAGATCTCTAGCTTTGACCATTCACTGTGCAGACAATTTCTATCCGACTGTCAAAATTTTGGTCTCATTTTGTAGCTGCCAGTTTATTCTTTACGATAAGTACAAATTTGTAATATTATTTACAAAAAAACTATTTCTTATGAAGGTTGAAATAGGGAAAAAATCACCAAAACTTTAAATGGGTTTTTTTTCCCTTAAACGTGCAAATTCGGCGCTTTTACGATTTAATTTCAAGACTTGGTAGATCTCTAGCTTTGACCGTTCACTGTGCCCACAATTTTTATCCGATTGTCAAAATTTTGGTCTCATTTTGTAGCTGCCAGTCTATTCTATACGACAATTACAAATTTGTAATATTATTTACAAATACACTATTTTTTATGAAGGTTGAAATAGGGAAAAAAACACCAAAATTTTAAATCGCTTTTTCTCCCCTTAAACGTGCGAATTCGGCGTTCTTACGATTTAATTTCAAGGCTTGGTAGATCTCTAGCTTTGATCGTTCACTGTGCCCACAATTTCTATCCAATTGTCAAAACTTTGGTCTCATTTTGTAGCTGCCAGTCTATTCTTTACGACAAATACAAATTTGTAATATTATTTACAAATGCACTATTTTTTATGAAGTTTGAAATCGGGAAAAAACACCAAAACTTTAAATGGCTTTTTCTCCCCTTAAACGTGCGAATTCGGCGTTTTTACGATTTAATTTCAGGGCTTGGTAGATCTCTTGCTTTGACCGTTCACTGTGCCCACAATTTCTATCCGATTGTCAAAATTTTGGTCTCATTTTGTAGCTGCCAGTCTGTTTTTTACGACTGGCGACGACTTTTAGGGAGAAAAACACCAAAATTTTAAGTGGCTTTTTCTCCCCTTAAACGTGCAAATTCGGCGCTTTTACGATTTAATTTCAAGGCTTGGTAGATTTCTAGCTTTGACCATTCACTGTGCCAACAATTTCTATCCGACTGTCAAAATGTTGGTCTCATTTTGTAGCTGCTAGTCTAATCAGTACGACAAGTACAAATTTGTAATATTATTTACAAAAAAACTATTTCTTATGAAGGTTGAAATAGGGAAAAAAACACCAAAACTTTAAATGGCTTTTTCTCCCCTTAAACGTGCGAATTCGGCGTTTTTACGATTTAATTTCAAGGCTTGGTAGATTTCTAGCTTTGACCGTTCACTGTGCGCACAATTTCTATCCGACCGTCAAAATTTTGGTCTCATTTTGTAGCTGCCAGTCTGTTCTTTATGACAAGTACAAATTTGTAATATTATTTACAAATACACTTTTTTTTTATGAAGGTTGAAATAGGGAAAAAAACATCAAAACTTTGAATGGCTTTTTCTCCCCTTAAACGTGCAAATTCGGTGCTTTTACGATTTAATTTCAAGGCTTGGTAGATCTCTAGCTTTGACCGTTCACTGTGCCCGCAATTTTTATCCGGTTATCATAATTTTAGTCTCATTTTGTAGCTGCCAGTCTATTCAGTACGACAAGTACAAATTTGTAAGATTATTTACAAATACACTATTTTTTATGAAGGTTGAAATAGGGAGAAAAACGCCAAAACTTTAAATGGCTTTTTCTCCCCTTAAACGTGCAAATTCGGCGCTTTTACGATTTAATTTCAAGGCTTGGTAGATCTCTAGCTTTGACCGTTCACTGTGCCCGCAATTTCTATCGGGTTATCATAATTTTGGTCTCATTTTGTAGCTGCCAGTCTATTCAGTACGACAAGTACAAATTTGTAATATTATTTACAAATACACTATTTTTTATGAAGGTTGAAATAGAAAAAAAAACACCAAAACTTTAAATGGCTTTTTCTCCCCTTAAACGTGCGAATTCGGCGTTTTTAAGATTTAATTTCAAGGCTTGGTAGATCTCTAGCTTTGACCATTTACTGTGCAGACAATTTCTATCCGACTGTCAAAATTTTGGTCTCATTTTGTAGCTGCCAGTTTATTCTTTACGATAAGTACAAATTTGTAAGATTATTTACAAATACACTATTCTTTATGAAGGTTGAAATAGGGAGAAAAACGCCAAAACTTTAAATGGATTTTTTCTCCCCTTAAACGTTCGAATTCGGCATTTTCACGATTTAATTTCAAGGCTTGGTAGATCTCTAGCTTTGACCGTTCACTGTGCCCACAATTTCTATCCGATTGTCAAAATTTTGGTCTCATTTTGTAGTCGCCAATCTATTCTTTACGACAAGTACAAATTTGTAATATTATTTACAAATACACTATTTTTTATGCAGGTTGAAATAGGAAAAAAAAACACCAAAACTTTAAATGGCTTTTCCTCCCCTTAAACGTGCGCATTCGGCGTTTTTACGATTTAATTTCAAGGCTTGGTAGATCTCTAGCTTTGACCGTTCACTGTGCCCACAATTTCTATCCGATTGTCAAAATTTTGGTCTCATTTTGTAGCTGCCAGTCTATTCTTAACGACAGATGCAAATTTGTAATAATATTTACAGTTACACTATTTTTTATGAAGGTTGAAATAGGAAAAAAAAACACCAAAACTTTATATGGCTTTTTCTCCCCTTAAACGACTGAGTTCGGCTTTGTTACGATTTAATTTCAAGGCTTGGTAGATCGTTAGCTTGGACCGTTCACCTAGCCCTCAATTTCTATCCAATTGTCAAAATTTTGGTCTCATTTTGTAGCTGCCAGTCTATTCTTTACGACAAGTTAAATTTGTAATATTATTTACAAATACACTATTTTTTATGAAGGTTGAAATCGGAAAAAAACCACCAAAACTTAAGATGGCTTTTTCTCCCCTTAAACCTGCGAGTTCGGCGTTTTTACGGTTTAATTTCAAGGCTTGGTAGATCCCTAGCTTTGACCATTCACTGTGCCCACAATTTCTATCCGATTGTAAAAATTTTGGTCTCATTTTGTAGCTGCCAGTCTATTCTTTACGACAAGTACAAATTTGTGATATTATTTACAAATACACTATTTTTTATGAAGGTTAAAATAAGGAAAAAAACACCAAAACTTTAAATGGCTTTTTCTCCCCTTAAACGTGTGAATTCGGCGTTTTAACGATTAATTTCAAGGCTTGGTAGATCTCTAGCTTTGACCGTTCACTGTGCCCACAATTTCTATTCAATCGTCAAAATTTTGGTCTCATTTTGTAGCTGTCAGTCTATTCTTTACGACAAGTACAAATTTGTAATATTATTTACAAATACACTATTTATTATGAACGGTGAAATAGGAGAAAAAACACCAAAACTTTAAATGGCTTTTTCTCCCCTTAAACGTGCGAATTCGGCGTTTTTACGATTTAATTTAAAGGCTTGGTAGATCTTTAGCGTTGACCGTTCACTGTGCCTACAATTTCTATCCGATTGTCAACATTTTGGTCTCATTTTGTGGCTGCTAGTCTATTCTTTACGACAAGTACAAATTTGTAATATTATTTACAAAAACACTTTTGTTGTGAAGGTTGAAATAGAGAAAATAACACCAAAACTTTAAATGGCTTTTTCTCCCCTTAAACGTGCGAATTCGGCGTTTTACGATTTAATTTCAAGGCTTGGTAGATTTCTAGCTTTGACCGTTCACTGTGCGCACAATTTCTATCCGACTGTCAAAATTTTGGTCTCATTTAGTAGCTGCCAGTCTGTTCTTTACGACAAGTACCAATTTGTAATATTTTTTACAAATACACTATTTTTTATGAAGGTTGAAATAGGAAAAAAAACACAAAAACTTGAAATGGTTTTTTCTCCCCTTAAACGTGCGAATTCGGCGTTTTTACGATTTAATTTCAAGGCTTGGTAGATCTCTTGCTTTGACCGTTCACTGTGCCCGCAACTTCTATCCGATTATCAAAATTTTGGCTCATTTTGTAGCTGCCAGTCAATTCTTTACGACAAGTAGAAATTTGCAATATTATTTACAAATACACTATTTTTAATGAAGGTTGAAATAGGGAAAAAAACACCAAAACTTTAAATGGCCTTTTCTCCCCTTAAATGTGCGAATTCGGCGTTTTTACGATTTAATTTCAAGGCTTGGTAGATCTTAAGCTTTGACCGTTCACTGTGCCCACAATTTCTATCCAATTGTCAAAATTTTGGTCTCATCTTGTAGCTGCCAGTCTATTCTTTACGACAAGTACAAATTTTCAATATTATCTACAAATGCACTATTTTTTATGAAGGTAGAAAAAGGGAAAAAACACCAAAACTTTAAATGGCTTTTTCTCCCCTTAAACGTGCGAATTCGGCGTTTTTGAAATTTAATTTCAAGGCTTGATAGATCTGTAGCTTTGACCGTTCACTGTGCCCACAATTTCTATCCGATTGTCAAAATTTTGGTCTCATTTTGTAGCTGCCAGTCTATTCTTCACGACAAGTATAAATTTGTAATATAGTTTACAGTTACACTATTTTTTATGAAGGTTGAAATAGGAAAAAAAACACCAAAACTTTAAATGGCTTTTTCTCCCCTTAAACGTGCGAGTTCGGCTTTGTTACGATTTAATTTCATGGCTTGGTAGATCTTTAGCTTTGACCGTTCACTGTGCCCACAATTTCTATCCAATTGTCAAAATTTTGGTCTCATTTTGTAGCTGCCAGTCTATTCTTTACGACAAACACAAATTTGTAATATTATTTACAAATACACTATTTTTTATGAAGGTTGAAATAGGGAAAAATCCACAAAAACTTTAAATGGCTTTTTCCTCCCCTTAAACGTGCGAATTCGGCGTTTTTACGATCTAATTTCAAGGCTTGGTAGATCTTAAGTTTCGACCGTTCACTGTGGCCACAATTTCTATCCGATTGTCAAAATTTTGGTCTCATTTTGTAGCTGCCAGTCTATTCTTTACGACAAGTGAAAATTTGTAATATTATTTACAAATACACTATTTTTTATGAAGAGTGAAATAGGAAAAAAACACCAAAATTTTAAATGGCTTTCTCTCCCCTTAAATGTGCGAATTCGGCGTTTTCACGATTTAATTTCAAGGCTTGGTAGATCTGTAGAGTTGACTGTTCGCTGTGCCCACAATTTCTATCCGATTGTCAAAATTTTGGTCTCATTTTGTAGCTGCCAGTCTATTCTTTACAACAGGTACAAATTTGTAATATTATTTACAAGTACATTTTTTTTTCATGAAGGTTGAAATAGGGAAAAAACACCAAAATTTTAAATGGCCTTTTCTCCCCTTAAACGTGCGAGATCGGCGTTTTTACGATTTAATTTCAAGGCTTGGTACATCTTTAGCTTTGACCGTTCACTGTGCTCACAATTTCGTTCCAATTGTCAAAATTTTGGTCTCATTTTGTAGCTGCCAGTCTATTCTTTACGACAAGTACAAATTTGTAATATTATTTACAAATACACTATTTTTTATGAAGGTTGAAATAGGGAAAAAAACACCAAAACTTTAAATGGCTTTTCCTCCCCTTAAACGTGTGAATTCGGCGTTTTTACGGTTTACTTTCAAGGCCTGGTAGATCTCTAGCTTCGAACGTTCACTCTGCCCACAATTTCTATCTGATTGTCAAAATTTTGGTCTCATTTTGTAGCTGCCAGTCTATTCTTTACGACAAGCACAAATTTGTGATATTATTTACAAATACACTTTTTTTTATGAATGTTGAAATAGGGAAAAAAAACACCAAAACTTTAAATGGCTTTTTCTCCCCTTAAACGTGCGAATTCGGGGTTTTTACGATTTAATTTCAAGGCTTGGTAGATTTCTAGCTTTGACCGTTCACTGTGCCCACAATTTCTATCCAATCGTCAAATATTTGAGCTCATTTTGTAGCTGCCAGTCTATTCTCTACGACAAGTACAAATTTGCAATATTTTTTACAAATACACTATTTTTTATGAAGGTTGAAAAAGGAAAAAAAACACCAAAACTTTAAATGGCTTTTCCTCCCCTTAAACGTCGGGATTCGGCGTTTTTACGATTCAATTTCAAGGCTCTATAGATCTCTAGCTTTGACCGTTCACTGTGCCCACAATTTCTATCCGATTGTCAAAATTTTGGTCTCATTTTGTAGCTGCCAGTCTATTCTTTACGACAAGTACAAATTTGTAATATAATTTACAGTTACACTATTTTTTATGAAGGTTGAAATAGGAAAAAAAAACACCAAAACTTTAAATGGCTTTTTCTCCCCTTAAACGTGCGAGTTCGGCTTTGTTACGATTTAATTTCAAGGCTTGGTAGATCTTTAGCTTTGACCGTTCACTGTGCCCACAATTTCTATCCAACTGTCAAAATTTTGGTCTCATTTTGTAGCTGCTAGTCTATTCTTTACGACCAGTACAAATTTGTAATATTATTTACAAATACACTATTTTTTATGAAGGTTGAAATAGGGAGAAAAACGCCAAAACTTAAGATGGCTTTTTCTCCCCTTAAACGTGCGAGTGCGGTGTTTTTACGGTTTAATTTCAAGTCTTGGTAGATCTCTAGCTTCGACCGTTCACTGTGCCCACAATTTCTATCCGATTGTCAAAATTTTGGTCTCAATATGTAGCTGCCAGTCTATTCTTTACGACAAGTACAAATTTGTAATATTATTTACAAGTACACTTTTTTTCAATGAAGGTTGAAATAGTAGAAAAAACACCAAAACATTAAATGGCTTTTCCTTCCCTTAAACGTGCGAATTCGGCGTTTTTGATTTAATTTCAAGGCTTGATAGATCTCTAGCTTTGACCGTTCACTGTGCCCACAATTTATATCCGATTGTCAAAATTTTGGTCTCATTTTGTAGCTGCCAGTCTATTCTTTACGACAAGTCAAAATTTGTAATATTATTTACAAGTACACTATTTTTTATGAAGGTTGAAATAGGAAAAAAAACACCAAAACTTTAAATGGCTTTTTCTCCCCTTAAACGTGCGAGTTCGGCTTTTTCACGATTTAATTTCAAGGCTTGGTAGATCTTTAGCTTTGACCGTTCACTGTGCCCACAATTTCTATCCAACTGTCAAAATTTTGGTCTCATTTTGTAGCTGCCAGTCTATTCTTTACGACCAGTACAAATTTGTAATATTATTTACATATACACTATTTTTTATGAAGGTTGAAATAGGAAAAAAACCACCAAAACTTAAGATGGCTTTTTCTCCCCTTAAACGTGCGAGTGCGGTGTTTTTACGGCTTAATTTCAAGGCTTGGTAGATCTCTAGCTTCGACCGTTCACTGTGCCCACATTTTCTATCCGATTGTCAAAATTTTGGTCTCATTTTGTAGCTGCCAGTCTATTCTTTACGACAAGTACAAATTTGTAATATTATTTACAAGTACACTTTTTTTTATGAAGGTTGAAATAGGAAAAAAACCACCAAAACTAAAGATGGCTCTTTCTCCCCTCAAACGTGCGAGTGCGGTGTTTTTACGGTTTAATTTCAAGACTTGGTAGATCTCTAGCTTCGACCGTTCACTGTGCCCACAATTTCTATCCGATTGTCAAAATTTTGGTCTCATTTTGTAGCTGCCAGTCTATTCTTCAAGACAAGTACAAATTCGTAATATTATTTACAAATACACTATTTTTTATGAAGGTTGAAATAGGGAAAAAAACAACAACACTTTAAATGGCTTTTTCTCCCCTTAAACGTGCGAATTCAGCCTTTTTACGATTTAATTTCAAGGTTTGGTAGATCTCTAGCTTTGACCGTTCACTGTGCCCACAATTTTTATCCGATTGGCAAATTTTTGGTCTCATTTTGTAGCTGCCAGTCTTTTCTTCACGACAAATATAAATTCGTAATATTATTTACAAATACACTTTTATTTATGAAGCTTGAAATAGGAAAAGAAACACCAAAACTTTAAATGGCTTTTTCTTCCCTTAAACGTGCAAATTTTGCGTTTTTACGATTTAATTTCAAGGCTTGGTAGATCTCTAGCTTTGACCGTTCACTGTGCCCACAATTTCTATCCAATTGTCAAAATTTTGGTCTCATTTTGTAGCTGCCAGTCTATTCTTTACGACAAGTACAAATTTGCAATATTATTTACAAATACACTATTTTTTGTGAAGGTTAAAATAGGGAAAAATCCACCAAAACTTTAAATGGCTTTTTCTCCCCTTAAACGTGCGAATTCGGCGTTTTTACGATTTAATTTCAAGGCTTGGAAGATCTTAAGCTTTGACCGTTCACTGTGCCCACAATTTCTATCCAATTGTCAAAATTTTGGTCCCATTTTGTAGCTGCCAGTCTATTCTTTACGACAAGTACAAATTTGCAATATTATTTACAAATACACTATTTTTTGTGAAGGTTGAAATAGCGAAAAATCCACAAAAACTTTAAATGGCTTTTTCTCCCCTTAAACGTGCGAATTCGGCGTTTTTACGATTTAATTTCAAGGCTTGGTGGATCTCTAGCTTTGACCGTTCACTGTGCCAACAATTTCTATCCAATTGTCAAAATTTTGGTCTCATTTTGTAGCTGCCAGTCTATTCTGTACGACAAGTACAAATTTGCAATATTATTTACAAATACACTATTTTTTGTGAAGGTTGAAATAGGGAAAATTCCACCAAAACTTTAAATGGCTTTTCCTCCCCTTAAACGTCGGGATTCGGCGTTTATACGATTCAATTTCAAGGCTCTATAGATCTCTAGCTTTGACCGTTCACTGTGCCCACAATTTCTATCCGATTGTCAAAATTTTGGTCTCATTTTGTAGCTGCCAGTCTATTCTTTACGACAAGTACAAATTAGTAATATAATTTACAGTTACACTATTTTTTATGAAGGTTGAAATAGGAAAAAAAAAACACCAAAACTTTAAATGGCTTTTTCTCCCCTTAAACGTGCGAGTTCGGCTTTGTTACGATTTAATTTCAAGGCTTGGTAGATCTTTAGCTTTGACCGTTCACTGTGCCCACAATTTCTATCCAACTGTCAAAATTTTGGTCTCATTTTGTAGCTGCTAGTCTATTCTTTACGACCAGTACAAATTTGTAATATTATTTACAAATACACTATTTTTTATGAAGGTTGAAATAGGGAGAAAAACGCCAAAACTTAAGATGGCTTTTTCTCCCCTTAAACGTGCGAGTGCGGTGTTTTTACGGTTTAATTTCAAGTCTTGGTAGATTTCTAGCTTCGACCGTTCACTGTGCCCACAATTTCTATCCGATTGTCAAAATTTTGGTCTCAATATGTAGCTGCCAGTCTATTCTTTACGACAAGTACAAATTTGTAATATTATTTACAAGTACACTTTTTTTTATGAAGGTTGAAATAGTAGAAAAAACACCAAAACATTAAATGGCTTTTCCCTCCCCTTAAACGTGCGAATTCGGCGTTTTTGATTTAATTTCAAGGCTTGATAAGTCTCTAGCTTTGACCGTTCACTGTGCCCACAATTTATATCCGATTGTCAAAATTTTGGTCTCATTTTGTAGCTGCCAGTCTATTCTTTACGACAAGTACAAATTTGTAATATTATTTACAAGTACACTATTTTTTATGAAGGTTGAAATAGGAAAAAAAAACACCAGAACTTTAAATGGCTTTTTCTCCCCTTAAACGTGCGAGTTCGGCTTTTTCACGATTTAATTTCAAGGCTTGGTAGATCTTTAGCTTTGACCGTTCACTGTGCCCACAATTTCTATCCAACTGTCAAAATTTTGGTCTCATTTTGTAGGTGCCAGTCTATTCTTTACGATAAGTACAAATTTGTAATATTATTTACATATACACTATTTTTTATGAAGGATGAAATAGGAAAAAAACCACCAAAACTTAAGATGGCTTTTTCTCCCCTTAAACGTGCGAGTGCGGTGTTTTTACGGCTTAATTTCAAGGCTTGGTAGATCTCTAGCTTTGACCGTTCACTGTGCCCACAATTTCTATCCGATTGTCCAAATTTTGGTCTCATTTTGTAGCTGCCAGTCTATTCTTTACGACAAGTACAAATTTGTAATATTATTTACAAGTACACTATTTTTATGAAGGTTGAAATAGGAAAAAAACCGCCAAAACTTAAGTTGGCTCTTTCTCCCCTCAAACGTGCGAGTGCGGTGTTTTTACGGTTTAATTTCAAGACTTGGTAGATCTCTAGCTTCGACCGTTCACTGTGCCCACAATTTCTATCCGATTGTCAGAATTTTGGTCTCATTTTGTAGCTGCCAGTCTATTCTTTACGACAAGTACAAATTTGTAATATTATTTACAAGTACACTATTTTTATGAAGGTTGAAATAGGAAAAAAACCGCCAAAACTTAAGTTGGCTCTTTCTCCCCTCAAACGTGCGAGTGCGGTGTTTTTACGGTTTAATTTCAAGGCTTGGTAGATCTTTAGCTTTGACCGTTCACTGTGCCCACAATTTCTATCCAACTGTCAAAATTTTGGTCTCATTTTGTAGGTGCCAGTCTATTCTTTACGATAAGTACAAATTTGTAATATTATTTACATATACACTATTTTTTATGAAGGATGAAATAGGAAAAAAACCACCAAAACTTAAGATGGCTTTTTCTCCCCTTAAACGTGCGAATTCGGCCTTTTTACGATTTAATTTCAAGGTTTGGTAGATCTCTAGCTTTGACCGTTCACTGTGCCCACAATTTTTATCCGATTGGCAAATTTTTGGTCTCATTTTGTAGCTGCCAGTCTTTTCTTCACGACAAATACAAATTCGTAATATTATTTACAAATACACTATTTTTTATGAAGGTTGAAATAGGAAAAAAAACACCAAAACTTTAAATGGCTTTTTCTTCCCTTAAACGTGCAAATTCTGCGTTTTTACGATTTAATTTCAAGGCTTGGTAGATCTCTAGCTTTGACCGTTCACTGTGCCCACAATTTCTATCCAATTGTCAAAATTTTGGTCTCATTTTGTAGCTGCCAGTCTATTCTTTACGACAAGTACAAATTGGCAATATTATTTACAAATACACTATTTTTTGTGAAGGTTGAAATAGGGAAAAATCCACCAAAACTTTAAATGGCTTTTTCTCCCCTTAAACGTGCGAATTCGGCGTTTTTACGATTTAATTTCAAGGCTTGGTGGATCTCTAGCTTTGACCGTTCACTGTGCCAACATTTTCTATCCAATTGTCAAAATTTTGGTCTCATTTTGTAGCAACCAGTCTATTCTTTGCGACAAGTACAAATTTATGATATTATTTACAAATACACTATTTTTTATGAAGGATGAAATAGGAAAAAAAAACACCAAAACTTTAAATGGCTTTTCCTCCCCTAAACGTGCGAATTCGGTGTTTTTACGATTTAATCTCAAGGATTGGTAGATCTCTAGCTTTGACCGTTCACTGTGCCCACAATTTCTATCCGATTGTCAAAATTTTGGTCTCATTTTGTAGCTGCCAGTCTATTCTGTACGACAAGTACAAATTTGTAATATTATCTACAAATACACTATTTTTTATGAAGGATGAAATAGGGAAAAAAACACCAAAACATTAAATGGCTTTTCCTCCCCTTAAACGTGCGAATTCCGCGTTTTTACGATTTAATTTCAAGACTGGGTAGATCTCTAGCTTTGACCGTTCACTGTGCCCACAATTTCTATCCGATTGTCAGAATTTTGGTCTCATTTTATAGCTACCAGTCTATTCTTTGCGACAAGTACAAATTTATGATATTATTTACAAATACACTATTTTTTATGAAGGATGAAATAGGAAAAAAAAACACCAAAACTTTAAATGGCTTTTCCTCCCCTAAACGTGCGAATTCGGTGTTTTTACGATTTAATCTCAAGGATTGGTAGATCTCTAGCTTTGACCGTTCACTGTGCCCACAATTTCTATCTGTTTGTCATAATTTTGGTCTCATTTTGTAGCTGCCAGTCCATCTTTACGACAACTACAAAGTTGTAATATTATTTACAAATACACTATTTTTTATGAAGGTTGATATAGGAAAATAAAACACCAAAGCTTTAAATGGCTTTTTCTCCCCTTAAACGTGCAATTTCGGCGTTTTTAAAATTTAATCTAAAGGATTGGTAGATCTCTAGCTTTGACCGTTCACTGTGCCCACAATTTCTATCTGATTGTCAGAATTTTGGTTTCATTTTGTAGCTGCCAGTCTATTCTTTACGACAAGTATAAATTTGTAATATTTTTTACAAATACACTATTTTTCATGAAGATTGAAATAGGAAAAAATAACACCAAAACTTTAAATGGCTTTTTCTCCCTTTAAACGTGCGAGTTCAGCGTTTTTACGATTTAATTTCAAGGCTTGGTAGATCTCTAGCTTTGACCGGTCACTGTGCCCACAATTTCGCTCCGATTGCCAAAATTTTGGTCTCATTTTGTAGCTGCCAGTCTATTTTTTACGATAAGTACAAATTTGTCATATTATTTACAAATACACTTTTTGTTATGAAGGTTGTATTAGGAAAAAAAAACACCAAAACTTTAAATGGCTTTTTCTCCCCTTAAACGTGCAATTTCGGCGTTTTTAAAATTTAATCTAAAGGATTGGTAGATCTCTAGCTTTGACCGTTCACTGTGCCCACAATTTCTATCTGATTGTCAGAATTTTGGTTTCATTTTGTAGCTGCCAGTCTATTCTTTACGACAAGTATAAATTTGTAATATTTTTTACAAATACACTATTTTTCATGAAGATTGAAATAGGAAAAAAAAACACCAAAACTTTAAATGGCTTTTTCTCCCTTTAAACGTGCGAGTTCAGCGTTTTTACGATTTAATTTCAAGGCTTGGTAGATCTCTAGCTTTGACCGGTCACTGTGCCCACAATTTCGCTCCGATTGCCAAAATTTTGGTCTCATTTTGTAGCTGCCAGTCTATTTTTTACGATAAGTACAAATTTGTCATATTATTTACAAATACACTATTTTTTATGAAGGCTGAAATAGGGGAAAAAACACCAAAACTTTAAGTGGCTTTTTCTCCCCTTAAACGTGCGAATTCGGCGTTTTTACGATTTAATTTCAAGGCTTGGTAGATCTCTAGCTTTGACCGTTCACTGTGCCCACAATTTCTATCCGATTGTCAAAATTTTGGTCTCATTTTGTAGCAACCAGTCTATTCTTTGCGACAAGTACAAATTTATGATATTATTTACAAATACACTATTTTTTATGAAGGATGAAATAGGAAAAAAAAACACCAAAACTTTAAATGGCTTTTCCTCCCCTAAACGTGCGAATTCGGTGTTTTTACGATTTAATCTCAAGGATTGGTAGATCTCTAGCTTTGACCGTTCACTGTGCCCACAATTTCTATCTGTTTGTCATAATTTTGGTCTCATTTTGTAGCTGCCAGTCCATCTTTACGACAACTACAAAGTTGTAATATTATTTACAAATACACTATTTTTTATGAAGGTTGATATAGGAAAATAAAACACCAAAGCTTTAAATGGCTTTTTCTCCCCTTAAACGTGCGAGCTCGGCGTTTTTACGATTTAATTTCAAGGCTTGGTAGATCTCTCGCTTTGACCGTTCACTGTGCCCACAATCTCTATCCGATTGTCAAAATTTTGGTCTCATTTTGTAGCTGCCAGTCTATTCTTTACGACAAGTACAAATTTGTTATGTTATTTACACATACACTATTTTTTATGAAGGTTGAATGGGAAAAAAAACACCAAGGCTTTAAATGGCTTTTTCTCCCCTTAAACGTGCGAGTTCAGCATTTTTACGATTTAATTTCAAGGCTTGGTAGATCTCTAGCTTTGACCGTTCACTGTGCCCACAATTTTCATCAGATTGTCAAAATGTGGGTCTCATTTTGTAGCTGCTAGTCTTTTCTTTACGACAAGTTTAAATTTATAATATTATTTACAAAAATACACTTTTTTTTATGAAGGCAGAAATTAGAAAAAAAACACCAAAACTTTAAAAAGCTTTTTCTCCACTTTAACGTGTGAATTCGGCGTTTTTAAGATTTAATTTCAAGGCTTGGTAGATCTCTAGCTTTGACCGTTTGTGCCCACAATTTCTATCCAATTGTCAAAATTTTGGTCTCATTTTGTAGCTGGTAGTCTATTCTATATGACAAGTACAAATTTATAATATTATTTACAAATACACTATTTTTTATGAAGGTTGAAATAGGAAACAAACACCAAAACTTTAAATGGTTTTTTCTCCCCTTAAACGTGCGAATTCGGTGTTTTTACGATTTAATTTCAAGGCTTGGTAGATCTCTAGCTTTGTCCGTTCACTGTGCCCTCAATTTCTATCCGATTGTCAAAATTTTGGTCTCATTTTGTAGCTGCCAGTCTATTCGTTACGACAAGTATAAATTTGTAATATTATTTACAAATACTCTATTTTTTATGAAGGTTGAAATAGGGAAAAAAACACCAAAACTTTAAATGGCTTTTTCTCCCCTTAGACATGCGAATTCGGCGTTTTTACGATTTTATTTCAAGGCTTGGTAGATCTCTAGCTTTGACCGTTCACTGTGCCCACAATTTCTATCCGATTGTCAAAATTTTGGTCTCATTTTCTAGCTGCCAGTCTATTCTTAACGACAAGGACAAATTTGTAATATTATTTACAAATACACTTTTTTTTATGAAGTTTGAAATAGAGAAAAAACACCAAAACTTGAAATGGCTTTTTCTCCCCTTAAACGTGCGAATTTGGCGTTTTTACGATTTAATTTCAAAGCTTGGTAGATGTCTAGCTTCGACCATTCACTGTGCCCATAATTTCTATCCGATTGTCAAAATTTTGGTCGCATTTTGTAGCTGCCAGTCTGCTCTGTACGACAAGTGCAAATTTGTAATACTATTTACAAATGCACTATTTTTTATGAAGGTTGAAATAGGGAAAAAAAACACCAAAACTTTAAATGGCTTTTTCTCCCCTTAAACGTGCGGATTCCGCGTTTTTACGATTTAATCTCAAGGCTTGGTAGATCTCTAGCTTTGACCGTTCACTGTGCCCACAATTTCTATGCGATTGTCAAAATTCTGGTCTCATTTTGCAGCTGCCAGTCTATTCTTTACGACAAGAACAAATTTGTAATATTATTTACAAACACACCATTTTTAATGCAGGTTGAAATAGGGAAAAAAACACCAAAACTTTAAATGGCTTTTTCTCCCCTTAAACGTGCGAATTCGGCAATTTTACGATTTAATTTCAAGGCTTAGTAGATCTTTAGCTTTGACCGTTCACTGTGCCCACAATTTCTATCCGATTGTCAAAATTTTTGTCTCATTTTGTAGCTGCCAGTCTATTCTTTACGACAAGTATAAATTTGTAATATTATTTACAAACACACTTTTATTACGAAGGTTTAAATAGGGAAAAAACACCAAAACTTTAAATGGCTTTTTCTCCCCTTAAACGTGCGGATTCTGCGTTTTTACGATTTAATCTCAAGGCTTGGTAGATCTCTAGCTTTGACCGTTCACTGTGCCCACAATTTCTATCCGATTGTCAAAATTTTTGTCTCATTTTGTAGCTGCCAGTCTTTTCTTTACGACAAGTACAAATTTGCAATATTATTTACAAACACACTATTTTTTACGAAGGTTTAAATAGGGAAAAAAACACCAAAACTTTAAATGGCTTTTTCTCCCCTTAAACGTGCGAATTCGGCGTTTTTACGATTTAATTTCAAGGCTTGGTAGATCTCTAGCTTTGACAGTTCACTGTGCCCACAATTTCTATCCAATTGTCAAAATTTTGGTCTCATTTTGTAGCTGCTAGCCTATTCTTTACGACAAGTACAAATTTGTAATATTATTTACAAATACACTATTTTTTATGCAGGTTGAAATAGGAAAAAAAACACCAAAACTTTAAATGGCTTTTTCTCCACTTCAACGTGCGAATCCGGCGTTTTTACGATTTAATTTCAAGGCTTGGTAGATCTCTAGCTTTGACCGTTTGTGCCCACAATTTCTATCCATTTGTCAAAATTTTGGTCTCATTTTGTAGCTGGTAGTCTATTCTTTATGACAAGTACAAATTTATAATATTATTTACAATTACACTTTTTTTTATGAAGTTTGAAATAGGGAAAAAAACACCAAAACTTTAAATGGCTTTTTATCCCCTTAAACGCGCGAATTCGGCGTTTTTACGATTTAATTTCAAGGTTTGGTAGATCCCTAGCTTCGACCGTTCACTGTGCCCATAATTTCTATCCAATTGTCAAAATTTTGGCCTCATTTTGTAGCTGCCAGTCTGCTCTTTACGACAAGTACAAATTTGAAATATTATTTACAAATGCACTTTTTTTTTATGAAGGTTGAAATAGGGAAAAAAAACACCGAAACTTTATATGGCTTTTTCTCCCCTTAAACGTGCGAATTCCGCGTTTTTACGATTTAATCTCAAGGCTTGGTAGATCTCTAGCTTTGACCATTCACTGTGCCCACAATTTCTATCCGATTGTCAAAATTTTGGTCTCATTTTGTAGCTGCCAGTCTATTCTTTACAACAAGTACAAATTTGTAATATTATTTACAAACAAACTATTTTTTATGAAGGTTGAAGTAGGGAAAAAAACACCAAAACTTTAAATGGCTTTTTCTCCCCTTAAATGTGCGAATTCGGCGTTTTTACGATTTAATTTCAGGGCTTGGTAGATCTCAAGTTTTGACCGTTCACTGTGCCCACAATTTCTATCCGATTGTCAAAACTTTGGTCTCATTTTGTAGCTGCTAGTCCATTCTTCACGCGAAATACAAATTTGTAATATTATTTACAGATTCACTATTTTTTATGAAGGCTGAAATAGAAAAAAAAAAACACCAAAAATTTAAATGGCTTTTTCGCCACTTAAACGTGCGAATTCGGCGTTTTGCGATTTAATTTCAAGGTTTGGTAGATCTCTAGCTTTGACCGTTCACTGTGCCCACAATTTCTATCCGATTGTCAAAATTTTGGTCTAATTTTGTAGCTGCTAGTCTATTCTATACGACAAGTACAAATTTGTAATATTATTTACAAATACACTTTTTTTATGAATGTTTAAATAGGAAAAAAACACCAAAACTTTAAATGGCTTTTCTCCCCTTAAACGTGCGAATTCGGCGTTTTTACGATTTAATTTCAAGTCTTGGTAGATTTCGAGCTTTGATCGGTCACTGTGCCCACAATTTCGATCCGATTGTCAAAATTTTGGTCTCATTTTGTAGCTGCCAGTCTATTCTTTACGACAAGTACAAATTTGTAATATTATTTACAAATACACTTTTTTTATGAAGGTTGAAATAGGGAAAAAAACACCAAAACTTTAAATGGCTTTTTCTCCCCTTAAACTTGCGAATTCGGCGTTTTTACGATTTAATCTCAAGGCTTGGTAGATCTCTAGCTTTGATCGTTCACTGTGCCCACAATTTCTATCCGATTGTCATAATTTTGGTCTCATTTTGTAGCTGCCAGTCTATTCTGTACGACAAGTACAAATTTGTAATATTATTAACAAACAGACTATTTTTTATGAAGGTTGAAATAGGGAAAAAAACACCAAATCTTTAAATGGCTTTTTCTCCCCTTAAACGTGCGACTTTGGCGTTTTTAACGATTTAATTTCAAGGCTTGGTAGATCTCTAGCTTTGACCGTTCACTGTGCCCACAATCACTATCCGATTGTCAAAATTTTGGTCTCATTTTGTAGCTGCCAGTCTATTCTTTACGACAAGTACAAATTTGTAATATTATTTACAAATACACTTTTTTTTATGAAGGTTGAAATAGGGGAAAAAACACCAAAACTTTAAATGGCTTTTCTTCCCCTTAAACGTGCGAATTCGGCGTTTTTACGATTTAATTTCAAGGCTTGGTAGATCTCTAGCTTTGACCGATCACTGCGCCCACAATTTCTATCCAATTGTCAAAGTTTTGGTCTCATTTTGTAGCTGCCAGTTTTTTTTTTACGACAAGTACAAATTTGTAATATTATTTACAAACACACTTTTTTTTTATGAAGGTTGAAATAGGAAAAAAAAACACCAAAACTTTAAATGGCTTTTTCTCCCCTTAAACGTGCGAATTCGGCGTTTTTATGATTTAATTTCAAGGCTTGGTAGATCTCTAGCTTTGACCGTTCACTGTGCCCACTATTTCTATCCGATTGTCAAAATTTTGGTCTCATTTTCTAGCTGGCAGTCTGTTCTTTACGACAAGTACAAATTTGTAATATTATTTAAAAATCCACTATTTTTTATGAAGGTTGAAATAGGGGAAAAAACACCAAAACTTTAAATGGCTTTTTCTCCCCTAAACGTGCGACTTCGGTGTTTTTACGATTTAATTTCAAGGCTTGGTAGATCTCTAGCTTTGACCGTTCACTGTGCCCACAATTTCTATCTGATTGTCAAAATTTTGGTCTCATTTTGTAGCTGCAAGTCTATTCTTTACGACAAGTACAAATTTGTAATATTATTTACAAATACACTATTTTTTATGAAGGTTGAAATAAGAAAAAAAACACGAAAACTTTAAATAGCTTTTCCTCCCCTTAAACGTGCGAATTCGGCGTTTTTACGATTCAATTTCAAGGCTTGGTAGATCTCTAGCTTTGACCGTTCACTGTGCTCACAATTCCTATCCAATTGTCAAATTTTTGGTCTCATTTTGTAGCTGCCAGTCTATTCTTTACGGCAAGTACAAATTTGTAATATTATTTACAAATACACTATTTTTTATGAAGGTTGAAATAGGGAAAAAACACCAAAACTTTAAATGGCTTTTTCTCCCCTTAAACGTGCGAATTCGGCGTTCTTACGATTTAATTTCAAGGCTTGGTAGATCTCTATCTCTGACCGTTCACTGTGCCCACAATTTCTATCCGATTGTCAAAATTTTGGTCTCATTTTGTAGCTGCCAGTCTGTTCTCTACGACATGTACAAATTTGTAATATTATTTACAAATACACTATTTTTCATGAAGGTTGAAATAGGGAAAAAAACACCACAACTTTAAATGGCTTTTTCTTCCCTTGAACGTGTGAATTCGGCGTTTTTACGATTTAATTTCAAGGCTTGGTAGATCTCTAGCTTTGACCGGTCACTGTGCCCACAATTTCTATCCGATTTTCAAAGTTTCTGTCTCATTTCGTAGCTGCCAGTCTATTCTTTACGACAAGTACCAATTTGTAATATTATTTACTAATGCACTATTTTTTATGAAGGTTGAAATAGGGAAAAAGCACCAAAACTTTAAATGGCTTTTTCTTCCCTTGAACGTGCGAATTCGGCGTTTTTATGATTTAATTTCAAGGCTTGGTAGATCTCTTGCTTTGACCATTCACTGTGCCCACAATTTCTATCCGATTGTCAAAATTTTGGTCTCATTTTGTAGCTGCCAGTCTGTTCTTTACGACAATTATAAATTTGTAATATTATTAACATACACACTATTTTTTATGAAGGTTGAAATAGGGAAAAAAAAACACCAAATCTTTAAATGGCTTTTTCTCCCCTTAAACGTGCGACTTTGGCGTTTTTAACGATTTAATTTCAAGGTTTGGTAGATTTCTAGCTTTGACCGTTCACTGTGCCCACAATTACTATCCGATTGTCAAAATTTTGGTCTCATTTTGTAGCTGCCAGTCTATTCTTTACGAAAAGTACAAATTTGTAATATTATTTACAAAAAACACTATTTTTCATGGAGGTTGAAATAGGAAAAAAAAACACCAAAACTATAAATGGCTTTTTCTAACCTTGAACGTGTGACTTCGGCATTTTTACGATTTAATTTCAAGGCTTGGTAGATTTCTAGCTTTGACCGTTCACTGTGCCCACAATTTCTATCCGATGTTCAAAATTTTGGTCTCATTTTGTAGCTACAAGTCTATTGTTTACGACAAGTACAACTTTGTCATATTATTTTTAAATACACTATTTTTTATGAAGGTTGAAATAAGAAAAAAAAACACCAAAACTTTCAATGGCTTTTTCTCCCCTTAAACGTGCGAATTCGGCGTTTTTATGATTTAATTTCAAGGCTTGGTAGATCTCTAGCTTTGACCGTTCACTGTGCCCAAAATTTCGATCCGATTGTCAAAATTTTGGTCTCATTTTGTAGCTGTCAGTCTATTTTTTACGACAAATACAAATTTGTAATATTATTTACAAATACACTTTTTTTTTATGAAGGTTGAAATAGGGAAAAAACACCAAAACTTTAAATGGCTTTTTCTCCCCTCAAACGTGCGAATTCGGCGTTTTTACGATTTAATTTCAAGGCTTGGTAGATGTCTTGCTTTGACCATTCACTATGCCCACAATTTCTATCCGATTGTCAAAATTTTGGTCTCATTTTGTAGCTGCCAGTCTGTTCTTCACGACAAGTACAAATTTGTAATATTATTTAAAAATACACTATTTTTTATGAAGGTTGAAATAGGGGAAAAAACACCAAAACTTTATATGGCTTTTTCTCCCCTTAAACGTGGGAGCTCGGCGTTCTTACGATTTGATTTCAAGGCTTGGTAGATCTCTAGCTTTGACCGTTCACTGTGCCCACAGTTTCTATCCGATTGTCAAAACTTTGCTCTCATTTTGTAGCTGCCAGTCTATTCTTTACGACAAAAACAAATTTGTAATATTATTTACAAATACACTGTTTTTTATGAAGGTTGAAATAGGGAAAAAACACCAAAACTTTAAATGGCTTTTTCTCCCCTTAAACGTGCGAATTCGGCGTTTTTAAGATTTAATTTCAAGGCTTGGTAGATCTCTAGCTTTGACCGTTCACTGTGCCCGCAATTTCTATCCAATTGTAAAATTTTGGTCTCATTTTATAGCTGCCAGTCTGTTCTTTACGACATGTACAAATTTGTAATATTATTTACAAAAACACTATTTTTTATGAAGGTTGAAATAGGAAAAAAAAACACCAAAACTTTAAATGGCTTTTTCTCCCCTTAAACGTGCGAATTCGGTGTTTCTACGATTTAGTTTCAAGGCTTGGTAGATCTTGAGCTTTGACCGTTCACTGTGCCCACAATTTCTATCCGATTGTCAAAATTTTGGTCTCATTTTGTAGCTGCCAGTCTATTCTTTACGACAAGTACAAATTTGTAATATTACTTACAAATACACTATTTTTTATGAAGGTTGAAATAGGGAAAAAAACACCAAAACTTTCAATGGCTTTTTCTCCCCTTAAACGTGCGAATTCGGCGATTTTACGATTTAATTTCAAGGCTTGGTAGATATCTAGCTTTGACCGTTCACTGTGCCCACAATTTCTATCCGATTGTCAAAATTTTGGTCTCATTTTTTAGCTGCCAGTCTATTCTTTACGACAAGTACAAATTTGTACTATTATTTACAAATACACTTTTTTTATGAAAGTTGAAATAGGCAAAAAACACCAAAACTTTCAATGGCTTTTTCTCCCCTTAAACGTGTGAATTCGGCGTTCTTACGATTTTATTGCAAGGCTTGGTAGATCTCTAGTTTTGTCCGTTCACGGTGCCCACAATTTCTATCCGATTGTCAAAATTTTGGTCTCATTTTGTAGCTGCCAGTCTGTTCTTAACGACATGTACAAATTTTTAATATTATTTACAAATACACTATTTTTTATGAAGGTTGAAATAGGGAAAAAACACCAAAAATTTAAATGGCTTTTTCTCCCCTTAAACGCGCAACTTCGGCGTTTTTACGATTTAATTTCAAGGCTTGGTAGATGTCTAGCTTTGACCATTCACTGTGCTCACAATTTCTATCCGATTGTCAAAATTTTGGTCTCATTTTGTAGCTGCCAGTCTATTCTTTAAGACAAGTGCAAATTTGTAATATTATTTACAAATACAGTATTTTTTATGAAGGTTGAAATAGGGAAAAAACACCAAAATTTTAAATGGCTTTTTCTTCCCTTGAACGTGTGGATTTGGCGTTTCTACGATTTAATTTCAAGGCTTGGTAGATTTCTAGTTTTGACCGGTAACCGTGCCCACAATTTCTACCCGATTGTCAAAGTTTTGGTCTCATTTTGTAGCTGCCAGTCCATTTTTTACGGCAAGTACAAATTTGTCATATTATTTACAAATACACTTTTTTTATGAAGGTTGAATTAGGGAAAAAAACACCAAAACTTTAAATGGCTTTTTCTCCCCTTAAACGTGCGAAATCGGCGTTTTCACGATATAATTTCAAGCCTTGGTAGATCTCGAGCTTTGACCGTTCACTGTGCCTACAATTTCTATCCGGTTGTCAAAATTTTGGTCTCATTTTGTAGCTGCTAGTCTATTCTTTACGATAAGTATAAATTTGTAATATTATTTACAAATACACTATTTTTTATGAAGGTTGAAATAAGGAAAAAACACCAAAACTTTAAATGGCTTTTTCTCCCCTTAAACGTGCGAATTTGGCGTTTTTACGACTTAATTTCAAGGCTTGGTAGATCTTTAGCTTTGATCGTTCACTGTGCCCACAATTTCTATCCGATTGTCAAAATTTTGGTCTCATTTTTAGCTGCCAGTCTATTCTTTATGACAAGTACAAATTTGTAATATTATTCACAAATACACTATTTTGTATGAAGGTTGAACTAGGGAAAAAAACAGCAGAACTTTAAATGGCTTTTTCTCCCCTTAAACGTGCGAATTCGGCATTTTTACAATTTAATTTCAAAGCTTGGTAGATCTCTAGCTTTGACCGTTCACTGTGCCCACAATTTCTATCCGATTGTCAAAATTTTGGTCTCATTTTGTAGCTGCCAGTCTATTCTTTACGACAAGTACAAATTTGTAATATTATTTACAAATACACTATTTTTTATGAAGGTTGAAATAGGGAAAAAAACACGAAAACTTTATATGGCTTTTTCTCCCCTTAAACGTGCGAATCCGGCGTTTTTACGATTTAATTTCAAGGCTTGGTAGATTCCAAGCTTTGACCGTTCACTGTGCCCACAATTTCTATCCGATTGTCAAAATTTTTAATCCAATTTTGTAGCTGCCAGTCTATTCTTTACGACAAGTACAAATTTGTAATATTGTTTACAAAAACACTATTTTTCATGAAGGTTGAAATAGGAAAAAAAACACCAAAACTTTAAATGGCTTTTTCTCCCCTTAAACGTGTGAATTCGGCCATTTTACGATTTAATTTCAAGGCTTGGTAGATCCCTCGCTTTGACCGTTCACAGTGCCCACAATTTCTATCCGATTGTCAAAATTTTCTTCTCATTTTGTAGCTGCCAGCCTATTCTTTACGACAAGTACAAATTTGTAATATCATTTACAAATACATTTTTTTTATGAAGGTTGAAATAGGGAAAAATCCACCAAAATTTTAAATGGCTTTTTCTCCCCTTAAACGTGCAAATTTGGCGTTTTTACGATTTAATTTCAAGGTTTGGTAGATCTCTAGCTTTGACCGTTCACTGTGCCCACAATTTCCATCCGATCGTCAAAATTTTGCTCTCATTTTGTAGCTGCCAGTCTATTCTTTAGGAAAAATACAAATTTGTAATATTATTTACAAATACACTATTTTTAATGAAGGTTGAAATCGGGAAAAAAACACCAAAACTTTAAATGGCTTTTTCTCTCCTTAAACGTGCGAATTCAGCGTTTTTACGATTTAATTTCAAGGCTTGGTAGATCTTGAGCTTTGACCGTTCACTGTGCCCACAATTTCTATCCGATTGTCAAAATTTTGGTCTCATTTTGTAGCTGCCAGTCTATTCTTTACGACAAGTACAAATTTGAAATATTGTTTACAAATACACTATTTTTCATGAAGGTTGAAATAGGAAAAAAAACACCTAAACTTTAAATGATTTTTCTCCCCTTAAACGTGCGAATTCGGCGATTTTACGATTTAATTTCAAGGCTTGGTAGATCTCTAGCTTTGACCGTTCGCAGTGCCCACAATTTCTATCCGATTGTCAAAATTTTGCCCTCATTTTGTAGCTGCCAGTCTATTCTTTACGACAAGTACAAATTTGTAATATTATTTACAAATACACTTTTTTTTATGAATGTTGAAATAGAGAAATAAACACCAAAACTTTACATGGCTTTTTCTCCCCTTAAACGTGCAAATTATGCGTTTTTACGATTTAATTTCAAGGCGTGGTAGATCTCTAGCTTTGACCGTTCACTGTGCCCACAATTTCTATCTGATCGTCAAAATTTTGGTCTCATTTTGTAGCTGCCAGTCTATTCTGTACGACAAGTACAAATTTGAAATATTGTTTACAAATACACTATTTTTCATGAAGGTTGAAATAGGAAAAAAAACACCTAAACTTTAAATGACTTTTTCTCCCCTTAAACCTGCGAATTCGGCGATTTTACGATTTAATTTCAAGGCTTGGTAGATCTCTAGCTTTGACCGTTCGCAGTGCCCACAATTTCTATCCGATTGTCAAAATTTTGCCCTCATTTTGTAGCTGCCAGTCTATTCTTTACGACAAGTACAAATTTGTAATATTATTTACAAATACACTATTTTTTATGAAGGTTGAAATAGGAAAAAAAACACCAAAACTTTAACTGGCTTTTTCTCCCCTTAAACGTGCGAATTTGGCGTTTTTACGATTTAATTTCAAGGCTTGGTAGATGTCTAGCTTTGACCGTTCACTGTGCCCACAATTTCTATCCGATTGTCAAAATTTTGGTCTCATTTTGTAGCTTCCAGTCTATTCTTTATGTCAAGTACAAATTTGTAATATTATTTACAAATACACTAATTTATATGAAGGTTGAAATAGGGGAAAAAACACCAAAACTCTAAATGGCTTTTTCTCCCCTTAAACGTGCGAATTTGGCGTTTTTACGATTAATTTCAAGGCTTGGTAGATCTCTAGCTTTGACCGTTCACTGTGCCCACAATTTCTATCCGATTGTCAAAATTTTGGTCTCATTTTGTAGCTGCCAGTCTATTCTTTACGAAAAGTACAAATTTGTAATATTATTTATAAATACACTATGTTTTATGAAGGTTGAAATAGGAAAAAAAAACACCAAAACTTTAAATGGCTTTTTCTCCCCTTAAACGTGCGAATTCGGCGTTTTTACGATTTAATTTCAAGGCTTGGTAGATCTCTAGCTTTGACCGTTTATGTGCCCACAATTTCCATCCGATTGTCAAAATTTTGGTCTCATTTTGTAGCTGCCAGTCTATTCTTTACGGCAAGTACAAATTTGTAATATTATTTACAAAAACACTTTTTTTTATGAAGGTTGAAATAGGGGAATAAACACCAAAACTTTAAATGGCTTTTTCTTCGCTTAAACGTGCGAGTTCGGCCTTTTTACGATATAATTTCAAGGCTTGGTAGATCTCTAGCTTTGACCGTTCACTGTGACCACAATTTCTATCCGATTGTCAATATTTTGGTCTCATTTTGTAGCTGCCAGTCTATTCTGTACGACAAGTACAAATTTGAAATATTGTTTACAAATACACTATTTTTCATGAAGGTTGAAATAGGAAAAAAAACACCTAAACTTTAAATGGCTTTTTCTCCCCTTAAACGTGCGAATTCGGCGATTTTACGATTTAATTTCAAGGCTTGGTAGATCTCTAGCTTTGACCGTTCATGTGCCCACAATTTCCATCCGATTGTCAAAATTTTGGTCTCATTTTGTAGCTGCCAGTCTATTCTTTACGGCAAGTACAAATTTGTAATATTATTTACAAAAACACTTTTTTTTATGAAGGTTGAAATAGGGGAAAAAACACCAAAAGTTTAAATGGCTTTTTCTTCGCTTAAACGTGCGAGTTCGGCCTTTTTACGATATAATTTCAAGGCTTGGTAGATCTCTAGCTTTGACCGTTCACTGTGCCCACAATTTCTATCCGATTGTCAAAATTTTGGTCTCATTTTGTAGCTGCCAGTCTATTCTTTACGACAAGTACAAATTTGTAATATTATTTACAAATACACTATTTTTTATGAAGGTTGAAATCGGGAAAAATCCACCAAAACTTTAAATGGCTTTTTCTCCCCTTAAACGTGCGAATTCAGCGTTTTTACTATTTAATTTCAAGGTTTGGTAGATCTCTAGCATTGACCGTTCACTGTGCCCACAATTTCTATCCGATTGTCAAAATTTTGGTCTCATTTTGTAGCTGCCAGTCTATTCTTTACGACAAGTACAAATTTGTAAGATTATTTACAAATACACTATTTTTTATGAAGGTTGAAATAGGAAAAAAAACACCAAAGCTTTAAAAGGCTTTTTCTCCCCTTAAACGTGCAAACTCGGCGTTTTTACGATTTAATCTCAAGGCTTGGTAGATCTCTAGCTTTGACCGTTCACTGTGCCCACAATTTCTATCCGATTGTCAATATTTTGGTCTCATTTTGTAGCTACCAGTCTATTCTGTACGACAAGTACAAATTTGAAATATTGTTTACAAATACACTATTTTTCATGAAGGTTGAAATAGGAAAAAAAACACCTAAACTTTAAATGGCTTTTTCTCCCCTTAAACGTGCGAATTCGGCGATTTTACGATTTAATTTCAAGGCTTGGTAGATCTCTAGCTTTGACCGTTCACTGTGTCCACAATTTCTATCCGATTGTCAAAATTTTGGTCTCATTTTGTAGCTGCCAGTCTATTCTTTACGACAATTACAAATTTGTAATATTATTTACAAATACACTATTTTTTATGAAGGTTGAAATAGGGAAATAAACACCAAAACTTTAACTGGCTTTTTCTCCCCTTAAACGTGCGAATTCGGCGTTTTTACGATTTAATTTCAAGGCTTGGTAGATGTCTAGCTTTGACCGTTCACTGTGCCCACAATTTCTATCCGATTGTCAAAATTGTGGTCTCATTTTGTAGCTTCCAGTCTATTCTTTATGCCAAGTACAAATTTGTAATTTTTTTTACAAATACACTAATTTTTATGAAGTTTGAAATAGGGAAAAAAACACCAAAACTTTAAATGGCTTTTTCTCCCCTTAAACGTGCGAATTCGGCGTTTTTACGATTAATTTCAAGGCTTGGTAGATCTCTAGCTTTGACCGTTCACTGTGCCCACAATTTCTATCCGATTGTCCAAATTTTGGTCTCATTTTGTAGCTGCCAGTCTATTCTTTACGACAAGTACAAATTTGTAATATTATTTATAAATACACTATGTTTTATGAAGGTTGAAATAGGAAAAAAAACACCAAAACTTTAAATGGCTTTTTCTCCCCTTAAACGTGCGAATTCGGCGTTTTTACGATTTAATTTCAAGGCTTGGTAGATCTCTAGCTTTGACCGTTCACAGTGCCCACAATTTCTATCCGATTGTCAAAATTTTGGTTTCATTCTGTAGCTGCTATTCTATTCTTTACGACAAGTACAAATTTGTAATATTATTTACAAACACACTATTTTTAATGAAGGTTGAAATAGGGAAAAAAACACCAAAACTTTAAATGGCTTTTTCTCCCCCTAAACGTGCGAGTTCGGCGATTTTACGATTTAATTTCAAGGTTTGGTAGGTTTCTAGCTTTGACCGTTCACTGTGCCCACAATTTCCATCCGATTGTCAAAATTTTGGTCTCATTTTGTAGCTGCCAGTCTATTCTTTACGGCAAGTACAAATTTGTAATATTATTTACAAAAACACTTTTTTTTTATGAAGGTTGAAATAGGGGAAAAAACACCAAAACTTTAAATGGCTTTTTCTTCGCTTAAACGTGCGAGTTCGGCCTTTTTACGATATAATTTCAAGGCTTGGTAGATCTTTAGCTTTGATCGTTCACTGTGCCCACAATTTCTATCCGATTGTCAAAATTTTGGTCTCATTTTGTAGCTGCCAGTCTATTCTTTACGACAAGTACAAATTTGTAATATTATTTACAAATACACTATTTTTTATGAAGGTTGAAATCGGGAAAAAAACACCAAAACTTTAAATGGCTTTTTCTCCCCTTAAAAGTGCGAATTCGGCGTTTTTACGATTTAATTTCAAGGTTTGGTAGATCTCTAGCATTGACCGTTCACTGTGCCCACAATTTCTATCCGATTGTCAAAATTTTGGTCTCATTTTGTAGCTGCCAGTCTATTCTTTACGACAAGTACAAATTTGTAATATTATTAACAAAAATACTCCTTTTTTAGAAGGTTGAAATAGGAAAAAAACACCAAAGCTTTAAATGGCTTTTTCTCCCGTTAAACGTGCAATTTCGGCGTTCTTACGATTTAATCTCAAGGCTTGGTAGATCTCTAGCTTTGACCGTTCACTGTGCCCACAATTTCTATCCGATATTCATAATTTTGGTCTCATTTTGTAGCTGCCAGTCTATTCTTTACGACAAGTACAAATTTGTAATATTATTTACAAATAAACTTTTTTTATGAAGGTTTAAATAGGGAAAGAAACACCAAAACTTTAAATGGCTTTTTCTCCCCTTAAACGTGCGAATTCGGCGTTTTTACGATTTAATTTCAAGGCATGGTAGATCTCTAGTTTTGACCGTTCACTGTGCCCACAATTTCTATCCGATTGTCAAAATGTTGGTCTCATTTTGTAGCTGCCAGTCTATTCTTTACGACAAAGACAAACTTGTCATATTATTTACAAATACACTATTTTTTATGAAGGTTGAAATAGGAAAAAAAACACCAAAGCTTTAACTGGCTTTTTCTCCCCTTCAACGTGCGAATTCGGCGTTTTTACGATTTAATCTCAAGGCTTGGTAGATCTCTAGCTTTGACCGTTCACTGTGCCCACAATTTCTATCCGATTGTCAATATTTTGGTCTCATTTTGTAGCTGCCAGTCTTTTCTTCAAGACAAGTACAAATTTGAAAAATTATTTACAAATACACTTTTTTATGAAGGTTGAAATAGGGAAAGAAACACCAAAACTTTAAATGGCTTTTTATCCCCTTAAACGTGCGAATTCGGCGTTTTTACGATTTAATTTCAAGGCATGGTAGATTTCTAGCCTTGACCGTTCACTGTGCCCACAATTTCTATCCGATTGTCAAAGTTTTGGTCTCATTTTGTAGCTGCCAGTCCATTCTTTACGACAAGTAAAAATTTGTCATATTATTTACAAATACACTTTTTTTTATGAAGGTTGAAATAGGGAAAAAACACCAAAACTTTAGATGGCTTTTTCTCCCCTTAAACGTGCGAGTTCGGCGTTTTTACGATTTAATTTCAAGGCTTGGTAGATCTCTAGCTTTGACCGTTCACTGTGCCCACAATTTCCATCCGATTGTCAAAATTTTGGTCTCATTTTGTAGCTGCCAGTCTATTCTTTACGGCAAGTACAAATTTGTAATATTACTTACAAATTTACAGATACACTTTTTTTTATGAAGGTTGAAATAGGGAAAGAAACACCAAAACTTTAAATGGCTTTTTCTCCCCTTAAACGTGCGAATTCGGCGTTTTTACGATCTAATTTCAAGGCATGATAGATCTCTAGCTTTGACCGTTCACTGTGCCCACAATTTCTATCCGATTGTCAAAGTTTTGGTCTCATTTTGTAGCTGCCAGTCTATTCTTTACGACAAGTACAAATTTGTAATATTATTTACAAATACACTTTTTTTTAGTAAGGTTTAAATAGGGAAAAATCCACCAAAACTTTAAATGGCTTTTTCTCCCCTTAAACGTGCGAATTCGGCGTTTTTACGATTTAATTTCAAGGCTTGGTAGATCTCTAGCATTGACCGTTCACTGTGCCCACAATTTCTATCCGATTGTCAAAATTTTGGTCTCATTTTGTAGCTGCCAGTCTATTCTTTACGACAAGTACAAACTTGTAATATTATTAACAAATACACTACTTTTTAAGAAGGTTGAAATGAGAAAAAAAACACCAAAGCTTTAAATGGCTTTTTCTTCGCTTAAACGTGCGAATTCGGCGTTTTTACGATTTAATCTCAAGGCTTGGTAGATCTCTAGCTTTGACCGTTCACTGTGCCCACAATTTTTATCCAATTGTCATAATTTTGGTCTCATTTTGTAGCTGCCAGTCAATTCTTTACGACAAGTACAAATTTGTAATATTATTTACCAATAAACTTTTTTTATGAAGGTTGAAATAGGGAAAGAAACACCAAAACTTTAAATGGCTTTTTCTCCCCTCAAACGTGCGAATTCGGCGTTTTTACGATTTAATCTCAAGGCTTGGTAGATCTCTAGCTTTGACCGGTCACTGTGCCCACAATTTCTATCCGATTGTCAAAATTTTGGTCTCATTTTGTAGCTGCCAGTCTATTCTTTACGACAAGTAAAAACTTGTAATATTATTAACAAATACTTTACTTTTTAAGAAGGTTGAAATAGGAAAAAAAACACCAAAGCTTTAAATGGCTTTTTCTCCCCTTAAACGTGCGAATTCGGCGTTTTTACGATTTAATCTCAAGGCTTGGTAGATCTCTAGCTTTGACCGTTCACTGTGCCCACAATTTTTATCCGATTGTCATAATTTTGGTCTCATTTTGTAGCTGCCAGTCAATTCTGTACGACAAGTACAAATTTGAAATATTGTTTACAAATACACTATTTTTCATGAAGGTTGAAATAGGAAAAAAAACACCTAAACTTTAAATGACTTTTTCTCCCCTTAAACCTGCGAATTCGGCGATTTTACGATTTAATTTCAAGGCTTGGTAGATCTCTAGCTTTGACCGTTCGCAGTGCCCACAACTTCTATCCGATTGTCAAAATTTTGCCCTCATTTTGTAGCTGCCAGTCTATTCTTTACGACAAGTACAAATTTGTAATATTATTTACAAATACACTATTTTTTATGAAGGTTGAAATTAGAAAAAAAACACCAAAACTTTAACTGGCTTTTTCTCCCCTTAAACGTGCGAATTTGGCGTTTTTACGATTTAATTTCAAGGCTTGGTAGATCTCTAGCTTTGACCGTTCACTGTGCCCACAATTTCTATCCGATTGTCAAAATTTTGGTCTCATTTTGTAGCTTCCAGTCTATTCTTAATGTCAAGTACAAATTTGTAATATTATTTACAAATACACTAATTTATATGAAGGTTGAAATAGGGAAAAAAACACCAAAATTTTAAATGGCTTTTTCTCCCCTTAAACGTGCGAATTTGGCGTTTTTACGATTAATTTCAAGGCTTGGTAGATCTCTAGCTTTGACCGTTCACTGTGCCCACAATTTCTATCCGATTGTCAAAATTTTGGTCTCATTTTGTAGCTGCCAGTCTATTCTTTACGGAAAGTACAAATTTGTAATATTATTTATAAATACACTATGTTTTATGAAGGTTGAAATAGGAAAAAAATAACACCAAAACTTTAAATGGCTTTTTCTCCCCTTAAACGTGCGAATTTGGCGTTTTTACGATTTAATTTCAAGGCTTGGTAGATCTCTAGCTTTGACCGTTCATGTGCCCACAGTTTCCATCCGATTGTCAAAATTTTGGTCTCATTTTGTAGCTGCCAGTCTATTCTTTACGGCAAGTACAAATTTGTAATATTATTCACAAAAACACTTTTTTTTATGAAGGTTGAAATAGGGGAAAAAACACCAAAACTTTAAATGGCTTTTTCTTCGCTTAAACGTGCGAGTTCGGCCTTTTTACGATATAATTTCAAGGCTTGGTAGATCTCTAGCTTTGACCGTTCACTGTGCCCACAATTTCTCTCCGATTGTCAATATTTTGGTCTCATTTTGTAGCTGCCAGTCTATTCTGTACGACAGGTACAAATTTGAAATATTGTTTACAAATACACTATTTTTCATGAAGGTTGAAATAGGAAAAAAAACACCTAAACTTTAAATGGCTTTTTCTCCCCTTAAACGTGCGAATTCGGCGATTTTACGATTTAATTTCAAGGCTTGGTAGATCTCGAGCTTTGACCGTTCATGTGCCCACAATTTCCATCCGATTGTCAAAATTTTGGTCTCATTTTGTAGCTGCCAGTCTATTCTTTACGGCAAGTACAAATTTGTAATATTATTTACAAAAACACTTTTTTTTATGAAGGTTGAAATAGGGAAAAAACACCAAAACTTTAAATGGCTTTTTCTTCGCTTAAACGTGCGAGTTCGGCCTTTTTACGATATAATTTCAAGGCTTGGTAGATCTCTAGCTTTGACCGTTCACTGTGCCCACAATTTCTATCCGATTGTCAAAATTTTGGTCTCATTTTGTAGCTGCCAGTCTATTCTTTACGACAAGTACAAATTTGTAATATTATTTACAAAAACACTATTTTTTATGAAGGTTGAAATCGGGAAAAATCCACCAAAACTTTAAATGGCTTTTTCTCCCCTTAAACGTGCGAATTCGGCGTTTTTACTATTTAATTTCAAGGTTTGGTAGATCTCTAGCATTGACCGTTCACTGTGCCCACAATTTCTATCCGATTGTCAAAATTTTGGTCTCATTTTGTAGCTGCCAGTCTATTCTTTACGACAAGTACAAATTTGTAATATTATTAACAAAAACACTCCTTTTTTAGAAGGTTGAAATAGGAAAAATAACACCAAAGCTTTAAATGGCTTTTTCTCCCCTTAAACGTGCGATTTCGGCGTTTTTACGATTTAATCTCAAGGCTTGGTAGATCTTTAGCTTTGACCGTTCACTGTGCCCACAATTTCTATCCGATTGTCATAATTCTGGTCTCATTTTGTAGCTGCCAGCCTACTCTTTACGACAAGTACAAATTTGTAATATTATTTACAAATAAACTTTTTTTATGAAGGTTTAAATAGGGAAAGAAACACCAAAACTTTAAATGGCTTTTTCTCCCCTTAAACGTGCGAATTCGGCGTTCTTACGATTTAATTTCAAGGCATGGTAGATCTCTAGCTTTGACCGTTCACTGTGCCCACAATTTCTATCCGATTGTCAAAATTTTGGTCTCATTTTGTAGCTGCCAGTCTATTCTTTACGATCAGTATAAATTTGTAATATTATTTACATATACACTATTTTTTATGCAGGTTGAAATAGGAAAAAAAACACCAAAGCTTTAACTGGCTTTTTCTCCCCTTAAACGTGCAAATTCGGCGTTTTTACGATTTAATCTCAAGGCTTGGTAGATCTCTAGCTTTGACCGTTCACTGTGCCCACAATTTCTATCCGATTGTCATAATTCTGGTCTCATTTTGTAGCTGCCAGCCTATTCTTTACGACAAGTACAAATTTGTAATATTATTTACAAATAAACTTTTTTTATGAAGGTTTAAATAGGGAAAGAAACACCAAAACTTTAAATGGCTTTTTCTCCCCTTTAACGTGCGAATTCGGCGTTCTTACGATTTAATTTCAAGGCTTGGTAGATCTCTAGCTTTGACCGTTCACTGTGTCCACAATTTCTATCCGATTGTCAAAATTTTGGTCTCATTTTGTAGCTGCCAGTCTATTCTTTAAGACAAGTACAAATTTGTAATATTATTTACAAATACACTATTTTTTATGAAGGTTGAAATAGGGAAATAAACACCAAAACTTTCACTGGCTTTTTCTCCCCTTAAACGTGCGAATTCGGCGTTTTTACGATTTAATTTCAAGGCTTGGTAGATGTCTAGCTTTGACCGTTCACTGTGCCCACAATTACTATCCGATTGTCAAAATTGTGGTCTCATTTTGTAGCTTCCAGTCTATTCTTTATGCCAAGTACAAATTTGTAATTTTATTTACAAATACACTAATTTTTATGAAGGTTGAAATAGGGAAAAAAACACCAAAACTTTAAATGGCTTTTTCTCCCCTTAAACGTGCGAATTCGGCGTTTCTACGATTAATTTCAAGGCTTGGTAGATCTCTAGCTTTGACCGTTCATTGTGCCTACAATTTCTATCCGATTGTCAAAATTTTGGTCTCATTTTGTAGCTGCCAGTCTATTCTTTACGACAAGTACAAATTTGTAATATTATTTATAAATACACTATGTTTTATGAAGGTTGAAATAGGAAAAAAAACACCAAAACTTTAAATGGCTTTTTCTCCCCTTAAACGTGCGAATTCGGCGTTTTTACGATTTAATTTCAAGGCTTGGTAGATCTCTAGCTTTGACCGTTCACAGTGCCCACAATTTCTATCCGATTGTCAAAATTTTGGTTTCATTTTGTAGCTGCTATTCTATTCTTTACGACAAATACAAATTTGTAATATTATTTACAAAAACACTTTTTTTTATGAAGGTTGAAATAGGGGAAAAAACACCAAAACTTTAAATGGCTTTTTCTCCCCTTAAACGTGTGAATTCCGCGTTATTACGATTTAATCTCAAGGCTTGGTAGATCTCTAGCTTTGACCGTTCACTGTGCCCACAATTTCTATCCGATTGTCAAAATTTTGGTCTCATTTTGTAGCTGCCTGTCTATTCTTACGACAAGTACAAATTTGTAATATTATTTACAAATACACTATTTTTTATGAAGGTTGAAATAGGGAAAAAAAACACCAAAACTTTCAATGGCTTTTTCTCCCCTTAAACGTGCGAATTCGGCGTTTTTACGATTTAATTTCAAGGTTTGGTAGATCTCTAGCATTGACCGTTCACTCTGCCCACAATTTCTATCCGATTGTCAAAATTTTGGTCTTATTTTGTAGCTGCCAGTCTGTTCTTTACGACAAGTACAAATTTGTAATATTATTAACAAAAATACTCCTTTTTTAGAAGGTTGAAATAGGAAAAAAACACCAAAGCTTTAAATGGATTTTTCTCCCCTTAAACGTGCGATTTCGGCGTTTTTACGATTTAATCTCAAGGCTTGGTAGATCTCTAGCTTTGACCGTTCACTGTGCCCACAATTTCTATCCGATATTCATAATTTTGGTCTCATTTTGTAGCTGCCAGTCTATTCTTTACGGCAAGTACAAATTTGTAATATTATTTACAAATAAACTTTTTTTATGAAGGTTTAAATAGGGAAAGAAACACCAAAACTTTAAATGGCTTTTTCTCCCCTTAAACGTGCGAATTCGGCGTTTTTACGATTTAATTTCAAGGCATGGTAGATCTCTAGTTTTGACCGTTCACTGTGCCCACAATTTCTATCCGATTGTCAAAATTTTGGTCTCATTTTGTAGCTGCCAGTCTATTCTTTACGACAGGTATAAACTTGTCATATTATTTACAAATACACTATTTTTTATGAAGGTTGAAATAGGAAAAAAAACACCAAAGCTTTAACTGGCTTTTCTCCCCTTAAACGTGCGAATTCGGCGTTTTTACGATTTAATCTCAAGGCTTGGTAGATCTCTAGCTTTGACCGTTCACTGTGCCCACAATTTCTATCCGATTGTCAATATTTTGGTCTCATTTTGTAGCTGCCAGTCTTTTCTTCAAGACAAGTACAAATTTGAAAAATTATTTACAAATACACTTTTTTTATGGAGGTTGAAATAGGGAAAGAAACACCAAAACTTTAAATGGCTTTTTATCCCCTTAAACGTGCGAATTCGGCGTTTTTACGATCTAATTTCAAGGCATGGTAGATCTCTAGCCTTGACCGTTCACTGTGCCCACAATTTCTATCCGATTGTCAAAGTTTTGGTCTCATTTTGTAGCTGCCAGTCTATTCTTTACGACAAGTAAAAATTTGTAATATTATTTACAAATACACTTTTTTTTATGAAGGTTGAAATCAGGAAAAAACACCAAAACTTTAAATGGCTTTTTCTCCCCTTAAACGTGCGAGTTCGGCGTTTTTACGATTTAATTTCAAGGCTTGGTAGATCTCTAGTTTTGACCGTTCACTGTGCCCACAATCTCCATCCGATTGTCAAAATTTTGGTCTCATTTTGTAGCTGCCAGTCTATTCTTTACGGCAAGTACAAATTTGTAATATTACTTACAAATTTACAGCTACACTTTTTTTATGAAGGTTGAAATAGGGAAAGAAACACCAAAACTTTAAATGGCTTTTTCTCCCCTTAAACGTGCGAATTCGGCGTTTTTACGATCTAATTTCAAGGCATGATAGATCTCTAGCTTTGACCGTTCACTGTGCCCACAATTTCTATCCGAATGTCAAAGTTTTGGTCTCATTTTGTAGCTGCCAGTCTATTCTTTACGACAAGTACAAATTTGTAATATTAGTTACAAAAACACTTTTTTTTTAGGAAGGTTGAAATAGGGAAAAATCCACCAAAACTTTAAATGGCTTTTTCTCCCCTTAAACGTGCGAATTCGGCGTTTTTACGATTTAATTTCAAGGCTTGGTAGATCTCTAGCATTGACCGTTCACTGTGCCTACAATTTCTATCCGATTGTCAAAATTTTGGTCTCATTTTGTAGCTGCCAGTCTATTCTTTACGACAAGTACAAACTTGTAATATTATTAACAAATACACTACTTTTTAAGAAGGTTGAAATAGGAAAAAAAACACCAAAGCTTTAAATGGCTTTTTCTCCCCTTAAACGTGCGAATTCGGCGTTTTTACGATTTAATCTCAAGGCTTGGTAGATCTCTAGCTTTGACCGTTCACTGTGCCCACAATTTTTATCCGATTGTCATAATTTTGGTCTCATTTTGTAGCTGCCAGTCAATTCTTTACGACAAGTACAAATTTGTGATATTATTTACAAATAAACTTTTTTTATGAAGGTTGAAATAGGGATAGAAACACCAAAACTTTAAATGGCTTTTTCTCCCCTCAAACGTGCGAATTCGGCGTTTTTACGATTTAATCTCAAGGCTTGGTAGATCTCTAGCTTTGACCGTTCACTGTGCCCACAATTTCTATCCGATTGTCAAAATTTTGGTCTCATTTTGTAGCTGCCAGTCTATTCTTTACGACAAGTACAAACTTGTAATATTATTTACAAATACACTATTTTATATGGAGGTTGAAATATGAAAAAAAAAACACCAAAACTTTCAATGGCTTTTTCTCCATTTAAACGTGCGAGTTCGAAGTTTTTACGATTTAATTTCAAGCTTTGGTAGATCTCTAGCTTTGACCGTTCACTGTGCCCACAATTTCTATCCGATTGTCAATATTTTGGTCTCATTTTGTAGCTGCCAGTCTATTCTTTACGACAAGTACAAATTTGTAATATTATTTACAAATACACTATTTTTTATGAAGGTTGAAATAGGAAAAAAACACCAAAACCTTAAATGGCTTTTTCTCCCCTTAAACGTGAGAGTTCGGTGTTTTTACGATTTAATTTCAAGGCCTGGTAGATCTTTAGCTTTTACCGTTCACTGTGCCCACAATTTCTATCCGATTGTCAAAATTTTGGTCTCATTTTGTAGCTGCCAGTATATTTTTTACGACAAGTACAAATTTGTAATATTATTTACAAATACACTATTTTTTATGAAGGTTGAAATAGGGGAAAAAACACCCAAACTTTAAATGGCTTTTTCTCCCCTTAAACGTGCAAATTCGGCGTTTTTAAGATTTAATTTCAAAGCTTGGTAGATCTCTAGCTTTGACCGTTCACTGTGCCCACAATTTTTCCTGATTGTCATAATTTTGGTTTCATTTTGTAGCTGCCAGTCTATTCTTTACGACAAGTACAAATTTGTAATGTTATTTACAAATTAACTATTTTTCATGAAGGTTGAAATAGGAAAAAAAAACACCAAAACTTTAAATGGCTTTTTCTCCCCTTAATCGTGCGAGTTCGGCGTTTTTACGATTTAATTTCAAGGCTTGGTAGATCTCTAGATTTGACCGGTCACTGTGCCCACAATTTCGATCCGATTGTCAAAATTTTGGTCTCATTTTGTAGCTGCCAGTCTATTCTTTACGATAAGTACAAACTTGTCATATTATTTACAAAGAAACTATTTTTTATGAAGGTTGAAATAGGGAAAAAAACACCAAAACTTTAAATGGCTTTTTCTCCCCTTAAACGTGCGAATTCGGCGTTTTTACGATTTAATTTCAAGGCTTGGTAGATCTCTAGCTTTGACCGTTCACTGTGCCCACAATTTCTATCCGATTGTCAAAATTTTGGTCTCATTTTGTACTTGCCAGTCTATTCTTTGCGACAAGTACAAATTTGTAATATTATTTACAAATACACATTTTTTATGAAGGTTGAAATAAGAAAAAAAACACCAAAACTTTAAATGGATTTTCCTCCCCTAAACGTCCGAATTCGGCGTTTTTACGATTTATTCTCAAGGATTGGTAGATCTCTAGCTTTGACCGTTCACTGTGCCCACAATTTCTATCTGTTTGTCATAATTTTGGTCTCATTTTGTAGCTGCCAGTCTATTCTTTACGACAAATACAAATTTGTAATATTATTTACAAAAACACTATTTTTTATGCAGGTTGATATAGGAAAAAAAAACACCAAAACTTTAAATGGCTTTTTCTCCATTTAAACGTGCGAGTTCGAAGTTTTTACGATTTAATTTCAAGGCTTGGTAGATCTCTAGCTTTGACCGTTCAGTGTGCCCACAATTTCTATCCGATTGTCAATATTTTGGTCTCATTTTGTAGCTGCCAGTCTATTCTTTTCGACAAGTACAAATTTGTTATATTATCTACACATACACTATTTTTTATGAAGGTTGAAATAGGAAAAAAAAACGCCAAAGGTTTAAATGGCTTTTTCTCCCCTTAAACGTGCGAGTTCGGCATTTTCACGATTTAATTTCAAGGCTTGGTAGATCTCTAGCTTTGACCGCTCACTGTGCCCACAATTTCTATCCGATTGTCAAAATTTTGGTCTCATTTTGTAGCCGTCAGTCTATTCTTTACGACAAGTACAAATTTGTAATGTTATTTACAAATACACTATTTTTTATGAAGGTTGAAATAGGGAAAAAAACACCAAAACTTTAAATGGCTTTTTCTCCCCTTAAACGTGCGAATTCGGCGTTTTTACGATTATTATTTCTATCCGATTGTCAAAATTTTGGTCTCATTTAGTAGCTGCCAGTCTTTTCTTCAAGACAAGTACAAATTCGTAATATTATTTACAAAACACTATTTTTTATCAAGGTTGAAATAGGGAAAAAAAACACCAACACTTTAAATGGCTTATTCTCCCCTTAAACGCGTGAATTCGGCGTTTTTACGATTTAATTTCAAGGTTTGGTAGATCTCTAGCTTTGACCGTTCACTGTGCCCACAATTTCTATCCGATTGTCAAAATTTTGGTCTCATTTTGTAGCTGCCAGTCTATTCTTTACGACAAGTATAAATTTGTAATATTATTTACAAATACACTGATTTTTATGAAGGTTGAAATAGGAAAAAAAAACACCAAAACTGTTACAAACCCAGTATACCCTATGTATACTGGAATGAACTGGGAGCTCATTTGATGTGTATCCAATATACATCATCAAGGCTCCCGGGGAAAAAACTCACCGAGACACCACTTACCTGCTACTCTGTCCATTTTCACTAAATCAACCAAGGCAAAAATTTTATTTTATTAATTATTTTATTTTCTCTGTTCCTATTTTTATCTAACATTACATTTTACAAATTACATTATTGAAGACTTATATCAATATTGAGCCTGTAGAGAATCAAATGGACGTGTTAATGGTTCGGGGTGGCCATACAGCGTGGAACGCAAAAAGGCCGATTGAGGATCGCGGCGCAAGCCAACACCTCACCCCTTACCACTTCGTTGAACACTGGACGATATCTTCGGCTGAACTTTAAATCGCGAATACTTTAACCGTCTAAATGATAACTGGGTAGCAGCACGCTCCCTTTTGGATTTGAATACAAACTCACTGGTAAAAGACTGCCCAAGAACATTAAATACCATTTTTTCGTGAGCTTTCAACCTAAATTCTCTTTAAAGGTGCTGAGTAGCCGAACACGTGCGCTCTCGTTCCACGAAAGTTTTTCCTCCCCGTTTCGTCTCGCTTGCTCGGCTGGTGAATATGCGAAACTGGGGAAATTGAGCGAAAGAGTGTTTTTCGCGTAAGCTTTCGACTTCGAAAGAGTGCTTTCAGTTTAAGCTTTCGGCTTTCCCAAGATCTCTTGAGGTAAAATAGCGAAACTGGGGACATTGAGCGAAAGAGTGTTTATGCCGGAACTTTCGGTTTTCCTTTCCGCTTACCTCTCTTCGAAGCACCCCGTTCGTTCATGATGTAAATATCATTGCGGGTTGAACTTTCCCGTTCACTTAAATGCTCGCTTATTTACTTGCGCATGTGTTTCTATGGCTGATTTTCATTGGCGAAGTGCGAGTACATAGATGTTGTTTGCTCGCTACTATGTTTATGTGCATGTTTATGTGTCCACTCGCAACATTCCTCCGGCAGTTGAAAAATGGATTTAGTGTACTTGGAGAGTACAATAAATCGTCGCTCTACTCCAGTGATCTAGATTACTTAATATACCCCAATAGATTACGCTCACTCTTGGTTTTTCGCAAATTTTGTTGTTGGTTGATTCTCGCTACATTCCCTTTTGTGCAAATCATTCGTACTTATATCTCGAGCTGTTACCGCCATCGCTGTTGTCCACCGTACTTCTCACAACGTATCTTTAACCATTGTTCTGCTGCTGGTTTGAACGTTTACTAGATGGTAACGTAGTTCTATCGATGAATTTCGTATTTTTATTGGTAGGCGTTATAACTTCTAGTTGACATTAACTAAAGTTTGATTTTGTACAATTATATATTAATGTTCTGCTTGATTCAGTCGTCGATTTGAAATAATCATATTTAAATACTTGGTTTGGTACATAAGTTTATGGTAATCAATATGTATTACATGTCAATGTTGCATTTATAAATTACTACAATTAAAAATTACTAAGTTGAAATTTGATTTTATACAATTATGTATCATATTTAATATTTTGTTTGGTACCTTGAGTTAATGTTAATTGATATGCGTTACATGTCAGTGTTGCATTTGTAAATTACTACAATTAAAAATTAATAAGTTAAGATTTGATTTTATACAATTACGTATCATATTTTCCTATTTTGTTTGGTACCTTGAGTTAATGTTAATTAATATGTATTACATATCCATGTTGCTTTCATAAACTACTATAAAATTAAATTAATAATTTGAAGTTTGATTTCATACAATGTTTTGTTTGATTCTGTTGTAAATGGCAGGATTATGAATTATTTCGTTTTACTATAATATTGAAAAACATACTGAATAGTTTTTTCTTGAAAATAAACTATTATATATTTTTTTACAATTGAAAAATAGCGGAATACAATGTCTTCTTTTAATTGGTTTTACTTAATAATATGGTTACAATTTCTTTTAAGATTCATATTCAATGCCGATCTTTTTTTATATTTGGAAGTTAATGGTTTTCTCTTATTTTTAACATTACTTATCATCTTGGAATTTTTATTCTACTCGTATATTTTTTGGCTTTTAATTTCCTCATTTCTTTCAAATAGTATTAAAGTTCTCTTGCGTATATTCAAATATTTTAATTACTATTCGATGTTGCTTTTGGTTAGTGATTATTACTCGTATTAGGGTGTTACTATTTGTTTAGTACAGGTTTTAGTAAATTATAACAGTTAGCGTTAGTGAGGATTTAATGTGGACGGCTTTCAAAATAGTTTAAATTTGCAAAGAAATTCGTTTTTTATTCTATTCATGGTTTATTAATATTCTATTAAATTACTTTCTTTAATGCTATGACAAAAGTTCTTTATGTAAGCTTCTGCTAGCATTTTGTTAAATTATGTATTGTGCGAGTAGGTTAGTAGGGAAGTTTCAATAGGAAATATTGTTAAAGCTTTAGCGGTTATTTATTGCGAATGAGTTAATATGTAAGCGGGGAATGAATATTTCACACGATCGTTACGTTCGGGAATTGATTCGCTTCGGAAGAAGTTTTGCCGAGAGAATAGCTTTCCATTGATGTAGCTTGGGATTCGTTGTTGTTGTATTCCCACGACTTTAGTATAAGCGATCTTGGCTTTATAGGGTGCGAGTGAGTGTGATAAATAAGCTTTCCCCTTAATATGCATGGTTAATGTTGTTAATGGGAATGGGAGTCATGGATTGAAGGTTTATGTGATTGTTTTTGCTCGCCGCTAACGAGCTTTGAAGATATGATTAGCATTGCTTCTGCAATGATGCATGAGAAAATTGAATGAAGCGATGTATTGTAGCTTTTACATGCGCTGATTGCTAGGAAGTATGTGATGTATATGATATGTATGTACTAATTCGTGGTTGGTTGCTAATTGCCTTGAAGAGCATTTGTTTTTAATTAAGTCGGCTTAATATATTTCGTAGTGGGCAGGGCTTTTAATTCATCTATGCTATGCGATTATGTAGGAAGAAGAGCTTTTGAGGTATATGCATTTAATTGTCGTTTAATTGGCTTAAGTTGTATGTAACATACTTTTTAATCATTTGTAGTTGTAAAAAGGGAGGGTTATTAGAAATGTATTCAGCAGTATGTGTAAATAGTTGTGGATTATTTATAAGTTGGAATCTACTATTTATTATGAAGGTTTGTTGTTAAGTATAGAAATATTGTATGAGTTGTGAATGATGATGATCTGTTTCATTAAATTGAAATTAAAAGGAAAGATTGTAAGCTTAATAGTTCTGGTATATACTTTTATTCATTTTAGAGAACTGTTAAACAGATATACTATGTTGAAAATATCTTGCGAGAAATTATTGTAAAAGATGATCGAAGCGACACAATCACTATATGGGCTTGGGAACAAATAGTTTCGGTCTTCATTCAAGACCCTATATGTGTTCCGTGTCATTTTTCGCTAGTGTGTGTCTACTTAGTTTGGCATAATGCTGTCCTGGACCTTACTCGAAGACAGTACAGTGCCGTGCGAGGTCACTTCATTAGCCGTTAATCAATTTTTGATCTCGATCTTGAGAAAACGATTGTTTAAAGCATCTTAAAGTATATTTTATAGCATTCTAAGACGCTATTTGATATTGTCTTCATATATAAAGTAATAGGGTGGGAAATGGGTGGGTTTTGACTTGTCTTGCGCTTTCTACAGGGGTTTTATTTGTGACTTTTTTCTAATAGTTAGCAGTTATATAATGTATTTATTGTGCAAGGAAACGTAGTGGCTTGTTTAAAGGGTACATGGTTGATAGCGTGTTGTAAACCCTTTTGGATCAACAGCTCAGAGGCTACGACTGGATGGTAAATGGATGTCTCTTTTGCATATGACTTAATACTATATGTAGCGTGTCTGCCGAAAGTTGAAATCGGGCAGCTCAGAGGCTCAGAGGGACTTATAACTAAAAAAAACGTGTCCGTCGACAGCTAATGCCAACGGCTCAGAGGCTGTTAAATTTACTGGTTTTCATTCCAGTGATGTGCAATTAGACATAGAAAAAGCGTGTCTGCTGATAGTTATGGTTTGGAGTTTTGCCGGGGTTTAACCGACTTGACTGCCACTTTTTTCGTTTCCTTAACATGATAGAACTGCAGTGGATTTTGAAAGAGATAATTTGTTTTGAGGCAAAACCGTTTGCATTGTTGCATTGTTCTTATAACTAAAATTCTGCTGTTTCAAATTTCCCATACTTAAATTGTTTCAGTGTAACTGGAAATTAAATTAGTTTCATGTTTATTTGCGTTGGAAAATTGCCGTTCTCATGTAAATTATTTTTTATACTTGTTTAGCGCAGTTTATTTATTCCGTTTGCCCTTTAATGTTACTGCATTTAAAAATTGTTGCCCAGATGTCCATGTATTCAATTATTTAATTAAATGTTTGTTTTTCTTTGCTCTTTTAATTACAACTCAGGCAATCCGAATGCTTATTCAATTCAAAAGATAAGACTTTAATATGCATGTATGTTAGGTACGCGTTGTTGCTATTATTATTGTTTAAGTGGTTTGAGTGATAAATGGTTTCATATTTTGATAACAATAGGCACGCGTTTGTTTGCTCGCTATTAAGTTTTCGTTTTGCTTATTTGTGTTTAGTATTTACTTGTAATGTTTTGTGTTTTGCATGTTAGTTTATTGAAACTTTATATCTTCTATAAATTGTACGTTGGGTTTGAATGAGTTAGGGAGTTAGTTTGAATGACCTTCAGATAAGAAAGATGAGATTTATGGTATATGAATGAGGGAGTAAATGAATGAAGAATTAAATGTTCAAGATGACTATTTGATTTTGGGACTGGTCTTATTTGATGGATATTATGTGTAGAAATAATATTATATTTGAATGTTGATATTATGTTTTAGTTATTAAAATGATCAATATAATTATTTGTTTCGATTAAAGGCTGATCTGGGTATGGGTAGCGTTAAACTGATATTATATTTTTGTTCTTTAAACAATTAACATGATTATTTTTTTTTAAAGAAACTGGTTTAGTTTGATCAATAATATTATGTTTGGATATTCATACTTTCTTTTTGTTATTTAAATGATTGAAATTATTATTTGATTTTTTTAGGAAAGCTGATCTAGTTTGATGGACAGTATGAGTAGCAATGGTGTCTTACAGGAGTTGAATGGTTTGAGATATCGGCTGGGTGAATAGATTTTTCAGCCCATTTAAATTTGCTACATAGTGCACTACACTGTGGTCTCTGCAAAACCGATATCCTACCGGCTGCGCCAATTTTGTTACAAACCCAGTATACCCTATGTATACTGGAATGAACTGGGAGCTCATTTGATGTGTATCCAATATACATCATCAAGGCTCCCGGGGAAAAAACTCACCGAGACACCACTTACCTGCTACTCTGTCCATTTTCACTAAATCAACCAAGGCAAAAATTTTATTTTATTAATTATTTTATTTTCTCTGTTCCTATTTTTATCTAACATTACATTTTACAAATTACATTATTGAAGACTTATATCAATATTGAGCCTGTAGAGAATCAAATGGACGTGTTAATGGTTCGGGGTGGCCATACAGCGTGGAACGCAAAAAGGCCGATTGAGGATCGCGGCGCAAGCCAACACCTCACCCCTTACCACTTCGTTGAACACTGGACGATATCTTCGGCTGAACTTTAAATCGCGAATACTTTAACCGTCTAAATGATAACTGGGTAGCAGCACGCTCCCTTTTGGATTTGAATACAAACTCACTGGTAAAAGACTGCCCAAGAACATTAAATACCATTTTTTCGTGAGCTTTCAACCTAAATTCTCTTTAAAGGTGCTGAGTAGCCGAACACGTGCGCTCTCGTTCCACGAAAGTTTTTCCTCCCCGTTTCGTCTCGCTTGCTCGGCTGGTGAATATGCGAAACTGGGGAAATTGAGCGAAAGAGTGTTTTTCGCGTAAGCTTTCGACTTCGAAAGAGTGCTTTCAGTTTAAGCTTTCGGCTTTCCCAAGATCTCTTGAGGTAAAATAGCGAAACTGGGGACATTGAGCGAAAGAGTGTTTATGCCGGAACTTTCGGTTTTCCTTTCCGCTTACCTCTCTTCGAAGCACCCCGTTCGTTCATGATGTAAATATCATTGCGGGTTGAACTTTCCCGTTCACTTAAATGCTCGCTTATTTACTTGCGCATGTGTTTCTATGGCTGATTTTCATTGGCGAAGTGCGAGTACATAGATGTTGTTTGCTCGCTACTATGTTTATGTGCATGTTTATGTGTCCACTCGCAACAAAACTTTAAATGGCTTTTTCTTCCCTTAAACGTGCGACTACGGCGTTTTTACGATTTAATTTCAAGGCTTGGTAGATCTCTAGCCTTGACCGTTCACTGTGCCCACAATTTCTATCCGATTGTCAAAATTTTGGCCTCATTTTGTAGCTGCCAATCTATTCTGTACGACAAGTACAAATTTATAATATTATTTACAAATACACTATTTTTTATAAAGGTTGAAATAGGGAAAAAGACATCAAAACTTTAAATGGCTTTTTCTCCCCTTAAACGTTCGAATTCCGCGTTTTTACGTTTTAATTTCAAGGCTTGGTAGGTCTCTAGCTTTGACCATTCACTGTGCCCACAATTTCTATCTGATTGTCAAACTTTTGGTCTCATTTTGTAGCTGCCAGTCTATTCTTTACGACAAATACAAATTCGTAACATTATTTACATAAACACTATTTTTTATGAAGGTTGAAATAGAAAAAAAAACATCAAAACTTTAAATGGCTTTTTCTCCCCTTAAACGTGCAAATTCGGCGTTTTTAGAATTTAATATCAAGCATTGGTAGATCTCTAGCTTTGACCGTTCACTGTGCCCACAATTTCTATCCGATTGTCAAAATTTTGGTCTCATTTTGTAGCCGTCAGTCTATTCTTTACGACAAGTACAAATTTGTAATATTATTTACAAATACTCTATTTTTTATGAAGGTTGAAATAGGGAAAAAACACCAAAACTTTAAATGGCTTTTTCTCCCTTTAAACGTGCGAGTTCGGCGTTTTACGATTAAATTTCAAGGCTTGGTAGATCTCTAGCTTTGACCGTTCACTGTGCCCACAATTTCTATCAGATTGTCAAAATAATGGTCTCATTTTGTAGCTGCCAGTCTTTTCTTTACGACAAGTTTAAATTTATAATATTATTTACAAAAATACACTTTTTTTTATGAAGGTAGAAATTAGAAAAAACACCGAAACTTTAAAAAGCATTTTCTCCACTTAAACGTGTGAATTCGGCGTTTTTAAGATTTAATTTCAAGGCTTGGTAGATCTCTTGCTTTGACCGTTTGTGCCCACAATATCTATCCAATTGTCAAAATTTTGGTCTCATTTTGTAGCTGCTAGTCTATTCTTTACGACAAGAATAAATTTGTAATATTATTTACAAATACTCTATTTTTTATGAAGGTTGAAAAAGGGAAAAAACACCAAAACTTTAAATGGCTTTTTCTCCCCTTAGACATGCGAATTCGGCCTTTTTACGATTTAATTTCAAGGCTTGGTAGATCTCTAGCTACAATTTCTATCCGATTGTCAAAATTTTGGTCTCATTTTGTAGCTGCCAGTCTATTCTTTACGACAAGTATAAATTTGTAATATTATTTACAAATACTCTATTTTTTATGAAGGTTGAAATAGGGAAAAAAACACTAAAACTTTAAATGGCTTTTTCTCCCCTTAGACATGTGAATTCGGCGTTTTTACGATTTAATTTCAAGGCTTGGTAGATCTCTAGATTTGACCGTTCACTGCGCCCACAATTTCTATCCGATTGTCAAAATTTTGGTCTCATTTTATAGCTGCCAGTCTACTCTTAACGACAAGTACAAATTTGTAATATTATTTACAAATACACAATTTTTTATGAAGTTTGAAATAGGGAAAAAAACACCAAAATTTTATATGGCATTTTCTCCCCTTAAACGTGCAAATTTGGCGTTTTTACGATTTAATTTCAAGGCTTGGTAGATCTCTAGCTTCGACCGTTCACAGTGCCCATAATTTCTATCCGATTGTCAAAATTTTGGTCTCATTTTGTAGCTGCCAGTCTATCCTTTACGACAAGTTTAAATTTGTAATATTATTTACAAATGCACTATTTTTTATGAAGGTTGAAATAGGGAAAAAAACACCAAAACTTTAAATGGCTTTTTCTCCCCTTAAACGTGCGAATTCGGCGTTTTTACGATTTAATTTCAAGGCTTGGTAGATCTCTAGCTTTGACCGTTCACTGTGCCCACAATTTCTATCCGATTGTCAAAATTTTGGTCTCATTTTGTAGCTGCCAGTCTATTCTTTACGACAATTACAAATTTGTAATATTATTTACAAATACACTATTTTTTATGAAGGTTGAAATAGGGAAAAAAACACCAAAACTTTAAATGGCTTTTTCTCCCCTTAAACGTGCGAATTTGGCGTTTTTACGATTTAATTTCAAGGCTTGGTAGATCTCTAGCTTTGACCGTTCACTGTGCCCACAATTTCTATCCGATTGTCAAAACTTTGGTCTCATTTTGTAGCTGCCAGTCTATTCTTTACGCCGAATACAAATTTGTAATATTATTTACAAATACACGCTTTTTTATGAAGGTTGAAATAGGAAAGAAAACACCAAAACTTTAAATGGCTTTTTCTCCCCTTAAACGTGCGTATTCGGCGATCTTACGATTTAATTTCAAGGCTTGGAAGATCTCTATCTTTGACCGTTCACTGTGCCCACAATTTTTATCCGATTGTCAAAATTTTGGTCTCATTTTGTAGCTGCCAGTCTGTTCTCTACGACATGTATAAATTTGTAATATTATTTACAAAAAAACTGTTTTTTATGAAGGTTGAAATAGGGAAAAAAACACCAAAACTTTAAATGGCTTTTCTTCCCTTGAACGCGTGAATTCGGCGTTTTTACGATTTAATTTCAAGGCTTGGTAGATCTTTAGCTTTGACTGGTCACTTTGCCCACAATTTCTATCCGATTGTCAAAGTTTTGGTCTCATTTTGTAGCTGCCAGTCTATTCTTTACGACAAGTACAAATTGGTAATATTATTTACTAATGCACTATTTTTTATGAAGGTTGAAATCGGGAAAAAAACACCAAAACTTTAAATGGCTTTTTCTCCCCTTAGACAAGCGAATTCGGCGTTTTTACGATTTAATTTCAAGGCTTGGTAGCTCTCTAGCTTTGACCGTTCATTGTGCCTACAATTTCTATCCGATTGTCAAAATTTTGGTCTCATTTTGTAGCTGCCAGTCTATTCTTTACGACAAGTATAAATTTGTAATATTATTTACAAATAAATTTTTTTTTATGAAGGTTGAAATAGGGAAAAAAACACCAAAATTTTAAATGGCTTTTTCTCCCCTTAGACATGCGAATTCGGCGTTTTTACGATTTAATTTCAAGGCTTGGTAGATCTCTAGCTTTGACCGTTCACTGTGCCCACAATTTCTATCCGATTGTCAAAATTTTGGTCTCATTTTGTAGCTGCCAGTCTATTCTTAACGACAAGTACAAATTTGTAATATTATTTACAAATACACAATTTTTAATGAAGTTTGAAATAGGGAAAAAAACACCAAAATTTTAAATGGCTTTTTCTCCCCTTAAACGTGCGAATTCGGCGTTTTCACGATTTAATTTCAAGGCTTGGTAGATCTCTAGCTTTGACCGTTCACTGTGCCCACAATTTCTATCCGATTGTCAAAATTTTGGTCTTATTTTGTAGCTACCACTCTATTTTTTACGACAAGTACAAATTTGTAATTTTACTTACAAATACACTTTTTTTTATGAAGGTTGAAATAGGGAAAAAAACACCAAAACTTTAAATGGGTTTTTCTTCCCTTGAACGTGTGAATTTGGCGTTTTAACGATTTAATTTCAAGGCTTGGTAGATCTCTAGCTTTGACCGGTCACCGTGCCCACAATTTCGATCCGATTGGCAAAGTTTTGGTCTCATTTTGTAGCTGCCAGTCTATTCTTAACGACAAGTACAAATTTGTAATATTATTTACAAATACACTATTTTTTATGAAGGTTGAAATATGGAAAAAAACACCAAAACTTTAAATGGCTTTTTCTCCCCTTAAACGTGCGAATTCGGCGTTTTTATGATTTAATTTCAAGGCTTGGTAGATCTCTAGCTTTGACCGTTCACTATGCCCACAATTTCTATCCGATTGTCAAAATTTTGGACTCATTTTGTAGCTGCCACTCTGTTCTTCACGACAAGTACAAATTTATAATATTATTTAAAAATACACTTTTTTTTATGAAGGTTGAATTAGGGGAAAAAGCACCAAAACTTGATATGGCTTTTTCTCCCCTTAAACGTGCGAATTCGGTGTTTTTACGATTTGATTTCAAGGCTTGTTAGATTTCTAGCTTTGACCGTTCACTGTGCCCACAATTTCTATCCGATTGTCAAAATTTTGATCTCATTTTGTAGCTGCAAGTCTATTTTTTACGACAAGTACAAATTTGTAATATTATTGACAAACACACTATTTTTTATGAAGGTTGAAATAGGGAAAAAAACACCAAAACTTTAAATGGATTTTTCTCCCCTTAAACGTGTGAATTCGGCGTTTTTACGATTTAATTTCAAGGCTTGGTAGATCTCTAGCTTTGACCGTCCACTGTGCCCACAATTTCTATCCGATTGTCAAAATTTTGGTCTTATTTTGTAGCTACCACCCTTTTTTTTTACGACAAGTACAAATTTGTAATATTATTTACAAATACACTTTTTTTATGAAGGTTGAAATAGGGAAAAAAACACCAAAACTTTAAATGGGTTTTTCTTCTCTTGAACGTGTGAATTTGGCGTTTTAACGATTTAATTTCAAGGCTTGATAGATCTCTAGCTTTGACCGGTCACCGTGCCCACAATTTCTATCCGATTGTCAAAGTTTTGGTCTCATTTTGTAGCTGCCAGTCTATTCTTAATGACAGGTACAAATTTGTAATATTATTTACAAATACATTTTTTTTTATGAAGGTTGAAGTAGGGAAAAAAACACCAAAACTTTAAATGGCTTTTTCTCCCCTTAAACGTGCGAATTCGGCGTTTTTATGATTTAATTTCAAGGCTTGGTAGATCTCTTGCTTTGACCGTTCACTGTGCCCACAATTTCTATCCGATTGTCAAAATTTTGAACTCATTTTGTAGCTGCCAGTCTGTTCTTTACGACGAGTATAAATTTGTAATATTATTAACAAATACACTATTTGTTATGAAGGTTGAAATAGGGAAAAAAACACCAAATCTTTAAATGGCTTTTTCTCCCCTTAAACGTGCGACTTTGGCATTTTTAACGATTTAATTTCAAGGCTTGGTAGATCTCTAGCTTTGACCGTTCACTGTGCCCACAATTACTATCCGATTGTCAAAATTTGGTCTCATTTTGTAGCTGCCAGTCTATTCTTTACGACAAGTACAAATTTGTAATATTATTTACAAATACACTTTTTTTTATGAAGGTTGAAATAGGGAAAAAACACCAAATCTTTAAATGGCTTTTTCTCCCCTTAAACGTGAGAATTCGGCGTTTTTACGATTTAATTTCAAGGCTTGGTAGATCTCTAGCTTTGACCGTTCACTGTGCCCACAATTTCTATCCGATTGTCAAAATTTTGGTCTCATTTTGTAGCTGCCAGTCTGTTCTTTACGACATGTACAAATTTGTAATATTATTTACAAATACACTATTTTTTATGAAGGTTGAAATAGGGAAAAAACACAAAAACTTTAAATGGCTTTTTGTCCCCTTAAACGTGCGAATTCGGCATTTTTAAGATTTAATTTCAAGGCTTGGTAGATCTCTAGCTTTGACCATTCACTGTGCCCACAATTTCTATCCGATTGTCAAAATTTTGGTCTCATTTTGTAGCTGCCAGTCTATTCTTTACGAAAAGTACAAATTTGTAATATTATTTACAAATACACTTTTTTTTATGTAGGCTGAAATAGGGAAAAAACACCAAAACTTTAAATGGCTTTTTCTCCCCTTAAACGTGTGAATTCGGCGTTATTACGATTTAATTTCAAGGCTTGGTAGATCTCTAGCTTTGACCGTCCACTGTGCCCACAATTTCTATCCGATTGTCAAAATTTTGGTCTTATTTTGTAGCTACCACCCTTATTTTTTACGACAAGTACAAATTTGTAATATTATTTACAAATACACTTTTTTTTATGAAGGTTGAAATAGGGAAAAAAACACCAAAACTTTAAATGGGTTTTTCTTCCCTTGAACGTGTGAATTTGGCGTTTTTACGATTTAATTTCAAGGCTTGGTAGATCTCTAGCTTTGACCGGTCACCGTGCCCACAATTTCTATCCGATTGTCAAAGTTTTGGTCTCATTTTGTAGCTGCCAGTCTATTCTTAATGACAGGTAAAAATTTGTAATATTATTAACAAATACACTATTTTTTATGAAGGTTGAAATAGGGAAAAAAACACCAAAACTTTAAATGGGTTTTTCTTCCCTTGAACGTGTGAATTTGGCGTTTTTACGATTTAATTTCGAGGCTTGGTAGATCTCTAGCTTTGACCGGTCACCGTGGCCACAATTTCTATCCGATTGTCAAAGTTTTGGTCTCATTTTGTAGCTGCCAGTCTATTCTTCATGACAAGTACAAATTTGTAATATTATTCACAAATAAACTATTTTTTAATGAAGGTTGAACTAGGGAAAAAAACACCAAAACTTGATATGGCTTTTTCTCCCCTTAAACGTGCAAATTCGGTGTTTTTACGATTTGATTTCAAGGCTTGTTAGATTTCTAGCTTTGACCGTTCACTGTGCCCACAATTTCTATCCGATTGTCGAAATTTTGATCTCATTTTGTAGCTGCAAGTCTATTTTTTACGACAAGTACAAATTTGTAATATTATTGACAAACACACGTTATTTTATAAAGGTTGAAATAGGGAAAAAAACACCAAAACTTTAAATGGCTTTTTCTCCCCTTAAACGTGTGAATTCCGCGTTATTACGATTTAATCTCAAGGCTTGGTAGATCTCTAGTTTTGACCGTTCACTGTGCCCACAATTTCTATCCGATTGTCAAAATTTTGGTCCCATTTTGTAGCTGCCAGTCTATTCTTTACGACAAGTACAAATTTGTAACATTATTTACAAATACCCTATTTTTTATGAAGTTTGAAGTAGGAAAAAAAACACCAAAACTTTAAATGGCTTTTTCTCCCCTTAAACGTGTGAATTTGGCGTTTTTACGATTCAATTTCAAGGCTTGGTAGATCTTTAGCTTTGACCGTTCATTGTGCCCACAATTTCTATCCGATTGTCAAAATTTTGGTCTCATTTTGTAGCTGCCAGTCTATTCTTTACGACGAATACAAATTTGTAATATTATTTACAAATACACTTTTTTTATGAAGGTTGAAATAGGAAAGAAAACACCAAAACTTTAAATGGCTTTTTCTCCCCTTAAACGTGCGTATTCGGCGCTCTTACGATTTAATTTCAAGGCTTGGAAGATCTCTTTCTTTGACCGTTCACCGTGCCCACAATTTCTATCCGATTGTTAAAATTTTGGTCTCATTTTGTAGCTGCCAGTCTGTTCTCTACGACATGCATAAATTTGTAATATTATTTACAAATACACTGTTTTTTATGAAGGTTGAAATAGGGAAAAAAACACCAAAACTTTAAATGGCTTTTCTTCCCTTGAACGTGTGAATTCGGCGTTTTTACGATTTGATTTCAAGGCTTGGTAGATCTCTAGCTTTGACTGGTCACTGTGCCCACAATTTCTATCCGATTGTCAAAATTTTGGTCTCATTTTGTAGCTGCTAGTCTATTCTTTACGACAAGTACAAATTTGTAATATTATTTACTAATGCACTATTTTTTATGAAGGTTGAAGTAGGGAAAAAAACACCAAAACTTTAAATGGCTTTTTCTCCCCTTAAACGTGCGAATTCGGCGTTTTTATGATTTAATTTCAAGGCTTGGTAGATCTCTTGCTCTGACCGTTCACTGTGCCCACAATTTCTATCCGATTGTCAAAATTTTGAACTCATTTTGTAGCTGCCAGTCTGTTCTTTACGACGAGTATAAATTTGTAATATTATTAACAAATACACTATTTGTTATGAAGGTTGAAATAGGCAAAAAACACCAAATCTTTAAATGGCTTTTTCTCCCCTTAAACGTGCGACTTTGGCATTTTTAACGATTTAATTTCAAGGCTTGGTAGATCTCTAGCTTTGACCGTTCACTGTGCCCACAATTACTATCCGATTGTCAAAATTTGGTCTCATTTTGTAGCTGCCAGTCTATTCTTTACGACAAGTACAAATTTGTAATATTATATACAAATACACTTTTTTTTATGAAGGTTGAAATAGGGAAAAAACACCAAATCTTTAAATGGCTTTTTCTCCCCTTAAACGTGTGAATTCGGCGTTTTTACGATTTAATTTCAAGGCTTGGTAGATCTCTAGCTTTGACCGTTCACTGTGCCCACAATTTCTATCCGATTGTCAAAATTTTGGTCTCATTTTGTAGCTGCCAGTCTGTTCTTTACGACATGTACAAATTTGTAATATTATTTACAAATACACTAATTGTTATGAAGGTTGAAATAGGGAAAAAACACAAAAACTTTAAATGGCTTTTTCTCCCCTTAAACGTGCGAATTCGGCATTTTTACGATCTAATTTCAAGGCTTGGTAGATCTCTAGCTTTGACCATTCACTGTGCCCACAATTTCTATCCGATTGTCAAAATTTTGGTCTCATTTTGTAGCTGCCAGTCTATTCTTTACGAAAAGTACAAATTTGTAATATTATTTACAAATACACTTTTTTTTAATGTAGGCTGAAATAGGGAAAAAACACCAAAACTTTAAATGGCTTTTTCTTCCCTTGAACGTGTGATTTTGGCGTTTTTAGGATTTAATTTCAAGGCTTGGTAGATCTCTAGCTTTGATCGGTCACCGTGCCCACAATTTCTATTCGATTGTCAAAATTTTGGTCTCATTTTGTAGCTGCCAGTCTATTCTTTACGACGAATACAAATTTGTAATATTATTTACAAATACACTATTTTTTATGAAGGTTGAAATAGGGAAAAAAACATCAAAACTTTAAATGGCTTTTTCTCCCCTTAAACGTGCGAATTCGGCGTTTTTACGATTTAATTTCAAGGCTTGGTAGATCTCTTGCTTTGACCATTCACTATGCCCACAATTTCTATCCGATTGTCAAAAATTTGGACTCATTTTGTAGCTTCCACTCTGTTCTTCACGAAAAGTACAAATTTATAATATTATTTAAAAATACACTATTTTTTATGAAGGTTGAAATAGGGGAAAAAGCACCAAAACTTGATATGGCTTTTTCTCCCCTTAAACGTGCAAATTCGGTGTTTTTACGATTTGATTTCAAGGCTTGTTAGATTTCTAGCTTTGACCGTTCACTGTGCCCACAATTTCTATCCGATTGTCAAAATTTTGATCTCATTTTGTAGCTGCAAGTCTATTTTTTACGACAACCACAAATTTGTAATATTATTTACAAACACACTATTATCTATGCAGGTTGAAATAGGGGAAAAAACACCAAAACTTTATATGGCTTTTTCTCCCCTTAAACGTGCGAATTCCGCGTTTTTACGATTTAATCTCAAGGCTTGGTAGATCTCTAGCTTTGACCGTTCACTGTGCCCACAATTTCTATCCGATTGTCAAAATTTTGGTCCCATTTTGTAGCTGCCAGTCTATTCTTTACGACAAGTACAAATTTGTAATATTATTTACAAATACACCTTCTTTATGAAGGTTGAAATAGGAAAAAAACACCAAAACTTCAAATGGCTTTTTCTCCCCTTAAACGTGCGAATTCGGCGTTTTTAAGATTCAATTTCAAGGCTTGGTAGATCTCTAGCTTTGACCGTTCACTGTGCCCACAATTTCTATCCGATTGTCAAAATTTTGGACTCATTTTGTAGCTGCCAGTCTGTTCTTTACGACAGGTACAAATTTGTAATATTATTTACATATACACTATTTTTTATGAAGGTTGAAATAGGAAAAAAAAACACCAAAACTTTAAATGGCTTTTTCTCCCCTTAAACGTGCGAATTCGGCGTTTTAATGATTTAATTTCAAGGCTTGGTAGATCTCTTGCTTTGACCGTTCACTGTCCCCACAATTTCTATTCGATTGTCAAAATTTTGGTCTCATTTTGTAGCTGCCAGTCTATTCTTTACGACAAGTACAAGTTTGTTATATTATTTACAAATACACTATCTTTTATGAAGGTTGAAATAGGGAAAAAAACACCAAAACTTTCAATGGCTTTTTCTCCCCTTAAACGTGCGAATTCGGCGTTTTTACGATTTAATTTCAAGGCTTGGTAGATCTCTAGCTTTGACCGTTCACTGTGCGCACAATTTCTATCCGATTGTCAAAATTTTGGTCTCATTTTGTAGCTGCCAGTCTGTTCTTAACGACATGTACAAATTTGTAATATTATTTACCAACACACTTTTTTTTATGAAGGTTGAAATAGGGAAAAAAAACCAAAACTTTGAATGGCTTTTTCTCCCCTTAAACGTGCGAATTCGGCGTTTTTACGATTTAATTTCAAGGCTTGGTAGATCTTTAGCTTTGATCGTTCACTGTGCCCACAATTTCTATCCGATTGTCAAAATTTTGGTCTCATTTTGTAGCTGCCAGTCTATTCTTTATGAGTAGTACAAATTTGTAATATTATTCACAAATAAACTATTTTTTATGAAGGTTGAACTAGGGAAAAAAACACCAAAACTTTAAATGGCTTTTTCTCCCCTTAAACGTGCGAATTCGGCGTTTTTACGATTTAATTTCAAAGCTTGGTAGATCTCTAGCTTTGACCGTTCACTGTGCCCACAATTTCTATCCGATTGTCAAAATTTTGGTCCTAATTGATAGCTGCAAGTCTGTTCTTTACGACATGTACAAATTTGTAATATTATTTACAAAAACACTTTTTTTTATGAAGGTTGAATAGGGAAAAAAACACCAAAACTTTAAATGGCTTTTTCTCCCCTTAAACGTGCGAATTTGGCGTTTTTACGAATTAATTTCAAGGCTTGGTAGATCTTTAGCTTTGATCGTTCACTGTGCCCACAATTTCTATCCGATTATCAAAATTTTGGTCTCATTTTTTAGCTGCCAGTCTATTCTTTATGACAAGTACAAATTTGTAATATTATTCACAAATACACTATTTTTTATGAAGGTTGAACTAGGGAAAAAAACACCAAAACTTTAAATGGCTTTTTCTCCCCTTAAACGTGCGAATTCGGCGTTTTTACGATTTAATTTCAAAGCTTGGTAGATCTCTAGCTTTGACCGTTCACTGTGCTCACAATTTCTATCCGATTGTCAAAATTTTGCCCTCATTTTGTAGCTGCCAGTCTATTCTTTACGACAAATACAAATTTGTAATATTATTTACAAATACACTATTTTTTATGAAGGTTGAAATAGGGGAAAAAAACACCAAAACTTTAAATGGCTTTTTCTCCCCTTAAACGTGCGAATTCGGCGTTTTTACGATTTAATTTCAAAGCTTGGTAGATCTCTAGCTTTGACCGTTCACTGTGCCCACAATTTCTATCCGATTGTCAAAATTTTGTTCTCATTTGGTAGCTGCCAGTCTGTTCTTTACGACATGTACAAATTTGTAATATTATTTACAAATACACGTTTTTTTTAATGAAGGTTGAAATAGGGAAAAAAACACCAAACTTTAAATGGCTCTTTCTCCCCTTATACGTGCGAATTCGGCGTTTTTACGATTTAATTTCAAGGCTTGGTAGATCTCAAGCTTTGACCGTTCACTGTGCCCACAATTTCTATCCGATTGTCAAAATTCTGTCTCATTTTGTAGCTGCCAGTCTAATCTTTACGACAAGTACAAATTTGTAATATTATTTACAAATACACTATTTTTTATGAAGGTTGAAGTAGGGAAAGAAACAGCAAAACTTTAAATGGCTTTTTCTCCCCTTAAACGTGCGAATTCGGCGTTTTCACGATTTAATTTCAAGGCTTGGTAGGTCTCTAGCTTTGACCGTTCACTGTGCCCACAATTTCTATCCGATTGTCAAAATTTTGGTCTCATTTTGTAGCTGCCAGTCTATTCTTTACGACAAGTACAAATTTGTAATATTATTTACAAATACACTATTTTTTATGAAGGTTGAAATAGGGAAAAAAACACAAAAACTTTAAATGGCTTTTTCTCCCCTTAAACGTGCGAGTTCGGCGTTTTTACGATTTAATTTCAAAGCTTGGTAGATCTCTACCTTTGACCGTTAACTGTGCCCACAATTTCTACCCGATTGTCAAAATTTTGGTCTTATTTTGTAGCTGCCAGTCTATTCTTTACGACAAGTGCAAATTTGTAATATTGTTTACAAATACACTATTTTTTATGAAGCTTGAAATAGGGAAAAAAACACCAAAACTTTAAATGGCTTTTTCTCGCCTTAAACGTGCGAATTCGGCGTTTTTACGATTTAATTTCAAGGCTTGGTAGATCTCTAGCTTTGACCGATCACTGTGCCCACAATTTCTATCCGATTGTCAAAATTTTTAATCCCATTTTGTAGCTGCCAGTCTATTCTTTACGACAAGTACAAATTTGTAATATTATTTACAAATACACTATTTTTTATGAAGGTTGAAATAGGGAAAAAAACACCAAAACTTTAGATGGCTTTTTTTCCCCTTAAACGTGCGAATTTGGCGTTTTTACGATTTGATTTCAAGGCTTGGTAGATCTCTAGCTTTGACCGTTCACTTTGCCCACAATTTCTATCCGATTGTCAAAATTTTGGTCTCATTTTGTAGCTTCCAGTCTATTCTTTATGGCAAGTACAAATTTGTAATATTATTTACAAATACACTACTTTTTAAGAAGGTTGAAATAGGAAAAAAAACACCAAAGATTTAAATGGCTTTTTCCCCCCTTAAACGTGCGAATTCGGCGTTTTTACGATTTGATCTCAAGGCTTGGTAGATCTCTAGCTTTGACCGTTCACTGTGCCCACAATTTCTATCCGATTCTCAAAATTTTGGTCTCATTTTGTAGCTGCCAGTCTATTCTTTACGACAAGTACAAATTTGTAATTTTATTTACAAATACACTTTTTTTATGAAGGTTGAAATAGGAAAAAAAACACCAAAACTTTAAATGGCTTTTTCTCCCCTTAAACGTGCGAGTTCGGCGTTTTTACGATTTAATTTCAAGGCTTGGTAGATCTCTAGCATTGGCCGTTCACTGTGCCCACAATTTCTATCCGATTGTCAAAATTATGAACTCATTTTGTAGCTGCCAGTCTATTCTTTACGACAAGTACAAATTTGTTATAATATTTACAAATACACCTTTTTTATGAAGGTTGAAATAGGAAAAAAAAACACCAAAGCTCTAAATAGCTTTTTCTCCCCTTAAACGTGTGAATTTGGCGTTTTTACGATTTAATTTCAAGGCTTGGTAGATCTCTAGCTTTGACCGTTCACTGTGCCTACAATTTCTATCCGATTGTAAAAATTTTGGTCTCATTTTGTAGCTGCCAGTCTAGTTTTTACGACAAGTACAAATTTGTAATATTATATACAAATACACTTTTTTTTTATGAAGGTTGAATTAGGGAAAAAAACTCCAAAACTTTAAATGGCTTTTTCTCCCTCTAAACGTGCGAATTAACCGTTCACTGTGCCCTCAATTTCTATCCGATTGTCAAAATTTACGTCTGGTTTTGTAGCTGCCAGTCTATTATTCAAGACAAGTACAAATTTGTAATATTATTTACAAATACACTTTTTTTATGAAGTTTGAAATAGGGAAAGAAACACCAAAACTTTAAATGGCTTTTTCTCCCCTTAAACGTGCGAATTCGGCGTTTTACGATTTAATTTCAAGGCTTGGTAGATCTCTAGTTTTGACTCTACTGTGCCCACAATTTCTATCCGATTGTCAAAATTTTGGTCTCATTTTGTAACTGCCAGTCTATTCTTTACGAAAAGTACAAATTTGTTATATCATTTACAAAAAACACTATTTTTTATGAAGGTTGAAAAAGGGAAAAAAAACACCAAAATTTTAAATGGCTTTTTCTCCCCTTAAACGTACGAATTCGGCGTTTTAACGATTTAATTCAAGGCTTGGTAGATCTCTAGCTTTGACCGTTCACTATGCCCACAAGTTCTATCCGATTGTCAAAATTTTGGTCTCATTTTGTAGCTGCCAGTCTATTCTTTACGACAAGTACAAATTTGTAACATGACTTACAAATACACTATTTTTTATGAAGGTTGAAATAGGAAAAAAAACACCAAAACTTTAAATGGCTTTTTCTCCCCTCTAACGTGCGAATTCGGCGTTTTTACGATTTAATTTCAAGGCTTGGTAGGTCTCTAGCTTTGACCGTTCACTGTGCCCACAATTTCTATCCGATTGTCAAAATTTTGGTCTCATTTTGTAGCTGCCAGTCTATTCTTTACGACAAATACAAATTTGTAACATGACTTACAAATACACTATTTTTTATGAAGGTTGAAATAGGAAAAAAAAACACCAAAACTTTAAATGGCTTTTTCTCCACTTAAACGTGCGAATTCGGCGTTTTTACGATTTAATTTCAAGGCTTGGTAGATCTTTAGTTTTGACCGTTCACTGTGCCCACAATTAATATCCGATTGTCAAAATTTTGGTCTCATTTTGTAGCTGCCAGTCTATTCTTTACGTTAACTACAAATTTGTAATATTATTTACAAATACACTATTTTTTATGAAGGTTGAAAGAGGGAAAAAAACTCCAAAACTTTAAATGGCCTTTTCTCCCCTTAAACGTGCGAAGTGACTGTTCACTGTGCCCACAATTACTATCCGATTGTCAAAATTTTGGTCTCATTTTGTAGCTGCCAATCTATTCTTTACGACAAAAACAAATTTGTAATATTATTTACAAATACACTATTTTTTATGAAGATTGAAATAGGGAAAAAAACTCCAAAACTTTAAATGGCTTTTTCTCCCCTTAAACGTGCGAATTGACCGTTCACTGTGCCCACAATTTCTATCCGATTGTCAAAATGTTGGTCTCATTTTGTAGCTGCCAGTCTAATCTTCACGACAAGTACAAATTTGTAATATTATTTACAAATACACTTTTTTTTATGAAGGTTGAAATAGGAAAAACAACACCAAAACTTTAAATGGCTTTTTCTCCCCTTAAACGTGCGAATTCGGCGTTTTTACGATTTAATTACAAGGTTTGGTAGATATCTAGCTTCGACCGTTCACTGTGCCCACAATTTCTATCCGATTGTCAAAATTTTGGTCTCATTTTGTAGCTGCCAGTCTATTCTGTAGGGCAAATACAAATTTGTAATATTATTTACAAATACACTATTTTTTATGAAGGTTGAAATGAGGGAAAAAACACCAAAACTTTAAATGGCTTTTTCTTCCCTTAAACGTACGAATTCGGCGTTTTTTCGATTTAATTTCAAGGCCGAGTAGATCTCTAGATTTGACCGTTCACTGTGCCCACAATTTCTATCCGATTGTCAAAATTTTGGTCTCATTTTGTAGCTGCCAGTCTATTCTTTACAACAAGTACAAATTTGTAATATTATTTACAAATACACTATTTTTCATGAAGGTAGAAATAGGGAAAAAACACGAAAACTTTAAATGGCCTTTTCTCCCCTTAAACGTGCGAATTCGGCGTTTTTACGATTTAATTTCAAGGCTTGGTAGATCTCTAGCTTCGACCGTTCACTGTGCCCAAAATTTCGATCCGATTGTCTAGATTTTGGTCTCATTTTGTAGCTGCCAGTCTATTCTTTACGACAAGTACAAATTTGTAATATTATTTACAAATACACTATTTTTTACGAAGGTTGAAATAGGAAAAAAAAAAAAAACAAAACTTTAAATGGCTTTTTCCCCCCTTAAACGTGGAAATTCGGCGTTTTTAAGGTTTAATTTCAAGGCTTGGTAGATCTCTAGCTTTGACCGTTCACTGTGCCCACAATTTCTATCCGATTGTCAAAATTTTGGTCTCATTTTGTAGCTGCCAGTCTATTCTTTATGACAAGTACAAATCTTTAATATTGTTTACAATCACACTATTTTTTATGAAGGTTGGAATAGGGAAAAAAACACCAAAACTTTAAATGGCTTTATCCCCCCTTAAACGTGCGAATTCGGCGTTTTTACGATTTAACTTCAAGGTTTGGTAGATCTCTAGCTTTGATCGTTCACTGTGCCCACAATTTCTATCCGATTGTCAAAATTTTGGTCTCATTTTGTAGCTGCCAGTCTATTCTTTACGACAAGTACAAATTTGTCATATTTTTTCCAAATACACTATTTTTCATGAAGGTTGAAATAGGAGAAAAAACAGCAAAACTTTAAATAGCTTTTTCTCCCCTTAAACGTGCGAATTCGGCGTTTTTACGATTTAATTTCAAGGCTTGGTACATCTCTAGCATTGACCGTTCACTGTGCCCACAATTTCGATCCGATTGTCTAAATTTTGGTCTCATTTTGTAGCTGCCAGTCTATTCTTTACGACAAGTACAAATTTGTAATATTATTTACAAATACACTATTTTTCATGAAGGTTGAAATAGGAAAAAAAAACACCAAAACTTTAAATGGCTTTTTCCCCCTTAAACGTGCGAATTCGGCGCTTTTACGATTTAATTTCAAGGCTTGGTACATCTCTAGCTTTGACCGTTCACTGTGCCCACAATTTCTATCCGATTGTCAAAATTTTGGTCTCATTTTGTAGCTGCCAGTCTATTCTTTACGACAAGTACAAATTTGTCATATTATTTCCAAATACACTATTTTTCATGAAGGTTGAAATAGGAAAAAAAACACCAAAACTTTAAATGGCTTTTTCTCCCCTTAAACGTGCGAATTCGGCGTTTTTACGATTTAATTTCAAGGCTTGGTAGATTTCTAGCTTTAACTGTTCACTGTGCCCACAATTTCTACCCCATTGTCAAAATTCTGGTCTCATTTTGTAGCTGGCAGTCTATTCTTAACGACAAGTACGAATTTGTAATATTATTTCCAAATACACTATTTTTCATGAAGGTTGAAATAGGAAAAAAAACACCAAAACTTTAAATGGCTTTTTCTCCATTTAAACGTGCAAATTCGGCGTTTTTACGATATAATTTGAAGGCTTGGTAGATCTCTAGCTTTGACCGGTCACTGTGCCCACAATTTCTATCCGATTGTCAAAATTTTGGTCTCATTTTGTAGCTGCCAGTCTATTCATTACGACAAGTACAAACTTGTAATATTATTTACATATACACTTTTTTTTATGAAGGTTGAAATAGGGAAAAAGCACCAAAACTTTAAATGGCTTTTTCTCCCCTTAAACGTGCGAATTTGACGTTTTTACGATTTAATTTCAAGGCTTGGTAGATCTTTAGTTTGAGCGTTCACTGTGCCCACAATTTCTTTCCGATTGTCAAAATTTTGGTCTCATTTTGTAGCTGCCAGTCTATTCTTTATGACAAGTACAAATTTGTAATATTATTCACAAATACACTATTTTGTATGAAGGTTGAACTAGGGAAAAAAACACCAAAACTTTAAATGGCTTTTTGTCCCCTTAAACGTGCGAATTCGGCGTTTTCACGATTTAATTTCAAAGCTTGGTAGATCTCTGGCTTTGACCGTTCACTGTGTCCACAATTTCTATCCGATTGTCAAAATTTTGGTCTCATTTTGTAGCTGCCAGTCTATTCTTTACGACAAGTACAAATTTGTAATATTATTTACAAATACACTATTTTTTATGAAGGCTGAAATAGGGAAAAAACACCAAAACTTTAAATGGCTTTTTCTCCCGTTAAACGTGCAAATTTGGCGTTTTTACGATTTAATTTCAAGGCTTGGTAGATCTTTAGCTTTGATCGTTCACTGTGCCCACAATTTCTATCCGATTGTCAAAACTTTGGTCTTATTTTGTAGCTGCCAGTCTATTCTTTATGACAAGTACAAATTTGTAATATTATTCACAAATACACTATTTTTTATGAAGGTTGAACTAGGGGAAAAAAACACCAAAACTTTAAATGGCTTTTTCTCCCCTTAAACGTGCGAATTCGGCGTCTTTACGTTTTAATTTCAAAGCTTGGTAGATCTCTAGCTTTGACCGTTCACTGTGCCCACAATTTCTATCCGATTGT